>JBBBDQ010000467.1:1102500-1702500 GCA_037127315.1 Ascarosepion bandense
GAGATAGCTCAGGCTTCTAGAATATGTAGTGAGAAAGGATAGCTTGGAGAATCTAATACTCACAAGACGGATAGAGGGTAAGGTAGACAGAGGAACGCAGCGTGAGACATATTTGATGGTTTGGAGCAAGTGTATGGCGGAACGGGGTTTGGGAGAGATACAAAGAGGAAAAAGGGGTAGAGCAACAAACGAAAAGGGCAACTGGAGGCCCATGATCGCTTACGTCCTGAGATGACACGCTACAAAAAAAAGAGGTATTCTCTTTCTATAACACAAGCTGTGACTGTTTCACACTTCAGTTGTTCAATTTCAAAGACCATCATCTTTTCTTACTCTCTAGAGTCAACTCTTTCAAAATAAAATTGGCTAATCACAGACGTTTGATCATATAATAATAATAATAATAATAATAATAATAATAATAATAATAATAATAATAATAGATACAAAGTAAAAATTAAAGTGTTTAATCACCTATTCTACATGGATTATATCAAAAACTTTTGCAAAAGACGACAATGTTGAATGCTATCCTCAGGACTGTAAAATTTTTCAGTGATTACATCATGGACGTCGGGTGAGATAAATGTGCAAAAGTAACATCTAAGAAAAAGAAAATTGCAGAAATATATTCAATAGATTTATATTTCGTTACAAAGATTAGGGAACTGGAACAAGAAGAACCCTATAAATACCTAAGAGCTAGCGAAAAAGATCGAATACAGTATATCCAAATGAAGGAAAAGTTAAGAAAAGAATACTACAGGTGTGTGCGTCAGGTGTTAAAACCTGGGTTGAATTCACAAAACAGAATATCAGCCATAAACATTTTGGCTGTATCTATGAAGCAATACAGTTTCAACATCCTTAATTTGACTCTAGCTGACATTAAGCGAATGGATGCCAAAACGAAAAGGCTTCTCATTTTCCACCACATGCACCATTCTGTTATGATGAACTCACCTGTCTAGGGATAGTGAACTCTCCCTCTTAATATAAATAACAGTGTAACGAGTAGTCAGAGAAAAAATATGAGTCAGTGATCTGGCAAGTTACTCTGTGTTACTACGTGATAATACAAAGTTCTCACCAGTACGTTGAACCTAAGGGACCGGCATTTGTACTTACATACAATGCACAATCTTCTATGTTGTACTCCTCAACAACTTGGCGACTAGGATTCGAATAAACTTCACGTGTCCACAACAAATTTTATGTGTGCCCAGATCCGAAGGTGGCAGAGGATTAGATCAACTAGAACGGTCTTACAAAACCGAAACACCAGATCTTCAATGATACCTGGAAACAACAGAAAAATAGTTGATGATCTGTGTCAAAGTGGGTGAATAAGTGCGAGTAAACAATGATACACCAACTGCAGTGACAAAAAACTTAAAAAAGAAATAAAAAGCAAATGCAATGTACCAAATGCAGAAACAATGGCAAGATAAACTTTTTCATTGTCAGTACTCTACCTGTACCAAAGAAGCTGATGTAGACAAACCTCACGCCCATCAGTGGTTACGAAGTGCAGGGTTAACAGCTGAGACCAAAGTGTTTATTCTTTATGAACAGGACTAATGCTTGCTAACTAGAAATTACCAAGCACACATACGAAAAAATTGTGCTGGCCAAAAATGCAAATTTTGTGATAAATATCCAGAAACAACCGACCATCTTCTATCAGGTTGCACAGTATTTGCACCCACTGAATATAATTTTTGGTTGGTTGTTTTGTTTTATGGCATATCAACCACGGCGGCTCATTTATTGCCAACTAAATTTTATTTATTTATTGCTAGTAATAACTTTTTATTTCAACAATTTATATTTTATTTTTTTATAAGTTTTGTGTCTAGTAATACTTTTTTCTTTTCGAGTATCAAGATTCATTGGGATTTTATTTGTTGTTTTTTAAGGGCAGGGTCCCCAAGTCCTACCCTGTTATTTAACCCATAACTGGAGGGAAGGGACAGATTAATACCTTTCCCAAGGGTACCAGTCCTTAAGTGAATGCAGGGTATTCAACTGGAATTCGAACTCGGCTCACCGATTTCTCTTTCCGAGCCGGTATCCACTGCACCACAACGCACATCCGTCACTAAACGCTTACAGCACCTGATATTCCCAAGCGGTCGCCGATCTAAGTACTGACCAGGCTCAATCCGGTGTATTCAACGTGATATGGCCGTAAGCCACTGAATATAAAACCCGGCGTAAAAAACAATCTGTACTGAAAAATGTGCAACTTTTACAGTAAGGAAACTGCAAAAATTAGTACCAAACCCAGACCCGATTTTAGAGACAGGACCTGTAACAATTTTAATGGAACTTTACAACACACCCCGACAGAACAATCAAAGCTAATCGCCCAGATATAGTGATCAGAGACCACAAAAGTTGAATATGCCTTTTTCTGGGCATGGCAGTCCTTGCAGGCTGTAATATATATTTGACAATATTCAAAAAACAAACTATCAAAATACAAGGTCCTTGAATTCGAAATCACAAATCTGTGAAAAGTAGGAGATTAACAGTTCTAGTTGTAGTTAGAGCTCTCGGTTTTATTGGAAAAGATTCTGATAGATTCATTGAAGAAATTCCTGGTAGTCCAAGCTTTAAAGAATTGCAAAATAAATATACTCACAAGTAGTGCTCACATCTTACAAAGGGCTTTATCTATGCAAAATGTGTGTGATCTTAGGTGTTTGTTTTCTTTCTGAAAAATGCTCAGTGAAAAATTTCATGATGCCATTTCTAACCTTAGGCCCCTGGTTGGGACCCAGAAAGAAATGGTTATAAACCTAGAAATCAAAGTAAATAATAAAAAGACCTGGAAATTAAAATAGAAAAAATGTGGAAATTGAAAACAAGTATCGTACCATAGTGGATGAACTTGGAATGATAAAAAATGGAACAAAAAACACATTAAAAGAATCCCTGGAAACCTCAGCTTAAGAGATATACAAAGATTTTCTTGTTAAATACAGCCCACACACCAAGGAGAACTTTGTCTATGTAACGCTTGGGATGTTAGGGAGATATGAAAAGACATGAAATGGAGCCATAACAACGCAACACGACCTGCCTTAGGTGTTCCTGCAGACTTGGTAGGTCATGCGACCATAGCAGAAATCATTTTATAATAATAATAATAATAATAATAATAATAATAATAATAATAATAATAATAATTGTAAAACGAGAAAGCTTCTTTCTGGGCATAAGATACATCATCCAAAGGCTGATGTAGACCGTCTATACATACATTTACATTTAGTAGATCCCCTTGAAAAGCAAAACAGAAGTCAAGAACCAACTACTGCGGCAAAACATATGAAAAAGAAAGCTAAGGATAAAGCTATTAAACAGATAAAACAACACTGGCAAGACACACCTCTGCATGGCCAATATCTAGTACGTGCAAATAAACCCATTGTTGATAAAGTTAATACTTATCGATGATTACGTGGATCTGGATTAAAGTCTGAAACTGAAGGCTTTATTCTTGATCAAAGTCTTTTCACTAGGAACTTTTAGGCAAATATCGTATACAATAATGTGGATTTAAAACGCAGGTTCTGTGATAAGTACAAAGAAACAACAAACCATCTAATCTCAGGATGTTCTGTACCTGCCTCAAATGAATATACACAAGATTTTGTTGTATGATAATGGATTGTTATGTGATGTCTTCTCCATGGCAGCGAATGCTCGAAAATCCCCTCACAGATGAAGGAAAGATTCGAAACAACAAAAATCAGGTTTTGCAGAGGATGCTGAGTATACCATGGACAAAACATGTGAACAGAGACAAGGGTTTACAGAGGGTGCAAACAAAAAGAATATTTAACAACCAGAAGTGACAGCTGAAGTTTCTGGAACGTGTAAGGAGGAAGTGGGAATGGCTAGAGGGAAGTTTCGGTGAAGACAACGCAAGACATACTTAATGGGTTTGAGCAAGTAGATTATGGAGCATGTTTTGGGAGAGATACCAAGAGATAAATGAGTTAAGAGCAACAAGGGATAGGTGGGATAGGCGTAAGTGGAAGTTTATAATCGCCTACTGTTCCAATTTTTCATTTCTATATAAAAAATATTAATAAAGTCAACACAAAGCTGAAAATATACAGTAAGGGATTCTACTGAGTCCTACTTGTTAATACAAAAAAAGTTTTCATTAATACAGTAGTTGTAAAATAGAGAAATTAGTAATGGAACGTTTGAAAGATTCTGGATACTTCCAGTATATTCGAGAAAAATCTAGATGATTCGAGAAATATGTTAATCAGGTACTAGCCCCTATAAAAATGCGTTTTTTGAAGATAGTTGTCAGTTGTAAAAAGTGAATTTCTAGTATTATCAACTCCGGTATTTGCTTCATGGATTATTATATCCAGCCGAAAGAATCTCTATGAAAAGTTACCGACTAACAAAACCCAAAAGAGAACCTCATGGAACTAAACTGGTAAATAGAGTTTTTGAATATTTTCATTTACCAAACTAAAAATTATTCTATATATACATATATTTGTGGATTTCCATTAATAGCACTTACATTACTTCGCTAGCCCTAAAGTGTTTTAAATACTTGACTCTCTTACTTTCCCTTCTCCCTTCGTAACACTTCGCCAATAGACCTAAACATATACGTTTTATGTTTTGAATGCCTCAGTTGTATCTTTGTACATATTTTATTTTTTTGTTTTTTTAGAAAATTAAATATTTGATTGCGATTTAGCTCTGTGTTTTGGTAAATCATTCTCTTTTCTTTTGTTACAACTTCCAACACTCAACAGTACATCCTTAAGGAATATGGCACATAAAAGAAAGAATTCCAGTTTCATTTCTCTTTTAGCTTTATTCCTCCTTTTTTTTCTCTTTTTTTCTAACCTTTTATATAGCCTTCCTTCTTAACTGTATCTTTTCAACCATTTTGCTTATCTAAATTCTGTTTTTTTTTCTTTGTTTCATTTATTTCTTTTTATTCATTTTTTTCTTTACCTTTTTATTTTATTTTGTTTCATTTCTTAAAGCTTTTTTTTTTCTAAGCCATTCTCTGGAGCCTGTCAGGATTCCAATTTCTTCACTTCTTTGACGCACAATATACTTTCAAGAAATGGGTGATCATGCCTCTCTGCAAAGACCCCGATACCTAACTACCGCCCCTAGTTTTGTATTTTCTTAAACTCGTTATGTTACCAAGTGACGCAACCACTTGAAGTTACCATATTTTATATTTTTCATGATCACTTGTGAGATTTGCATGCAAATGGTTAACCAGATGTCATATCCTAAATAGCGATTGTCCCCCTTGTTTAATCTTTGGGAGTGTGCTATTAAATCGCTTTCGCATGGTTCTTTTGATTAGTAGTATTGTTTACTTAAAGTTAGCTTTGTCAGCCACAGCAGATTTTTGATCGATGCAAGAGTAAACCATAGTGACGTCAGTGTATATGTCTACTTGGGATCTTATTACATCTGGGAGATCGTTAATGTAGATAAGGAAAAGTGTAGGACCTAGAATAAAGCCTTGAGGGGCACCCGCGTTCGTATGATAGTACTGGGAGGCATATCTGTTCAATATTACCTTCATTCGATTTGAAAGGAATGGCTGGATAAATTCAAGCAATTGTCTAGTTACACCATAATCTCGCAACTTGCGTAGAAGACCAGCATGCCAGACTAGTGAGCTAAGTTCATCGGAGCAGAAGCCGTGAAAGTATTTGTAGAAGAGACACAGGGAAGCCACATTGCACCGGTGAGAAAGTGACTGTATCTGAGCTGCCAAGTCAGGATTTATCACATTACAGATGTTTTTGTCAAGGATACCTAGGTGGATAGCAGGAGTACCCGACCAGATATGGCAGCAGTATTCAATGCACGGGCAAATAGTAGATTTATATATGTGCAGGATTGTTTCAGACGGAAAAAAAACTTCCTGGCCTTACATAGAGAACCGACTTTCTTAGCAGCGGATTTAGCTATGGATTCTATATAGTCATCCCACTTAAGGTCTGTTGTGAGAGTTAAGCAGAAGAGGTGCAGTGTTTTGCTTTCAGAGAGACTAGCCTGATCCATGCTAATGGGGCGGGGGGTAGGAGCGATTGTCTGTGATGGTTATTAGATAGCAGCTTTGTTTTGGAAGCATTAAATTCACGAGCCATTTCTTACCCCAGTCCGCCACGGATTGGAGGTATTTTCAAGCTTGGCAGCGGGGTTTGCTTTGTCAGCCTCAGCAGATTTTTGATCGATGCGAGAGTAAACCATAGTGACGTCAACATATATGCCTACTTGGGATATTATTTCATCTGGGAGATCGTTAATGTAGATAAGGACAAGCATAGGACCTAGAATAGAGCCTTGAGAGACACCCCCGTTTGTATGATAGTACTGGGGGGCATATCCGTTCAATACTACTTTCATTGTGCGATTTAAAAGGAATGACTGGATAAAGTCAAATAATTGTCCAGTTATACCATAGCCTCGCAGCTTGCCTAGAAGGTCAGCATGCCAGACTGTGTCAAACGCTTTGAAGATATCCAGGACAACAGTTCGGACTTTGCCGTTCTTGTTGAGAGCTTGGTGTATATACTCAGTGATGGTCGTGAGCATATCAGCAGTAGACCTGATGAAGCGGAAACCATACTGTTTGTCAGAGAAGTGCCAGTGGGCTGTGAGATATTGAACCACCTCGGCGTTGATGATGGCTTCGAACACTTTGCCAAAAATCGGTAGGAGGCTGATTGGGCGATAGTTAGAGGGGTCAGAGAGTTCACCACTGTTTTTATTTATTGGAACCACGGAGGAAGATTTCCAGCAGGCAGGAAAGCAAGAAGCAGAGAGGCAGTAATTATAGAGTTTATACATATATCTATATCTATATATATCTATATATATATATATATATATATATATATATATATATGTTTCATTAAAAATGATAGACAAGATGCGATTGTTAAGTTTTTATTTAATTTTTTATGTGATCTTATGATTTTTAGGACACTTCGGTACATAACACATGCACTCAACTCCATATTATACATAACACCACATACATTCTGTTACACGTAAAAAAACATTCATCCTCGAAAATGGTTAAAGGTATAGCCGAAAGCGCTCGGATAAACAAAACATTTGGACAATCTTTATATAATTTATGTCAGAAGATCACATGAAACATTACATAAAAAAACTTAACCAACACACATTATCTATCATTTTTAATGAAACCTGCATAAAAGAGAGATTGCTTCCCAAATATAATATATATATATATATTATATATATATATATATATATATATATATATATATAGTCATCCGCAGACAGTTCTGTTTCGCTGTATCACAGCTCATCAGTACGGTTCGACATATATATATGTCATGTTCAGAGAAACTCGACCAGTTTGGTGTCAGTTGGTGTCAAAGTTATTATTAAGTCTGCCTGATGATGGTGTATGAACACCGAAGCTTGATAGCTTTTGAGTTGCAGTATACGATTATTATAACAATATCTATAAATGTGATAGTTTCCTGTCTCTTAATACTCTACTCAGCTTCTGGAATGAAGTCGAAACTGACCTGAGTGCCCATCATATTCGATTTATAGAACCATGTAAGGTTAGGATGTCATTATTTTTGCTATTCACGAGTTAAACATAAAATACTGGAAATATCATCATATATTTTTATCCTCTTGCATAACTAATGAACAAGACGAGAACAATTTAAAGAATTCTATATTTGGAGCCTAGCCATTTGAAAATTCTTGATCATCTGGTCATATTGTACGCCGTAACGTTTGAAGTAGCTGAAGAGACATGTATCTCAACCTATTGATTATTGTTTCCACAAACCTAACTGCGTACTATCAGTGACCGTTACTTTTTAGGTCGTTACCATAGATATAATAAAAGTGTCAAAATAGTAAATGTTCAGAAGACGAAGTAGGAATAATAATCTGAACTGTGTATCTAACTCTTAATGGTCGTCTGCTGCGTTCAATTATTCACACGGCCCGTAGCGTTTTTTTATTTTATTTGTCAAATCCCTTACAGCGGGACGTCTGACTGACAGTAAATATGCGTCGTATTTGCTAGCGATAAAATTGTTTAATCGGTTTAAAAACTTACTAGCATTGTTTCTCAAATCAATCCTGAGATCTGTACATCATTTGGCGTACATATTTTAGATTTATAAATGGAACTTTGTCTCTGTGTGTGTGTGTGTGTGTGTGTGTGTGTGTGTGTGTGTGTGTGTGTGTGTCTCCGTTACCTATAGACTCCGAAACGGCTGAACCGATTTTCTTGAAAATTTACACATTTGTACTATAAGCGTCTGCGAGTGTTCTTAGCTAGGTTTTGTGTCGCGGTACCTCCGATAAATATCGATAATCGAAAAAATCGGGTTATAAAAGGAGTGGTCCGATTTTAATCAAATTTGATACACTCATAGACAAAGACATAAGAAACGATATTCAGAAGTTTGAAGGTTGCAGTTCTTACAATAGTGCAAAAAGTTGATAATATATATATATATATATATAAGGCAAGATGCGTGTGTCTGTTTATCTGCCTGTATGTCTGTATTTTTCAGCCCTTTTATTTTAGTTAATGCTAAGTAGGTACAATTGTACTTCTTAGTCTCAGCCATGATACCATATACTGATAGCCTTCAAAATTCAGTTTACGACGAAAAAACTTATTTGATATCGATAACAGGAAATCAAAATTTGACTTACATCCATTCATTTTTCTTTCAATCTACGGTTTCGCTTTAACTGGAAACAACTATTGCTTTTTAGTCTTTCGTGCCAACGTCCAAAGAGTTCCAGGACCATGGATTAGTTTTAATGCTTTCATTACACCCGAGCAACGCCGGGCTATACTGCTAGTCATGAGATAAATTTACAACAGAAAGAAAATTTTTAAGCTACAAAAGTCAATAAATTGTGGAGAGTTATGAAAGGGCGTGGTACATAGAGCAAGGACGAATGTTTAAGGATAAGTTCGAGATCTGCCTGAAAAGTAATGGGACTAGTGTTACAAAAAATTTATTTCGATTCCAAACAACAAACTTCCTGGTTTTCTATTCTAAGTGATCCCTATTTTTCTATCCTTCTCTGCCACATTTTTTACGCACTGCTGGAAGGGTTATTCTTGGATGTCCCTATGCTCTGCCGTTAAGCCCCTCTTGATAGCCTCCATGTCTTCAAAATGGGGCCGCTTGATATTCCTTTGTGTTTATGGAAAAGAGAAAAAGTTACACGGAGCAAGATCAGGTGTTTAGGGAACTTGTTCCGGTATTATGATGTTCTTCTTGGTCAGTAACTGTCGGATGCTCAGGGCGTTGAGACTAGGTTCATTGTCGTGGTGAAGCAGCCACGATAGGTCCTGCCAAACTCTCTCATGTGAAAAAAATGCAATGGTTGAAGAAAGCTTAGATTAAAGTTATATGCTCCCAAGATATCATGTTCGATCCGCTTATCCATCGTTTATAGTTTGCACGACGCACACAGTCCGTCGCGTTATTTTTCAGACTGACCTCGTGTAATATAACAAACGACTTAGTTGTATAGTCTATTCATAGTCAATCAACATTCAAATTAATTATTACAAAGTTACCAATTTTCAGACTGTTTTTTATGAACTTCTGCTTCGTGGAACAAACTCCAGCTCAGATGCTTCCCCTGAACACTAAAGTGTTAACCTATTCATGTCAAAGGTCTTTTGTCTATACGCCTTATCCTTAACTCCATTTTTAATTCCATTCATTTATATCACACATCTCATACAGTATTTTCTTACCAAGGGTGCCTCGGAAACGTTGCCTAGGAGGATTTTAGTATAGAAAAGCGATGTTTAGTAATTTCATGTTACAGTACTTTTATCTATTGAGTTTAATTTTTTTATGGAGATCTTGTGCCTGACTTAGGTGCGCTTTGTAAATAACACACACACACACACACACACACACACACACACACACACACACACATATATATATATATATATATATATATATATATATATATATATATATATACAAAATAAAATAAATTTCGATGTCCAAATCAGTTGTATGGCCATTTCTGCATGAAATCCCTAAGATAAATTTCAGGCATCATCGGTAACTTCTTTATTTCAAAATAAATCGAGATATTTTACCGGCAGAATTTTTAAAAAATATACATCACAGAACTGATTGGAACATTTTAATATTAATGTAATTATTATTAATTAGGATCGGGTCTTTGCGATTTACCTTCCTGCTTTTCTTTTTGGATTAAAGTTTTATATTAAAAAAAAAAATATATATATATATATATATATAAATGATTTATATGAAGAAATTGTCGATATTATTTAACCAAAACATGTCTGACAAAACAACCATATATACAGGGTGCGAAAGGTAAATTGTCGCCATATTTTTCATTTTGAGTATGCGCGTTTTTTCATTTTGATCTTTTCGACTAATCTGTATAGTAGGGTCAGTTGGACACCGTCTGTGAGAAAAAGAGCGCCATGATACAACTTACTCATCCAGAAATTTGGAAGCTGCATACTTTACTACTTGTCATTCGGCCTAGAAGCTCCTATACGAACATTTGAAGGTGTTCAGGTGTCAATCTGTGGACAGTGCTGAGGATTCGGAAAGAGGTAGATGAGTCTAATGGTGATTACGAACGTACGGCATCTCCAAAAACTTTTTCTGATAAGAAGAGGACTCCCGGTTTTGCTGATATGAGTGAAGAGGGCGGCTACTGGAAGATTTTATGTCTGGCAACAGGACTCTGAATCATGCCACACAAGCAGGAGACCTAATCATGGCTGTTATTCAATTTCTGTAACCATTTCACCCCTTACATCTGGTCACTTAACTCTCCAAAGCACAACCTCCTTGATTTTTTTATGTGTGGGGCGTGATTACTATGTGGAACGAAAGACTAAAAAACTCCTTGTAAAATCAAAGATGAACTAAAAGCAAGGGTTATGGCAGCATTCACACCAGACCGTCCAGAAGAGATGCAGCAAATTCCGAAGTTGTCGGGAGATCGTGGTTAAAACCAATAGTAATTTTATCGAATAAATTTACTCTTTAGTATTTCAAGATATTTTTGTGTAATTTTGGTAAATATATCTGTTAAAATGAGATGTCAGTGTTATTTTCATTATTTGTGTAATTTAGATGACAATTTATCCAACACAGTTGGATAAATTGGATACCTGCTTTAGAATGATTGTTAACTATAAAATTGTTTAATCAATTTAAAACCTGCAATGATGTTTCTAACTTTGTTTTTCAAATCAATATTAAGATATGTTTAATTATTTCATATAAACAAACCAGAAACAAAAAAAACTGTTAAGTGCCCCACACAAAAACATTAAATGAGGGATCAACGTACAATAGAAAACAGACCTTAAATTTACTAAACTGCGGTTCTTGAGATTATCACAATAAGTAAAATGTTAAATGACTTCGTATTATAATGTATTCATAATCAATCAGAATTCAAATTGTGGACTTATGCAAATCACGGTACTAGCTGTGATCTTAGTACCGTGACTATCACATGCATTTCAGACACCTAGATGTAGTGTAATGGTTAGCAAGCTTGGTTCTTTAAAAGCTATTACGACTGAGTAGTGAATTCGATCCTCACTTGATACACCATACTTTCGGTCTTGTGATACATCTAAGCAGCTCTTAGAAAATCAATCATTCAAATCGTTTCCGTCGACTAGTTGTTCTTTTTTCCGGGCCGACTCTGTTTTAAAGATCCACAGGTGGAAGATGACACAATTTTACCGGAACTTCTGAATAATTGGTATCAGTTGCCAGAAGAGTGAGCAATTTAAAGAATCAAACAACTCTTCTTTAACAAATAACAAAAATATTTATTGTAACACGATTGTGAAAAATATAGAGAATACAAAATGATAATTCCTGCGAGTTGGTTATTGAAAGAAAATTCTTCTGTGAATGCTGGACAATATCATCGAAAATGAGGACAAAACTGGAAGCGGCCGAAATGTGGTTCTACAGAAGGATGCTACGGATATCGTGGACTGAGCATACAAGCAACGACGAAGTGTTAGAAAGAATGGCAACAAAAAGGAAATTGATGCTGAGCATCAGGAAGAGACAACTGAAGTTCCTGGGACATGCAATGAGGAAGGAGAGCCTGGAGAATCTGATACTGACTGGACAGATAGAAGGAAGGAGAGACAGAGGAAGGCAGCGGATAACATATTTGCAGGGCCTGATCAGGTGGATGACGGAACGGGGGTTGCCAGGAGCAACAGGAACAAACATACTAAGAGCCACAAGGGATAGGGAGACGTGGAGATCCATGATCGCCTACGTCCTGAAGGGACAGGGCACATAGAAGAAGAAGAATAGTTGGTTCAAAGTCTGGGATGTTCTTTAATGATCCTAGTCTTCCCAATGTCTTCTACTGGCTAGAAAGAAGATGGTGTCAGAGAAGATATGCTTTTCGTGCATTAAAAGGAGACGTGGAGCAGCTACTAGTGTCTGTTGAGTATAGTAATCTCGTCAATGGACACGTGGCCCAGTGGCTAAAAGTTTTCGATCATGTGACCCAGGTTCTAATCTCCCTCTGGTCGATTTGTCAGGAAGGTAATTTATTAGCCTGTAGAGACGATCCCAGCAAGCGGCACCTTTGGAAAATGCCTAAAAACCATGCCAAGGGTTGATCGAAGGTTTGTGACTGAAATTAGGGGAACGAAACGGTTTTAGAGTGGTTGAGCACGATATCGAGAGTTTGAGCGTTCCGCTCACGGTTGCAGCATAAACCACAGGAGGACATGTGGGTGTTGAACATATACTTGAGCAAGCGTCTGCAATAAGGATTGGCTAGCCGCCCCAGTTGAAAGGCATATTCGGATATGAACGGCGAGTCATTACTTTAATCTCACCAGATGCAAATGGTTAAATTAATGTTTTTACATTTCTTTAGTTCGATATCATTTTCAGGTGCTGAAAAGATAGGACCATATATGTCGCTTTAGTTTCTTGAATTTGTTGTCATTTGCAAAGAGAACCATTTGTGCCACCTACAAAATGCTTTATTGAGAATTTAGAAATTTCCATATGTATTTAGAAAATTCTCTTGAGTCATTCTACTACTATGCACATACTTCAAGCAAGGCAATAAAGCCACTCAAACACAAAGACTTACTGAGAATGAAACAATTTAATAAAACAAAATACATTATTAAGAAGAAAGAACAATAAAAGAAAATGAATTTAGGAGACACAATATAACGATTGTTGTGGTATTTTAGTTTTAAAACATCAAAATTGATTGCAAAGCGAAAAGTAAATTTTCACAAGCAAGCAAAAGTGGGATAGAAGGAACTGTTACCATATACCTTATGGCCACATCTAGCAATTTATTCTGTAAAAAGATGAGACCTAACTGCCAATCTAGTGCTGTCAAATAAAAAAATAGTGCTATGGAGGAACGGTGGTGTAATGGAATAATAGATAGGGGATCGGATTGAGGAATCGGAGAGCTGAGTTCGAATTCCAATCGAATTCATTACATTAACTTACGTGCTAATACTCTTGGGAAAGATATGAATCCAACTTTTATCCCTGCCCTGTCTATATAGCAAGACATATTGGATTTTATAGCCTTGCTTGACAACCGCAGTCTGCGGGAAAATCTCTCGGTTGGAAACCGCTTTTGGAGCCAAAAATCTCACATGAAACTTCTGGAGATCAAGAGTGAATGCCGCAACAGACAGACAAAATCTAACGCTTAAATTCGTGAAGGCGAAGTTTTAGAGAGCAATGATCGCTATTTTTCTGAAAGAACCTGGCATATAAAAGAAGAATAAGTACCTCATATGTTTATATTTAGATATTATCAAGATGCATAAGCGTCGATCTTACATGTGATACTTTGAAAACTTAATTTATCTAAATGTCACAATGCATAAGTTATAGAAAACTGATTTCGAATCAGCTAAGAAGTGGCTTTTCATCTTACGCTCAATTGAACCACCTACAACTTCGGCACTAGTCAGCGTTGGTTACATCAAAACCTATTCTGCAAATGCATATTTCTCCAGGGAAATATCAGGACATTTTGCGAATTGAGGAAAGAGAAAAATGTTGTTACGTGCTCGCTAAATCTGAAAACCTATTTGTGCACGCACTTGTGTCAATCGGAGAATCAGTGAAGACGACCCACGCTTGACAAACAAAATCTTTGTTTGAGGTGAAATGGAAAGAGACATATGAATAGTTCATATTGCTAAGTAAGGTGCACTTCAACTATTCTTGGATAGAAAGCCAAAGGCAATCACAATTAAGAAACAAAGACAGAAAGAGAAGAACGAAGGAAGGAAGGAAGGAAGGAAGGAAGGAAGGACTAAGAAAAATAAATAAGAAACAGGAACAAATAAAGAAAGAAAGGAGAATAAGAAAGAAGAGGAGTAAGAAAGAAAACTGGAAGAGATTAGGATGCAAGAGGAAGGAAGGAAGGAAGGAAGGAAAAGAAAAAAGGAAGGAAGGAAGGACGAAGGAAAATAAGAAAAAACAGGAACAAATAAAGAAAGAAAGGAGAATAAGGAAGAAGAGAAGCCAGAAGGAAAACTGGAAGGAATTAGAATGCAAGAGGAAGGAAGGAAGGAAGGAAGGAAGGAAGGAAGGAAGGAAAAAGAGAAGAACGGATTGGAGGAGAAAAGGGAGAAAGAATGAAATGAGTAAGGGAGAAAAATGAGAAATATGGAAGGAGGATGAGAAGTAAGTAAACACGAAAGAAAGAAGAAAAGAAGGAAGAAAAGAAGGTAGAGAAAAACAAAGGAAGAAAGGAAAACTGGAAGGAATGAGCACGAGTAGGAAGGAAGAGTAGATGAAGAAAGGAAGATGAGAAATGAGAAAGGAATGAAGGTACAAATGAAAAAAGAATAGTAAAAAAGGAAGGAAGGAAGGAAGGAAGGAAGGAAGGAAGGAAGGACGAAGAGAATGAAAGAAGGAAGGAAGGAAGGAAGAAGGAAGAAAGGAAGAGGAAAAATAAGAAAAGAAAGGCAATAGAAATGTGGTCCTACCGAAAGATGCTGAGAATTCCATGGACGGAACGCCTAAGCAAAAAAGGAATAATGTAGGAGAACTGAATCAAAAGGTCACTATCAGAAGGTCGATTTCCAGCCGAGTTTGTAACATTAATTTTCGGGTAAATACGCCTCAGAAAGTTATTCATCCGGCTCTTCTCCACCCAGCTACGTCTTAAATAGCAGAGTAGACTGATGTCTCTAGCTGTGGTTAGTAACTACTCTCAGAGTAGATCTTCGAGTTCATATTACATGCAGCTGTTCACAGGATCATGGCGTTTACGTCTACTCCATAATCTGCTCTATGTATTTATTTTATTTTAATTATATTCCGGTTCATCCTATGCAAGGCAGTAAAACCACTGAGAGACGAGGGGTTACTGCATAGAAACGAAATTACTGCTAAGGAGCGACAACGAAAGAAGAAAAATCAGGATCGACATTGCATTTAAATTTTTGGAGATTAAAGTTGGCTGAAAAATATGAAACCGAGCGAGAAGTGCGAGAAAAGAAACTGTTAACATAGAACTTACGGTTAGATTTCACCAACTTCATTGTAAATTAGTGAGATCTTGTTGCCACTTTAGTACCGCGCATAAATTCAAACCGTCTAGGTACCATAGAGAATAGCTCCCCAAAACAATTACCAAAAAAGTATTTATAGAAATGGCACAAAAAAGCCACCTTACGGCGGTGATATAGAGACTGATGTCGAGACGCCAGAACATGGACAATAATATTGCTGATTCTTCTTTGGGTTTTATAAAAGAGCTCTAGATATATAGCTGATGTACTGGCCTATATGTAGCAGCAATATTTTAAGTGTGGACGAATAGCACACTTAAAGATATGTAAGATAGATTCGGAAGATAAAATTGTCTAGCATGAACCATGTGAACTTTTGAATAAAAAATAAATAAATCGATCCAGTCGAGATTATAGAGTCAATGTAGTTGCATAATGTGATATGCCAAGACTACATATAGTTATGGATTCAGAAATCTCTTACTCTGAGACTGGTTGCTAACCACAGCTAGAGACTCCAGTCTATCCCTCTATTTAACTAGTAGCTGGGTGGGGAAGAGATGGATTAATAACTTTCCGAAGTGCATTTACCAAAAAACTATCTAGCAAGAACCAGTGAACCAACTTTCTTAGTAGCTTACCTAGCAAATATTTAAATTGTTATTATTATTATTCTGTCATTTTTCATCATATTTCGATTTCTGCTATGGTCACACTACCAACCAAGTCTGCGGGAAGATATAAGGCAGGTTGTGACGTGTTGTTATGGCTCCATTTCATGTTTTTTCTATCTTCCCAATCATCCCTAGCGTTACATAGACAAAGTTCTCCTTAGTGTGTGGGCTGTACTTAATAAGACAATTTTTTGTATATCTCTTAAGCTGGGGTTTCCAGGGATTCTTTCAATGTGTTGTTTTGTTCCATTTTTTATCATTCCAAGTGCACCTATTATCACTGGCACAACTCTTGTTTTCAATTTCCACATTTTTTTCTATTTCAATTTCGAAGACTTTATATTTTGACAGTTTTTCAAATTCCTTGGTTGCTATATTACAATTCGCTGGAAAAGCCATATCATTTAATAGACAAGTTTTCTCTTTCTGGTTTTTAACAATAATGTCCGGCCTATTTGCTTCAATTTTTTTTTTTGTCTGTGTAGATGGTGTAATCCCATAGAATGGTGACATCTATTTCTGTAATCGGTGCTGGGTGATGTTCATACCAGTGTTTGCTTACAGATTTTCCATAGTGTTTGCACATTGTCTAATGTAAATATTGCCCCACTATATCGTGACGATTTTTATATTCATTTGGGGCAAGTACAGAACAACCTGAGATTAGATGGTCTATTGTTTCTTGGTGTTTATCACAAAACCTGCATTTTGGATCCACATTATTATGCATAATATTTGCCTGAAAGTTTCTGGTGAAAAGACTTTGGTCTTGTGCTGCAAGAATAAAGCCTTCAGTTTCAGACTTTAATCCAGATGCACGTAACCATCGATGAGTATTAACTTTATCAACATTGGATTTATTGGCACGTACTGGATATTGGCCATGCACAGGTTTGTCTTGCCAGCGTTGTTTCATCTGTTCAAGAGCTTTATCTTTAGATTTCATTTTCATATTTTTTGCCGCAATAGTTGGTTCTTGGTTTCTGTTTTGCTTTTCTACAGAATCTACTAACTGTAAATCTTGTTTGTATTTACTGCCTTCTTTTATTATTGAATATTTTTTCTTTCTTTCTTCATGTTGCCTTACTAATTGTATCATCCAGTCCTTTGTTGTTTCTATGTATGTTAGTAAGCCAATAGTTGTTGTCTTGTATGACAATTCCAGCTGAATAAGACCTCTTCCACCTTCTTTACGGGGTATGAATAGACGGTCTACATCACCCTTTGGATGATGCATCTCATGCTTAGAAAGATGCTTTCTTGTTTTAGCATCCATTCGCCTGATGTCGTTTAGAGTCCAGTTTAAGATGTTAAAGCTATATTGGACAACTGGGATTGCAAGGCTATTAATGGCCATAACTCTCTTCTGAGAATTCAGTTCAGTTTTTAATATCATTCGTAGCCTTCTATAGTACTCTTTACGCACTATTTCCTTCATTTTTTTATGGTGAATGTTTTCACTCTCATTTACACCTAGGTATTTATAAGCTTCTTCTGGTTTCAATTCTTTTATTGTTACAGCAGGGTCTAAGCTAATTGAGGATGTTTCTTGTATTGATCCACGTAAAACTGTAGCTTTAGCACATTTATTCAAATTGAATTTCATTCCAATGTCTTCGCTGAAGCATTTTACAGTTTGCAGAAGATATTCCAGCTCATTATCATTCTTAGCATATAACTTTAAGTCATCCATGTAAAATAGATGGCTTATTTTCTTTTGACCTATTTTATAACCACATTCTGTCATATTAAGTTGACTGGTTAGTGTTATTAATGATATGCAGAATAGTAAGGGAGATAAAGAATCACCTTGAAATATACCTCTTTTGATGTTTATTTCATCAGACTTATAGGTTACATTTATATGATTGAGGTTATTATTATTATTATTATTATTATTATTATTATTAAGATGACGAAGAAAATGCTAGAATTTCTAAATAAGGTAATAAAGGAAAGAGAGAGAAAGGGCAAACACCTAACCAGTTTTTAGGAGAGAGAATAAATGGTCGTATATATGCGAGCTCGTAATTGGATATGTCAGTATCAGGCACGTGCAGAAAGTTTACTGTCTGGGAAATCATATAACAGGCGAAAATAGGTGAAAACGCGTCTTAGATGAGCAAAAGTTGACTTCGACCAGCTAAGCATATTATCATGAAACTGCTAATATTCGTTAGAAACAAAAAAAAAACGAGAATTCACTTCTTTTATATAGCAGCAAATACTGGACAGTTTCCTCACATATGAAGATGAGATTTGAAGCAGCAGATGCTACAGAAGGATGCTGAGAATTCTAAAATGGAACACGTGAGCAACGAGGAATATTTAAGAGAAATCAAAATGAGAAGAACACCCGTGCTTGGGACCACACAGAGGTAGGTAAAATTTCTGTGGCACATAATGAGGAAAGAGGTATTGGAGAATTTGACAAAGGTATCACAGGACATACTGAAGTTAAGAAGAACAAAAGAAAAGTGCGATAAGCTCCCTAAGGGGTTTGTGTAAATGTATGACTTGGCATGTACTGTGAAGATAATAAATTGACAGATATTACTTAGAGCTACAAAGGATAGGAAGATATGGAGAGCCATAGATTTCCATCAACTGAAGAACAAATCACATAGAAGAAGTGGCTTACGGCCATATCACGTTGAATACACCGGTTCTCGCTCGATCACCGAAGTTAAACAACGTTGAGCCTGGTCAGTACTTAGATGGGTGAACGCTTGGGAATATCAGGTGCTGTAAGCCTTTAGTGACGGATGTGCGTTGTGGTGCAGTGGATATCGGCTCAGAAAGAGAAATCGGTGAGCCGAATTCGAATTCCAGTTGAATACCCTGCATTCACTTAATCACTGGTACCCTTGGGAAAGGTATTAATTCGTCCCTTCCCTCCATTTATGAGTTAAATAACAGGGTAGGACTTGGGGAACCTGCCTTTAAAAATACAAATCCCAATGAATCTTGATACTCGAAAAGAAAAAAGTATTACTAGACACAAAACTTATATAAAAGCAATAAATTGTTGAAAGAAAAAGGTATTACCAGCAATAAATAAATAAAATTTAGTTGGCAATAAATGGCCCGCCGAGGTTGATATGCCATAAAACAAAACAACCAACCAACATAAAAGAAGTCGATTATTTTCTCATGAGCTAGGGACTTTACTTTTGGTAGCATCCGCTCCAGGAGTTTATATGCGATAAAACGTGTCTAAATAACAGCTTCTCTGCTGTAGCCTTAGGTTTAATATCATGAAAGTTGTAACTGTAAATCTTTCGCAAGTCCAGAATTTCAAACGTTAATTTGTCTAGGTAAACAGCCATTCGCCAAGTAGAAGATTCATAAAATGAAGTGCTGATCTCCGTAACCTCTATTAGTGGATATCGGCTCGGAACGAGAAACCGGGGAGCCGAGTTCGAATTCTAGCTGAATCCATTGTATTCACTTACGCGCAAATACCCTTGGGAAAGGTATTAATCCGTCTATTCATTCCAGTTATGAGTTAAATAGCAGGACAGATTGGGTTCTATAGCCTTGGTCGGCAACCAGTCTACCGCAGAAAGCAATGGCAACCTACTGCGGGATAATCTTCTGCCCAGTCAGTCATGTCTCTTTCGAGAGATGATCGCCCAAGCGTGTATCACGTATGGCACCTAAACTGACTGATCATGCTAGGATTAAATTGTGTAACTTTTTTATACTGTAGCCATATTATAGAATAAACAAGGGATAAGATCAAACATTTTGTTGGTATCAAAATATAATTTGATTTGGTTTTCAAAGTTCAATATATGTACATCCTATAATACTATTAAAATCTAATAAATCCGAGTGTCTCTATCTTCAATTAGTGCTGAGTAGATTTTTTTACATTTACTATTCATTGTTTCATGTCTACTTTTGTCACTGTTATCAACCATCTTTTTCTGTTGTCCATGTACTCTTTTCACTATACGAAGATGGATTGAAAAGTTCATTGGCTGACTATGAAGGAGCGACTGTGAAATCATGCATTAATTTCAACACTTCTTGTTATTAACTGTATTGTTTTTTTTCAAATACGAGGAATTGAGTTTGACTTGTTTAACGGCATATCAACTTCAGAAAGGTAAGGTTTAAGGTATTTTTTAATGTTCGGTTATAGTGAGAAAGTTGATTTAGTCATATTTTAATAATTTTTTTTTCTAGTATTGTATTCAAAAAATGTATTGGTGGTAATAATTATTTTTCCTTAAAAATGTATTGTTGGTAATATTTTTTCTTCAAAAATGTATATTTTTCTATAAAAGTCTATTTTTGCGTATATATTTCTACAAAAGTCTATTCTCATACTTTTATATTGTTTTGACCTCTGTTTGGGGGCTAACTATTTTCCCATAGCTGGTACCCTAACAAGTGCTACCACTCTGGGTCAGAGTGGATCTGGGAACAACAGCAATTAAGAGGTGGTTCCATGCTCCTCACAACTTCCCAATCAGAGGCCTTGCAAGCTGGATGCAGTTTGCATTTGGGCGATCATTTCTCGAAAGAGACATGACTGATTGGGTAGAATATTTTTTTCGGTAGGTTGCCATTGCTTTCTGCCGTAGACTGGTTGCCAACAAGGCTACTGAACCTAATCTGTCCTGCTATTTAACTCATAGCTGGAGAGAGAAAAGACGGATTTATACTTTTCCCAATAGTATTTGTGCGTAAGTGAATACAACTGGAAATCAACTCGATTTCTCGTTCCAAGCAGATATCCACTGCATCCACATCTTTTTTCTTTTCTCTCTTAAATCCTCTTCTGCCATCTATTTAGTCATTCCTTGTTTTTGTTTTTTTGTTTTTTTCTTACTCTTGCCTTTAATCTGTCCTGTGATAATCAAATTCCCCATTCCCAAGTGTTTCTTTTGTTTCCATTTTCTCTAAAATTTCATCTTTACTCACATGTTCAGTCCATAGTATTCTTAACATCTGGAATCACATTTCTGTTGCTTCAAGTCTCTTCTTCATCTATGAAGGGATTGTCATGCATTTACTGCCATATAAGAGGACTGATGTACAGTACATTTTTTCTGCTTCTTAATACTTTGCTTAGCTTTTGAAATGCATCTCTCGCTATCCCAATGTCTCTCCGGATTTCAGTGACGAATTTTCTTTCCTCTGTTAAAACACTTCCCAGATATCTAAACTGCTTTCCTGTTTAATTTTGGTGTATTGAATTTGTAATTTGCATATTGAACAGTTCCTTTTGCTTACAACTACAGGACACTGTAGCTAAATGGTATGATGCAAAAAGTATCTACAATCAAAATGACAATACGTAAAACATTAAACAAAAGTGCCTATCTGCCCTTTGCTTCAGTTTGAATTGGAGGTCCTTCATGTAGATCGAAAAAGAAAGAAATACATGCCTATAGATAGATTTCGACTGATTGAGATCAAGACAGATAGGAATAAACAGAGATAGAGAGAGATGTCTATAAATATACTGAGATAGATAGATAGATAGATAGATAGATAGATAGATAGATAGATAGATAGATATGAAAAGACAGTAATATATATGAACAAACATCAGGGTAGAAACTATCTGAGATAGATAGATAGATAGATAGATAGATAGATAGATAGATAGATAGATAGATAGATATGAACAAACTGAGATAGACAACAACAGATAGAGGGGTAAATTGTCGCTATAATATATTTTTAATTTTGTACATGTGATTGGTTTGTTTCTTATTTTGTCAACAACACAATATTAAGCAGTTAAACACCGTCTTTGAGAAAGAGTACCATGACACATGTGCTTTGTGATGCAGTGGATATCGACTCAGAACCACAAATCGGGGTACCGAGTTCGAATTCCAGTTGAATTCATAGCATTCACTTACTCACAAATACTCCTGGGAAAAGTATTCATCCGTCTCTTCCCTCCAGTTATGGGTTAAATAACAGGACAGATTGGGTTCTTTAGTCTTGGTTGGCAACCAGTCTACCGCAGAAAGCAATGGCAACTTACTGCGGGATAATCTTCTCTGCCCAGTCAGTCATGTTTTCTTTAGAGACATGATCGCCGAAAGCGTGTATCACGTATGGCACTTACTGACTGACCATGACACAATTCACTTGACAGAAATTTTGTATCGGCATGATGCACTTCATGATATTCGTGTCGGAATTCCTGTACGAACATATCAGGGTGTTTGGGTATCAAACAGAGGACAGTGCAGAGGTTGCGGAAAGAGTTTGATGAATCTAATGGTTACTGGGAAAGTACGGAAGCTAAGAAAACTCGCTCTGATCGTTCAGATAAAAAACAAATAGTTGTTAAGGGTCACAAATGAAGCACAGATGTCTAATCAAGGAGGTACTACTGCTCTGGGTCAAGAGAGTGACTGCTGGAGGACCCTATATCTAGTAATAAGACTCTGCATCATGCCACACAAACAGGAAAACTACAAGAGACAGGAATATGTGAAGGGCCATATCACTTAGGAACTACAAGGGACAGGAATATGTGAAGGGCCATATCACTTAGGAACTACAAGGGACAGAAATATGTGAAGGGCCATATCACTTAGGAACTACAAGGGACAGGAATATGTGAAGGGCCATATCACTTAGTAACTACAAGGGACAGAAATATGTGAAGGGCCATATCATTTACGAACTACAGGGGACAGGAATATGTGAAGGGCCATATCACTTAGGAACTACAAGGGACAGAAATATGTGAAGGGCCATATCACTTAGGAACTACAAGGGACAGGAATATGTGAAGGGCCATATCACTTAGGAACTACAAGGGACAGGAATATGTGAAGGGCCATATCACTTACGTCCTGAAAAGACACGGAAAATAAAAGTAGAAGATATACCAGTAACAACGCTTCTCCTTCGATAGACTCCTTCAAACAGAAAAATGCACTACAAATTGGTGACCTTACCAATTATGTTTTAATAATGATGTTAAAAGTAAACACGAAAATTTCGTTAGAAGGAAAGTAAAGAGTGCCAAACTTTTACTATGTAATATCAATCTTTCAATACAGTCATGGTTGCTAGACAATTTGGGCGGCTACATCACCCTTTGCATTTGTCACCTAACTACCCAAACTACAACACCTTTGATTATTATATGTGAGGAGCGATTATTATGTGGAAAGAGAGACCAACAAAATTTCTTGTAACGGTGTCTGCACTGTTTTTTCAACAGTTTAACTTACTTTTGGATCAATAAAGCGTATGCTTCTTTTTCTTCTATCTGCCATGTCCATTCAGTACGTGGGCAATAATGTCTTTTAACAGCATTCAATTTCATTCGCCAACTTAAAAAAGAGGCCGCCCAGAAGAGATGCGGGAAATTCTAAAATCGTCCGGAGGCCGTGATTAAAGTCAATGGCGATTTTATAGAATAAATTTACTCTTTAGTATCTGAATATTTTTTTGTGTAATTTTGGTAAATATATTTCATTTTTGAGTAATTTAGACGACAATTTATTCCCCGTTCCCTGTATGCATATATATATATATATATCTATATTTCAACAGCTAACGTACGGCATTGTTTGTTCGGCATCAGTGTTTTCAAATATTTTATCGGATTAACCATTTTTTCAGCTTTTCAGCTCAACCGACTAAAATAAAATTCTAATTTGATAACATCATTTAGTCATCACTCAATTATACTCAGTATGTTTTATATTTTACAGAGTTTTTTTTTTAACCATTATTTCTTTTCTTTTCGGAATTCCTGTCAAAACCTTTTAATATCTATTCCTTTTGTTGTCTTCTTTTTTCCTTCATATCAATAGCGATTAAAGAAACAATTCTGTACATGTCAAAAAAAATTAAATACGGTGTCTGCACTGTTTTTTCAACAGTTTAACTTACTTTTGGATCAATAAAGTGTATGCTTCTTTTTCTTCTATCTGCCATGTCCATTCAGTACGTGGGCAATAATGTCTTTTAACAGCATCCAATCCTTTATCGCCTTTTGCAACTTTTAACCCTTTGCCAAGTTTTCCAGTCCCAGTTACACCATCCACTAATACAAAATCCGTCAGATCCGCCCACATTTCCTTCTATATGTCTTGTGAATATCAAATTCTGCAAGCACTACCTCCGCAATTTTCCTCCTTAAGTTTCACCTGTCTCTTTCTGATTCTTTGCATAAATGTCCTTTTCTATTTTCCTTCAGATTTCTTTGTTGTTTAAGCGATCCTTTTTATGGTATCCACAGCATCCTTCTGTCGAACCAAATTTTTTCTAATGAAATTGCCCTTTTTCTTAGTCCTTTGCTCAGTTTTTTGAATTGACATTGTTGGCTTTTTCAATCAGTCAGTTAATTGCCATAATGAGAAAAACGCTTGGGAGATCATGTCTCTTTCGATCCTTTACTGACTAGGCAGAGGATTCCCCGCAGTAGGTTGCCAGTATTTTTTACAGAAGACCGGTTGTCAACCAAGGCTATAGAATTCAATCTATCCTGCAATTCCCATAGCTTAAAGGAGAAGAGATGGATTAACACCTTTCCTAATGGTATTTCTTCGTAATTTGACTGGAATTTGAACCCGGGTCTTCGAATGATAATGAAATTCTTAGCACCTGAAGAAGGCCGGAACATACAACGGCCGAAACTTCTTCTTCTTCTTCTTCTTCTTCTTCTTCTTCTTCTTCTTCTATGTACCCTGTCCTTTCAGGACGTAAGCGATCATAGTTCTCCACGTTTCCCTATCCCTTGTGGCTCCTAGTATGTTTGCTCCCATTACTCCTGTCAACCCCCGTTCCATCATCCACCTGATCAGGGCCTGCAAATATGTTATCCGCTGCCTTCCTCTATTTCTCTTTCCTTCCATCTGGCCAGTCAGTATCAGGTTCTCCAGGCTCTCCTTCCTCATTGCGTGTCCCAGGAACTTCAGTTGTCTCTTCCTGATGCTCAGTATCAATTTCCTCTTTGTTGCCATTCTTTCCAACACCTCATCGTTGCTTGCATGATATCCGCAGCATCCTTCTGTAGAACCACATTTCCGCTGCTTCCAGTACGTGGTAAGATAAGATTGAATTTTCTGCTAATTCATTCTACCATATATATTTTTATTCATTTAATTTTGGGACTAAATTGTTGGTTTAAAGGCCGTTTCGACATCTAAAGTTTTCTGTTATACAGCTAGTGTCACATTCCAATGAAATATTTTTTTTTGAAGTCCGTTACTCTTTGAATTCAGAAATCAATTACAAGAGTAAATAAAATACAACTTAAATAATAAGAAAATGCCTTTGCAGCCGACAAATGAATTCAGGGTAATTCGAACTATCTATAGTCAATGGTTTATATTAAGTGTACATTAAAAGCATCTTCTTTGTAAATCAGAAGATTTCTCGAAAGATAGTGTCAGTTTTTAAACTGACGTGAGGTGGTAGTAGATTTACAAAGATAGAAACAGGCGTAAGACAAGGATGCGTCTTTTCACCGGATTTGGTCAACCTGTACAGCGAGAATATTTTGAGGACCCTAGATGACACGCCAGGATTTGTTATTGGAGGCCACAACTTGAACAACATACATAAGGTATGCAGATGATACAGTGCTGATTGCAGACACGGAAAGGAAACTACAAGACCTCCTACAGAAGGTAGCGGTTGAGAGTGACAAAAACGGACTATAAATAAACTTTAAGAAAACTGAATGTATGGTCATCAGCAAAAGGTGAAACCCAAAATGCCAAATACAGGTAGGGGATACCAGAATCAAGCAAGTACAAAAATTTAAATACGTAGAAAGTGTTCTAACAGGAGATGGAAAGTGCGACACAGAGATCAGAAAGCGAATTGACATGGCAAAGGACGCGTTCCAGAAGCTGAGCAAAGTACTAACACACAGGAAAATTTCACTAGAAACAAAGAAAAGAGTGCTGGATTGCTATGTGATGTCAGTTCTTCAATACTGCAGTGAATGCTGGACAATATCATCGAAAATGATGACAAAACTGGAAGCAGCGGAAATGTGGTTCTACAGAAGGATGCTGCGGATATCGTGGACTGAGCATGCAAGCAACGATGAGGTGTTGGAAAGAATGGCAACAAAAAGGAAATTGATACTGAGCATCAAGCAGAGACAGCTGGTTTCTGGGATACGCAATGAGGAAGAGGAGCCTGGAGAACGTGATACTAACTGGCCAGATAGAAGGAAAGAGAGACAGAGGAAGGCAGCGGATAACATATTTGCAGGGTCTGATCAGGTGGATGACGGAACGGGAGTTGCCAGGAGTAACAGGAGCAAACCTAATAAGAGCCACAAGGGATAGGGAGACGTTGAAAACCATGATCGTCTACGTTCTTAAGGGACAGGGCACATAGAAGAAGAAGATACTGATACGTATGACTTGATGATCCTAGCACTTCTAGTAGTTTATGGCTGGTGCTCATTCCTTTCTGGTTATTTCTTATAATCAGTGTTTTTATTTATTTAACCAGAACCCACTGACTATTACAAAAAATCGCTGAAATTAGCCACGTGATATCCTCAAATTTAAATTGATTCAGGTAGAATTTCAACGATTCACTGTTTAAATGGCTCATGAATTAAAAGTAGGTACCTCCAATATTTCGGCATGAATTTTCGATACCTAATTTTAAAATGAAATCTTTAAAATGAAAAACATTCTTGAAGATTTCATTTTAGATTTAATTAAAGCTTAATAATTAAATTTATCATTTCCATTAAGTAAAAAATTCTGGTGTATTTCAGATAGAAATTATATAGATTGGAAAGTCACATTTAATTTCGATTTCTTAAATTTTCTTAAAAGCGGCTATTTTCTTAATTTTAAGAAATTTATAAACAAACAAAAATTCATCGATTTTAAAAATATTTCAAAATATTTCAGACACTTTATTTTAGTAAAATTAGAAAACTGAAAGTTAAATTAAGCTGATTTTAAAAGATATTACCTACTTATAGCATAAAAAAGTAATATACAACAAATTATTAACGATTGGTCGTGTTCATCTAATCGAACGTTTGACTGTGTGTTGATTACTTAAGCGGTGACAGCTTCTACGCATGACCAAAAACGACAATTTTCATAAATCTAAATGAAGGTACAAAACTCATAAATTACGTAACCTTTTCATAATAATGTCAATTTCACTCTACCATACATGAAAATAAGGTAAAAATAAAATAAAGAATTATTTTTAAAATAGAAAAGCGTAACTACGTTTATTAATCTTTGTAATTTTGGACTCGTAAATTTCGTTTCCACTTAATTACTATATCACATTCAATAAATACTCCAATACAGAATTTTACACGATTTTAAACTATTATAAACAATTATAATTAAAAATGTAAAAAAAATGAAGAAATTCTTGTAAAAATTCATTATTCAATAGAAACATTTTATTTCTTCAGACAATAATGTCCTTAATTTTACTTATTTACAAAAACAATTAAAAGCTTTTCTAATTAAGTAATGTCATAGATTTATTGGATTTATTATTTTTCAATTCAGGGCAGATTTTCAATTAAATGGTACAAATTTGAAAAAAGTAGGTGATTTACAATCTCAAATGGACCCTACTTTTAACAAAAAAATGATTTCAATAAATAAGAAGGTTCTGTGCGAAATTTAATGAAATTAAGTAAGTGGGGGAGTAACACATTTAAAAAAGATTTTAACAATATTTTCTAAAAAAAACATTTAAAAAATAATTTAATTTATTTGTGAATAAGTTCTGAAGATTTCATTAAAATCGGACAATTATTTGATTTTTACAATAATTTTCAAATAAATGTGTTTTCAATGGGAAAAAAGCGCAAAAAATCAATGTAAAACTTTGTAGAAGGCGATGATGTAAACAAAACAAACATTTTAACCAAAACGTGTTAGAAAGGATTTAAAAAGTAAAAACAAATATTTAAAAATTCTTAATAATAACATCAACATTTTGACGATAAAACTTTAATTTCGTTAAATTTGTGACCTTTTTCATTACGGTATACTGTTTTCCCGCCCTGGAGGTGCCTAATTAAAATTCATTTGATATTAATGAAATTTCATTCAATAGATAAATAATATCATGGTGCCTGTACGTAAGATTAATAGTGATTGTAACTTGTCAGCACACAAACTACTTACACAGAGCCGAATCAGCATCATATGCGCCACAACGCACATCTCCCTTGTTCTTCTATATGCCTTGTCCCTTCAGGACGTAGGCGATCATGGCCTTCCACTTTTCCCTATCTCTGGTGGCTCTGAGCACGCCTTCTCCTGTTACACCATGCAATCCTCGTTCCATCATCCACCTGATTAGGTCCTTCAAATATGTTATCCATTGCTTTCCCCTGTCTCTTTTTCTCTCTATCTGGCCTGTTAGTATCGGGTTCTCCAAGCCCTCCTTCCACATTTCGTGTCCCAGGAACTTCAGCTGTCTCTTCCTGATGCTCAGTATTAATTTCCTTTTTATTTCCATCATTTCCAGGACCTCGTCATTGCTCACATGCTTAATCCATGATATTCGCAGCATCCTACTGTAGAACCACATTTCAGTTGCTTCAAGTTTTTCCTTCATCTTTGATGGTATTGTCCAGCATTCACTGCCATATTGAAGGAAGAAGCCTACTGCTTCTCTGTGGTGACAACAATTTCGAAGGTCAGTTTGATCTACACGTGTACACACACACACACACACACACACACACACACTCATTGAAGGGATGACAGCCAGCAGCCGTTAATTAAGTCTCTGTCTACTAACTCTCAAACACATTACGCTGATTGTCATAAAGTAAGTCTGTCCACACACTTAACACTGCACTAAGAACATTTAATTACTTTAAACAACAAACTTCACTGCTATTAAAATTAAACATCTTATTGCTATTGTATATTTCTGAAAATAATATGTAAATGTTATTTCAACTGCTTTTACTTTTCCTCCAGAAAATAGACTTTTACAGTGTTTCATGTAAAAGTTGATGCTGCTGTTGTTGTTAAATGTTTGAATCCCGACACTCCAATAGCATGAAAAACATTTAAACGAATCACTGTTCTTCTTCTTCTATGTGCCTTTTCCCTTCAGGACGTAGGCGATCATGGCCTTCCACTTTTCCCTATCTCTGGTGGCTCTGAGCACGCCTTCTCCTGTTACACCATGCAATCCTCGTTCCGTCATCCACCTGATTAGGTCCTTCAAATATGTTATCCGTTGCTTTCCCCTGTCTCTTTTTCCCTCTATCTGGCCTGTTAGTTCCTGGGGCATGTAATGAGGAAGGAGGGCTTGGAGAATCTGATACTCGCAAGTCAGATAGAAAGAAAGGGAGAGTGGGTTACATACTTGACAGGCCTGAGCAAGTGGATGATAGAGCGGGGTTTGGGTGCGCAACAGGCAACGGGCAATATCAACTCCATTTGGTTGATTAATATAACAGCCTCGTTTTGATCTCATTCCTGGTCATCCAGTTTTGTGTCGCGCTAAGCTATAACTAGTAAATAGATTTAAAACATAGTTTGCTTTTTAGGACAATAGCGTAATGAAATATTCCCATAAACTGTAACTAAAATCTTTCTTTCTCTCCTCATTCTCTTTGTCACGATATAAAATTAGCATTTGAAATATATTCAGACGTCAAACTCGCCAATTTTTAAAAGAAAGGGGAAACAAAACAAAAAGAAGTAAAAACAGTCAAGAGATTGTGTGGTCGATCTTTCAAGCAAATAGCTGACAGCTTTTTCTATTTGCGTATTGAATATTGGAAAGTAATAATGAATGCTTAATTCTTTAGGCGCCAATCTGGACAAATTAAGAGTTATGCGGCGAGCGGCAAAAGTCTGCCAAAAACCGTAGCAAATCTTTTTAACAGTGCGAGAAAGGGTATTGGCTCAAAGCCCGCTAAGTGTGTTTCGCCAGTACAAATAAAACTCAGAAGGCCACAAATGGTAGATTTCAGCAGTTTTAGAATCAAACTAAAGACAGAAAAATAAAATGTTCTATTTCAGTGATCAGGCTTGCTACAAAAGTATCCATCTAGCTAGAAAAAATAGTCATTCTAAAGGAGATAAGGGTAACACGCAATATCACGGCAAGGATTTATCAAGTATATACGTTTATTTTTTCACTTAATTTAATACTTACCAATTTAGCGAGTATCGGTAAATCGATGTGACACATTAACAAAATCTTGATCAGAAATCGTACTATATAATGCACGATCTATGATGGTTAATGTAAAATCTTTGTATTAAGTGCTTTGACAACAAATGAGAGTATATTGAAAAATTAATACCTGTCGGGTAAACAAAAATGTCTACGTCTATATCGTGTTGAATGCACCGGTTTCCGTCCGATCACCGAAGTGTAAGCAACATCGAGCCTGGTCAGTACTTAAATGGGTGACCATTTCGAAATACCAGGTGCTGTAAATGTAATGGACCAAGAATGGTTCACCGGTTCTCCAGGTTTGGGGCTTGGGTGCAGGGCTAACAACCCTGCCCCCATAAAAAAACAGTTTGTTACAGAAACAGCAACAAATAGTTGCTGCCCTATGCACCATAGGGTGTGATGGATAAATGATAATGATGAAAACAAAAATGATTCTTCACCTGTCTATAATAACATCTATATCAACCAATATGAGAATAGTACTTCGAAATAATACCAAGATATTGAAAATTACTCATCTCTGAAATAAATACGTTTCTTCTCCTTCCATGTGCCATGCCCTTTCAAGATGTAGACGATCATGACCCTCCACGTCTCCCTATCCCTGGTAGCTCTTAGCACGCTTTCTCCTGTTACCCCACCCAAAACCCCCTCTATCATCCACGTGCTCAGGCCTGTCAAGTATGTTACCCGCTCTCTCTTTCTCTCTATCTGACTTGTGAGTATCAGATTCTCCAAGCTCTCAATACATGTCCCAGGAACGTTAGCTGTTTTTTCCTGATGCTCGGTATTAATTTCTTTTTCGTTCGCATCTTTTCCAAAATCTCATCATTGCTCACATGCTCAATCCATGACATCTGCAGCATCCTTATGTAGAATCATATTTCAGTTGCTTCAAGTTTTTCCTTAATCTTTGATAATATTGTCCAGTATTTACTATCATACTGAAGAACAGACATCACATAGCAAGCTAGTACTTTCTTTGTTTCTAGCGAAGTTTTCCTATCTCGGAATACACTAATTAGCTACTGGATTGCTTCCTTGGCCATACCAATTCTCCTTCGGATCTCAGTGTCGCATTTTCCGTCTTCTGTTAGAATACTTCCCAGGAATTTAGATTTTTGTACCCGCTTAATTTTAGTATCTCCCACCTGTAGTTGGCATTTTAGGCTCTTCTATTTGCTGATGATCATGCATTCAGTTTTCTCGTAGTTTATTTGTAGTTCTTTCTTCCGACTTTCTTCATCTACCCTTTTTTAGGAGGTCTTGTAGTTTCCTTTCCACTATCTCCCGGTTCACACTCCACCCACGTCTACTGAACAGGTGAAGAGGCTCATTCCTTGTTTCCTGTTTAGGATGCGGTTTCCGGTTTTCTCTTTTCCAATCTTTTCACTCTTTTCATTTTTTTTTTCAATTGGAGTAGATAGACTAAACTATCGCCTGGTTCACACTCCACCCACGTCTATTGAACAGGTGAAGAGGCTCATTCCTTGTTTCCTGTTTAGAATGCGGTTTCCGGTTTTCTCTTTTCCAATCTTTTCACTCTTATGTAGCCCCCTGCACATCAGTGGTGTTATCGCCTTGCTTGGGGTGATATGATTAAAAAAAAAAAATCTCTGCTATCAACACTGTATTATCTGCGTATATTATATTGCTCAGATTGTGGCCGCCGATGACGAATCCTGGCATAACTTGTAGGGTCCTCATAATAGTTTTACTGTACAAGTTGAATAGATCCGGTGAAAAGACACAGCCTTGTCTTACGTCCCTTTATATCTTTGTATATCTGCTGAATTCGTTACCTGTCCTTATGCAGACAGTTTGTTACCAGTAGAGGTTCTTGATAACTCTAATGTGTTTCCCCAATAGGTCGAGGTTGTTGAGTATTTCTATCAATTGTGGCGTACTTTGTCGAATGCCTTTGCGTAGTCTATAAAACATAGGTACACTTACTTTTTAATTTGTATTGCCCTTTCTGATAGCATCGTAGGTATAAATATTGCATTCCTTGTTCCAGTGTTCTTGACAAAACCGAACTGTTCTTGTCTTATTTCTTGCTTGATTCTGCTTCGCGCATTCGTTTACACCTGGCTTCTTAGGCAGTACTATGAAAATTGACTGCTTAGGCCATCTAGTATTACATCACTGTTGTAAATATCATTAAATATTTTTGTAATTTCCTCTATGCCGAAATCATCTAAGGCTATCAGCATCTCTATTACAATGTCGTCTGTTTCAGCTGCTTCGTTTCTATTCAGTTTGGCCATTGCAGCTTCCACTTCGAATTTTAATATTTCCGGCTCATCAGCATCATTGTTTATTGTCGGCTGTTCTCTCTCTCCCTCTTTCTCTCTCTCTCTCTCTCTCTCTCTCTCTCTCTATCTATCTATCTATCTATCTATCTCCCTCTCTCTCCCCCACTCTCGCTCTCTTTTCATGGAATAGATCTTTAATATATTCTTCCCATCGCTGGAGTATTTTCTCTTTTTCTAATATGACTGCTCCATCTTTGGATTATATATATATATATCCTGTTGAGAAGCATGTTCTTTAAAATTATAAAAAAAAGCAGCACGGACCTGCTAACCAGTTGTCAAAACCATATGATATTGAATATAAAAAAGGCTCCAAAAATACACCACTTGTGCCCCTCGGGGTGGTAGCGTAGTGGATATAGCAGTTGGTTATACATGTGTTACTATCAAGTAACTAATTGCATCAAGAAAGAACAATAACTAATTTCACAGGATATATCACATTAATCATCAGATATTCCATATCAGCCAATCAATGGACACCTGATAATGATCAGCAGGTACTTGGTCAAAACGTTGTGTCTATAACATCTATATCAACCAAGATGAGAACAATAGTTCGAAATAATACTGAGATATTCAAATGATTGTAAGAATCATTTGAATATCTCAGTATTATTAAGGTGACAAAGTTATTGATTTACTCCCGTATAAAAACAATTCAAAAATGTAAAATCAACACACAGCGTAGGCAAGTAACAAAATTCCCAGAATACGTGTGAAAATTTACAGCGAATATAAATAATTAAAAAACTTGATTAATACTTCTGTGAAAACCATTCAGAATCAAAAGTTGAATCATGTCTTATAACTGCAATTTTTTCGCCGATACTCAAAACACTTATATCTGCTCAAATTCGTATCTTAACGTAAACAAAGCAATTTCTAAAGAAGTAATGAATTTTTATTTATTTATCCGACCGATTATATATATATATATATATATATAGTGCTAATTTGTTTTTGGTTATAATCAAATTAGACCAGTACCAAGTTGTATTAAAAAGTGCTCAGTACATTTATTTTGAAGAGCTTTTGAATATTTTTCCTTTGGAAATGAGTTATTTCCTCAACCTAGGTTTCAACCTTTCGGTAACTTTTCACGATTTATAATAAACAATATTTTCGAACGTTTTTCAAAAGTACATTTTTGAACAACCGAAAATTTTCAAAATTAGTGAGAAGTTACTTAAGGAATTTACAAACACTTTCATCCAGGTTTGTATTATCCTATGATGTATTTATAGGTGGGATTATATCTGGACATTACTTCTGTTCTTTCTGTTAGTAATTTTTTTTTTTTATGTTCTGGAAACAAAACAGAAGAAAAACTAAAACAGAAAAAAAACAAAATGTTTGGAAAACGTTTTAAAATCAGTTATAATAATAATAATAATAATATAATAATAATAATAATAATAATAATAATAATAATAATAATAATAATAATAATAAATCCTATTATTACGTAATTATTAAGCCATTTGATCAAATAGCCTCTGACGGCCGTTCACACAAATGCAAACCACAATAGAATTATTACTTAAAAGATAAATTTGACAATTTAGCTACAGAATTCTAGAATTCTTTTTGCCTAAGGTTTTTACCTAAGTTCATTCAGCGTCTATGTTGTGCATTGGAAATAAGAGAATTTTACGGAATAAATTTTCCTTTTGGTGACTTTAAATGTCTATATCTTGCTAATAAATTTGCAGATGACATTTTACAAAAGGAAGAATTAATGCTGTTCCATTCAAGGTTGGTTAATTTCAAAAATTATAGACGCTGAAAAATATTGCTGTCTTAGTCTGTATTAAATGCCAGATCAAATATTGTCTACAAGCTTTAAATCTGGCCGTGCGAATAACATAGTCCTGATGACACATAACATCGTTTATCACAATTCGTGTTTACCTTATTTCTTTTTTGGGGGCGGGTCATAGGAATTTAGTATTTTAAAAATCCGATAGAACTAAATCATCAGTCAGTTAAGTGCTATACGGGATACACGCTTTGGGCAATCATGTCACGAAAGAGACATGACTGACTGGGCAGAAGGTTATCCTGCAAGAGGTTGCCATTGCTTTCTGCGGTAGACTAGTTGCCAGCCAAGGCTATAGAACCCAATCTGTCCTGTTATTTAACCCATAACTGTAAAGAAAGAGACGGATTAATACCTTTCCCAAGAGTATTTGTGCGTAAGTGAATGCAAGGAATGTCAACTGGGATTTGAACTCGGCTCCCCGATTTGTCTTTCCGAGTCGATATCCACTGCATCACAACGCACATTCTCATAGTTTTCGACTCTGCTTCGCGGCGGCGTTGTAGTTGTAGTCGCAGTCGTTGTCAGCTTGTTCGGCGGCAGCAACAGCAACAGCAACAGCAAAACGGCGGACGACGTGCAGCAGCAGCGAACCACGGAAGCCGGTGACGGTGCGTAATGTTAGACGGACGAGACGTAATGCACACGACAGACTGCCGATCGGCCTGTTCTCGGGAGAATGGAGATTTTGAGGAGCGTGAAACAACCTCTTAATTGTTGTTATTTCCAGGTCCATCCTGATCTGGTGTTTTAAGGTCTTTGCTATGGGCAATGATCCCCTAAACAAAATCAAAAAGCAATGAAAGCATGAAAATGTATTTTTATTGTTAAATTATCAATAGTACATATTTACATTAAAATGACCAACAATACGTCATATCTGTTTTAGGCTGTACGCAATTACGTTCAAAATATATCTCGTTGGAGCCATAGAATCGTGTTCAAAGTATTTAGATTATGGCATTAAATAACCCATATACTGCGAAAAGGAATCGACCAACCAATATGAAAGAACTCTTTCATTAAATTAATCCATCAAGCCGAGTTCGAATTTCACCCGAATTCATTGCATTCACTTATTCGCAAATACCCTTGGGAAAGGTATTAATCCGTCTATTCCTTCCAGTTATGGGTTAAATAACAGAACAGATTGGGTTCTATAGCCTTGGTCGGCAACCAGTCTACCGCAGAAAGCAATGGCAACCTGCTGCGGGATAATCTTCTGCCCAGTCAGTCATGTTTCTTTCGAGACATGATCGCCCAAGCGTGTATCACGTTTGGCACTTAACTGACTGACTGACAATTTATTAAAGCAAACTGTATTACAAAATATATCTTCAACAAAATCACCACATAAAAATCATATATCACAGCCTCTAGTAACCATGCCCACACAAACATGTAAATGCACAAAAGTTGACTATCATCTGCCATGTAGTCAAGTGTGAAGGCAGAATAACATGTCATATTTTTATTATTTCAAACCTCCCAAGGAAATAAAATTTCAGTATTAAATGACCCATAAGGAGTTGATATGCCGTTAAACAATCCAATCAATCAATAAAATACCACTGAGAGAATAAATATTTTATCATAAAGAATAATAACTGTTCTACACCAAATTAATTTGGTTCACGACCTAGCAATTCTTTACTATTTATTCATACACCATAAAAACTCGCTTATCGCCATATTCAATTCAGCACATACCATAATAACGCATATTCACAGGGATTTTATGAAAACACTCATGAAATTAAAATTAAGTCATCCGATTAAAGCAACCGCTGACGCCAATGCAAAAACACTATAAACGTTTTCATTATAGAAATGTATATAAAATAAATTCATGGCAAAAATGCATAAAGAAAATAGAGTATTTAGATATGCATTGAACATCTGGAAAAGGGTTGTCAGTGGTCATGAAATATGTACAGGGTATTGCAGCAAAATCCGACACTTAACAAAAAGAAAACAAAAAAGAATGGAGGCATGACGTCCCACTCGCTGAAGATGACGCCAAAGACCATGACGGAGAAGGGAAACTTCGTATGCTTCACGACGTGAACATACTCTATGTCTTTGCAGAGTCGTTCTGCCTGTTGCTCATCTGGTCCTGGATGAATTTTTTTTCATCAGATAAGAACCTCAGCATCCTTTCAAAAGGGCCTGAGAGTCACCGCTGAGATCTACCAGAAGGTACTGCGGAGCGTAGTGAAGCCCTGGATGGACGAGATCGCCGCTGGACGCACCTACATCTTCCAGGAAGATTCCGCTCCTGCTCACAAGGCCAAGATGACCCAGGCGTGGCTGCCCAACAATATTCCTGACCACTGGTGGCCGGACTTTTGGCCACCCTCCTCACCCGACTGCAACCCCCTTGACTATTTCTTCTGGAACGTGATCGAGGCCAAGACCAGCAAGCACGCCCACAACACGGTCGACTCTCTGAAAGCTACCATCGTGGAGGCGTTCGCCGCTATTTACAAAGATATAGTCGCTAAAGTGTGTGACTCATTTCGCGTCCGCCTTGAGATGGCCGTCGCTGCTGGAGGCGGTTACATTGAAAACTAATGTAGTGTGTAACTCTTACCGTTGCTAAATAAACTGTCGAGTCTCTGCATACACAACTTTTGTTTTTATTGCCTCTTTCGTTTTCTTTTTGTCAAGTGCCGGATTTTGCTGCAACACCCTATAAGTTATCTTATGTCTATTATATATATATATTTATTATTTGATCTCACTGACACCTCACAAATAACTGATAGTGATTTAAATTCAATCAAAGACTGACAACCATAAGCCTTCTACTTTTGCCATCACAAAACGCTTTCATTATTTCTTTGTCTATTAAGGATCTCTTTGTACTCTTTTGATATTCTCCACTTAATAAAATTAGGTTTTATTTACCTAAGGCCTCGCCTTATCAGTACATCTTTTTTTGTAACTGTCATCTCATTTCCTGACAATCCAGACAGCAATAACGCCATTCTTTACGAATTTGGTCAAACCCTTTATGTCATATTTGACGCTGTTTCTCACGACCTCAAGGTAAACTCAACTGGTCATGTCCAAGGCTCCGACTTGTAAAATATTTTTCAGGCATAAACAAAGAAAAGACTACCGACTACTATTAAATATCAGTCCTGATAGTGAATGACCTCACAAAAATCTGGTCCTACAGAAAGATGCTAAGAATACGTTGAACCGAATATGTGAGAAACGACGAAGAACGCTTGTTCTAAACATCAAAAAGAGGCAGTTGGAATTTCTAAGACAAACAAATAGAAAAGAAGCCTTAGAAAAGTTGATACTCATAAGACACACTGAAGACAAACGGGACAGAGAAAAACACATAACATACCTAGCAAGCCTGAGTAAAGGATGTCGGAGAGATAACAAAAAGACAAAATTTAATAAAGGAGAGGAAATTGTGGACAGCCATGATCCTCAATGTTCTGAAGAAACACGGTCCATAGAAAAAACTGAACTTAAGTAAATGGATAGCAGAACTGGGTTTGAGATAAAAAAAAAATGCAAAATCTATTAAAAGCTTCAAAGGACAGAAATTTGTGGAGAGCCGTGATCACCAACACCCTAAAGTGACACGGCACATATAAGAAGCTATCAGGATGTCATTTTTCTACGTTCCAACTCTTTTAATGCCGTCGGCTTTTTCACGATAGCTGATCAGTACTTATTTTTAAATTCTATATGCCTTCTCATCAACGTAGCTGTCCCAGAAGATGCAAAAAGATAGAAAAGAAGAAAGAAACAAAGAAAGAGAAAAGCTAATGAATCATCTGGGTTGAGATTTTGAGATCAAGAAATTGCAGAACTTGAACGAGACATCAATTCCGTTTGTTATTCGAGTGAGTGACATTTTCAAGACGAGGTTTAAAGACAATTTTAAGCAGTTACTAAGTAAAATGATACGCCAATATACAGAAGACGACTCTCTATGGATATACGACGAACGTCAAGAAAATAACGTCAAGAAAATAACCAGTTTTAATGGTATGATTTGGTTGTCATCAATCTTAGAACATGTAATTTCGAATAGTCTAAGAATTATACTATGCAGCAACAAATATTAGAAGGCGAGGCGCCTCGATGTAAAATAATGGTTAGAAATATTGACAGGTGGAACATAATTTCTAATTAGTGATCATGATCCTCACTGGGTGCCAAGAGAAACATGGAAAAAACTAATAGCACCCTAGTAATTGGCAAATAATATGAAAGAAGACTTGTATTATTTATAGTAAAACTAGCAGTATAGCCAGACGTTGCTCGGGTGTAAAGAAAGCTTTAAAGTTAATCCATGGTCCTGGAGCTCAGACTCAGCCTAAAGAATATTTGAGTAAAGTTTGGTGAGAATCGAATAAAAATTGTGGATTTGTATTATCGATTTTATGCACTATTGTAAGAACTGCAACCTTGAAACTTCTGAATATCGTTTCTTATGTCGATGAGTGTATCAAATTTGATTAAAATCGGACCACTCCTTCTATAACACGATTTTTTCAATTATCGATTTTCTTTTTTTATTTATTAACCTAGCTATGAACACTCGCAAATGCTTATAGTACAACTGTGTAAATTTTCAAGAAAATCGGTTTAGCCGTTTCGGAGTCTATAGGTAACGGACACACACACACAGACAAAGTTCCATTTATAAATTAGTAACATAGATAATATTATGATTCTGTTCGTTTCTCTGTTGTTAGTGTGAACATTACGTTCAGCTTTGATAGCAACTAATACTTTCAGCTTCGTACCACATTTATGCTACGCTTAGAAAATCTCCATAAGAAGGGAAGAAAGGAAAGAAAGAAAGAAAGGAAAGAAAGAAAGGAAAGAAAGAAAGAAAGGAAAGAAAGAAAGAAAGAAAGAAAGAAAGAAAGAAAGAAAGAAAGAAAGAAAGAAAGGAAAGAAAGAAAGAAAGAAAGAAAGGAAAGAAAGAAAGAAAGAAAGAAAGGAATGAAAGAAAGAAAGAAAGAAAGAAAGGAAAGAAAGAAAGAAAGAAAGAAAGAAAGATAGATAAGATAAATGAGGTGATAATGTTCTCATGTGTTTAATGTCTGTTTCTGTGAAGTTAAAAACCCTGACAAATTTTAACCCTTCCATTTGTTCCCGCTTATTTCTTTAATTAATTGCTTGCATTAATAATTATTCGTAGCATTACGAGTTCGAATCTTACCACGGTCGAATAACCGCTTGTGAAACGGTTTCATCGAGAAGCAACATGTGGAAATGCCTGAAGAACAAATCACGTTGGCACAATCCTTGTAAATGATTGGATTAGACGAATTAGTGACAGAAAAACCGGCCACATCACGTTGAAACACCGGTTCCTGAAGTTAAACAACATCCGTAACTAGATGGGTGATCGCATGAGAATAGCAGGCTCTGTAAGCTTGGATGCGCGCGCGGCGCAATGAATAATGGCTCGGAATTGTTAATCGGAGAGTCCAGTTACAATTTCTATTTAGTTTGTTCTATTTACTTACGCGCAAATACCCATTGGAAAAGCTATGGATCCAGCTCTTCTCCCCCAGCTACGGGTTAATTGGTAAAACATTTATTACTAAATCATTATTACCTAAAAACAAGTTCTTACAATCTAAAACTATTTTAGGGCTTTAAATAACCTGCAAAAGGTTAATAAGATGTAAAAGTCGAATCAATTATTTGCAGTCAATCTCAAGATGGTGCCCCAGTAATTGTACTCAATTTGAAAGTTAGAGATTTGGCATGATAAATAATGATACGAAATATTTTTTCCAAATCTACCGTTTTTGAGGAGATGTGTTTGAAGATGAAATTTATGTTAAAAATCATAGCGTTGGCATTTCATTCTGGTGATCAGTAACAGCTTCATGGCACAACTTTAGAAAAGTTATAATTTATTAAAGAGTTGTGGTGCAGTGAATATCGACTTGAAACGATAAATCGGAGAGCCGAGTTCGAATTCCAGTTGAATTCCTTGCATTCACTTACGCGCAAATACCCTTGAGAAAGGTATTAATCCGTCTCTTCCTTCCCGTTATGGGTTAAATACTAGGACATATTGGGTTTCTATATGGGTTCGGGATAATCTTCTGCCCAGTCAGTTATGTCTCTTTCGAGACATGATCTCCCAAGGCGTGTATCATGTAAGACACTCAACTGACTGATATGGACAAGATGCATGGCACAAGCACATTACCATTCTGCTATCCATTTACTTAAGTTTAGTTTTTTCTATGTACCGTGTTTCTTCAGAACATTGACAATCATGGCTGTCCACAATTTCCTCTCCCTTATTAAATTTTGTTTTTTTGACTCAGGCTTGCTAGTTATGTTATGTGTTTTTTCTCTGTCCCGTTTGTCTTCAGTGTGTCTTATGAGTATCAACTTTTCTAAGGCTTCTTTTCTATTTGTTTGTCTTAGAAATTCCAACTGCCTCTTTTTGATGTTTAGAACAAGCGTTCTTCGTCGTTTCTCACATATTCGGTTCAACGTATTCTTAGCATCTTTCTGTAGGACCAAATTTTTGTGAGGTCATTCACTATCAGGACTGATATTTAATAGTAGTCGGTAGTCTTTTCTTTGTTTATGCCTGAAAAATATTTTACAAGTCGGAGCCTTGGACATGACCAGTTGAGTTTACCTTGAGGTCGTGAGAAACAGCGTCAAATATGACATAAAGGGTTTGACCAAATTCGTAAACTTTACCCCTCAAATAAAACCGTTATTTACTTCAAAGGAAAATTATACTGAACAATGTAGCGATATTATTATGTCATATGTAAAAATGTACTCAGTTATGATCTAATATTAAGGACATAATGGTTAAATAAAAAGAAGACAAGAGGAAAACTGTATTCAACTCGCCTACTCGTTTCGTCCTGTGATGCACTTTATCAAGGCAAAAATGACGAAATGAGTTTTATTCCAAATTACGTTATCTATAAACGAAACGCTCACAAATCATTCAAAAAGATTAACAGAATATTCTAGTTTTAGAACATCTTCATATGCCACGCTAATAAAAAGAGTAAGCAATTTATTCAGAAGAAAAATTCTCAAGAGCGCCGCCATCCAATTCTACCAAAATATCAATTTGCGCCTCGTTTTTTTTTTTCCAATCTCACCTTTGCTTATGGAAATGATACTGAAACAGACTAACATAGATAATAAAAAGTCCCAGGAAAACGGTTGAATTCCCTTCATTTTAACATCTAGTGACATTGCACTATACATGAATGTGTTCTAAAACTAGAATTTTCTGTTAATCTTTTTAAATGATTTGTGAGCGTTTTTTATAGTTGCCAACACTATTGATACAGTAGTGGTCATAATATGAGGAATGGAAGCAACAAAAACATGAATATGTGTATTACTTAAAAAGTAATGCATGATTAGCAATGAAATTTTACCGAATAAAGATTAGGGTATCATGCATAAATATTATAAAAAGTTATAAAAATTTACTTAATAGTTTTTTTTTTAATAAAGATTAAACGGAACAAAGAAAATAAGCTACTGGACAAAAGTTAAGGAACGATCTTGTTAATACTTGTTTGTGAACAAAATATCAACAAAATTTAATATTTGGTAAACTTCCCCTTATTTTCAATGACTTCTCTGCATTGTCGACCACATAATCTAATTAATTTCTTGCAAAAATCAGCAGTAATTCCCTCCTATTCGTCTTTCAATAACTCCCATAGGTGATCCTGGTTTTTCAGGTTTCTTTTCTAAGCCCTTTCTCCAATTATCTTACAAACATTTTCTATTGGTTTCAGGTCGGGGCTCTGGGCTGGCGATTCCTTCTTCTTCTTCTAATAAAGCAATAACCTTCTGAGCCTTGTGGCAAGGTCTGCATGAAAATAAGAGATTCATAACGATTATGGTGTAATCTTCGTACCACATACTGCTGAAGAAGCCTTTTGTAAATCTCGGCATTGATATTGCCATGTACGCGGATGATAGGGCCAACTCCTGCAGATTAAATCATTCTTCACTCCCTCACATTGCCGCCACCAAACTTAACAGTTTTCTTGACACATTGAGAAGACAGTCTTTTCACCTGTTCCACTGCGTACGTAAGTTTTGCCCTCAGAACCAAATATAGTAAACTTGGAGTTGTCAGTGAAATGAACTGTATCCCATTGTGCGTCAGTTCAAACAACCTGTTCTCTTGCATACTCCAGGCGTGTTCTTTAGTTTCGCTTTGAAATGAGAGGCTTCGAAGCTGGAATACGGCCATGCAATCCTGCATTTTTTTAACCTGCGAGCAACCATTTTCCTTGATATCTTATTATCTGTGTCTTAATTCAGTGCTACTATAGTGTGAGGTTTACCTCCCGTTTCGGCTATAGCGTGAGGCCTACCGCAGCATTGAACTATAATACAATGCTGTATGTGTATATATATTTATAAATATTCATGTTAAACCTCAACTGACCTGATGGCCACGTGAGGAGAGGAGCACGATAGACCTGGGTAGACGATATATTGAGATAGACTTCTGAGATATCTGTGTGTACGTGCGTGCGTGTGTGTGTGTGTGTGTGAGAGAGAGAGAGAGAGAGAGAGAGAGAGAGAGAGTTGGGGTGATTTCAGAAAGTCAGAAAGAGTGTGTCTATATAAAGGACAATATGAATAAAGGTAAAATAAAAAGATATCTTAGCCGACACGTTTCGTCCTCTGATATATATATATATATATATATATAAGGATATTTTTATGGCTACGTTGTGGTACAGAGGATATCGGGAAAACAGGGAGCCGAGTTCGAATTCCAGTTGAATCCATTGTATTCACTTATTCGCAAATACCCTTGGGAACGGTATTAATCCGTCTCTTCCTTCCAGTTATGGCTCAAATAGCAGGACAGACTGAGTTCTATAGCCTTGGTCGGCAACCAGTCTACCGTAGAAAGCAATGGCAACCTACTGCGGGATAATCTTCTGCCCAGTCAGTCATGTTTCTTTCGAGACATGATCGCCCAAGCGTGTATCGCGTATGACACTTAACTGACTGTTTCTTATGGACTATAAATGTTATTTTTAGTGGGTACATGTGTTTTGCGTTTTTGCCCCGTTCTTAAAAAATTTCATAGAACCGGGTTAGACTGAAAAGCAAAAATGGTGCCTTTTAGCAGAAATCGAAACTAAATCCATTTTTCTGTCAGAAAAAAACTATTTTCAGTTTGACTACCAGGTAATATGCATGTAGCGAGGTTTGAATGACCTATTTAAGTAATGCAAATTTCCCATTCATTTTCGTACCAGAAGCATAAACAGTAATATTTAAATATATTTCTGTAGAAAAGAATAGCAATCAGATATTATTACCCACTTAAAATGACATTTATAGTAATATTAACTTGTGTTGTGTTGTGTTAAAAAAGGTTAATTTAAAAATTACTGTTGTTTATATTTAGGATAGGAAAATGAAGTTAGTTTATTTATTTATTTATTTTTATTTTTTTCATGTGACCGAAAGACAAAAATTGTGCATTCCTTAAATAGGTAATGCATAGTCGAGCCTGCGAAGAGGGTTTTCCGTGGCCAAACTGGTAACGACATGGTTCGTCTTTGGATAGCGATTATCCGAATCCAAAAGGGGTTCGATTTATATCTAGATGTAGAGATTTTCGTTAGTGAAACTATTCAATCTAAGCCAGATGTTTTTAATTTCTCTATTTAAAATGGATGGCAGCTTACATTGACTAAAATAACTTTAAGAGTAATAAAAATGTCGGTGTATATGTCAGTGAATCAACAATGATGCTAATAATTCACATACAAAATTAGTAGCAGAAAGCAAAGTAAAAATGACAAATAAATAGAATTGTAAGAGCAGAATGTATAATTAATCAAATTTTTACAAAAAAAGTAATCTGCAATTCAATTTTATATGAAATGTTTTATATACTTGGTGTTTTTTGGTTAGTTTTTTGGGTTTTTTGGGGTTTTTCTTTGTTTGTTTTTTTTGTTTTTTTTTTGTTTTGCTTTTTTTTTGTTTGTTTGTTTTTAACGTGACGAGGTATGGTTAAGTGAAGATGAACGATTTGACTGGAGATTAGAAAGCTAATTGATTTGAAGTGAATTAAATTATTGCTTAATCTAATCCCTTGGACGTTTTGATGGAGAATTGAGACGCTATTCGCTGCCAACTGTCGAGGAATAATTTAAGAAAAAAAATGAAAAAAAGGAAAACCTGCATTCAGATCGAATATTTTAAATTAATGGCAAGAGATAAAGAACGAGCAAACTAACATTGGCTTATTACGATAAACAACATCTCTGGTCAAGAGATTGGAGGTTTTGAGGATCGTGGAACCACCTGTTAATCGCTCTTCTTCCCAAGCCTACTGAATTGTAGCACTTGTTAGGGTCCCATCTATGAGAAAATAGTGACCCCCCACCAAACAAAAACATAACAAAAGTATAAAAATACATTATTATAGTAAAAAAATACCAACAATACAGTGTTTACTGTAAAAATGCCATCTATACATTTTCATAGAAAAATACATGTTAAACAGCTTTTATCATAAAATTACAGACAATACACTTTAAATACACTTTAAAGTTGTGTATATGCTTTCATATACACTACCGGCCATAATTATTAGGCCACCCAATTTTTTTAAAAGAAATGATGTATTTCATACTATTTTTAGTATTTATTACCAAGTGGATAATTCTAAATGAAAATGGAATGGTTCTTTTGTTATTATTACTTTACAAAAGTTTACAGGGCAAGGAAACAAAAATGAACTCGTCCGAATCACCCTAAATTTTCTTCATTCTTTCATTGATGAAACTGCAAAATAGGTAATTATTAAATATTTATGAATTTATTTGATTCACGTGTTATTTTTCAGTATTAATAAAAGAACCATTCTATTTTCAATTACAATTATTCACTTGGAAATAAATACTAAAAAATAGTATGAAATACATATTTTTTTAAACACTGGGGTTACCTAATAATCATGACAGATAACGTAGTTACGTTAAAAATATATTTAGTTGAAGCCATATAATTGTGTGAAGGATTTTAAAATTTCGGCATTAAATAACCCATAGAGGTGTTGATATGCTGCGAAATACAATCAACCTACCTAAATCAGCTTTTCAAACTTTATATGAAAAGAAATATAATATTAATTATACTGTCATTCTACGCAAATTCTCCAAGTAACCTTTTCTATGCTGTGCAGGAGATCATGGCTCTCCACAAGTGCCTGTCCTATGAAGCACTTAATAAATTTTATGTTTTTGGTATCTCTCCTAAGCCCTATTGTGTCATCCATTTACTCAGGCTCGCTAGGTAGGTTATGCGTTATATACCTCTGCCCCTCTTACCTTCACTCCGTCCTGTGAGTATCAAAATTTCCAAGTCCTCTTTTTTCATTATATTTTCTAGAAATTTCAAACCTCTCTTTCGGGTGTTAACTATCAGTCAGTTTATTGCCGTATGTGATACACACTCAGGTGATCATGTCTCTTTCGAAACATGATTGACTAGGCAGATGTTCTCGCAGTAGGTTGCCATTAGGTTCTGAGGTAGACTGGTTGCCAACCAAGGCTATAGAACCCAATCTGTTTCCTTATTCAACTCATAGCTGGAGGGAGAAGAGAAGACATTTGTGTGTAAATGAATGATACGAATTCAACTAGAATTCGAACTCGGCTCTTCGATTTTCCATTGTACCACAACGCACATTACCATGTTAAATATAAGTTTCATTTTTGTTTTCATTTTCTCTAAAACTTCCTCGTTGCTCGCATGTTCGGTCTATGGTATTCTCAGCATCCTTCTGTAGAACTACATTTATGTTGCTTCAGGTCTCTTCTTCATCTCTAAGATTTTTCAATATTCACTGCCATATAGGAGAACCGGTATTATGTCACAGTTCACTACTCTTTCATTTGTTTCTAACAAAATTTTCCTGTTTCTAATACTTTGCTTATCTTTTGGGAGGCATCTTTCACTATCCTAATGCCTTTTCGGATTTCGGTGTCACATTTTCTGTCCTCTTCTAAAACATTTCCTATATATTTAAATTATTGGACTTGTTTGATTTTGATATTACCTACTTGTAATTTGCGAGCTGGACTGTTCCTTTTGCTAACAACCACGCATTCGGTCTTTTTACGATTGGTGTTTAGTCCTTTTATCTTGCTTTCCAAAACTACCTTCTGTAGGCGTACTTGTATTTTTATTCTACATCGGTTATAAACACTGCGTCATCTGAATATCATATGTTGTTCAGATTGTAGCTGCCAATAATGAATGAGTCTTGGTAAGTCTTCAAATACTCTCAGAATCGCCTCACTGTATTGATTGAATAAGTCCGGTAAGAAGACATATCCTTGTCTTACACTGCTTTCTGTTGTTTATATTCTTACTGAAATCATTTTATATTCGTTTGCAGGCGGTTTTCTGTCAGTATAGGTTCTGGATTATACCACCATCCATTTGCTCAAGTCTATCAATTATATCTCGCGCTGCTTTCCCCTGTCTCTGTTTCCCTCTATCGTTTCTATGAGTACGAGATTCTCTATGCCCTCTTTCCTCGTTGCGTGTACCAGGAACCTCAGTTGTCTCTTTCTGGCGTTGAGTATGATTTTTCTTCCCGTTTGCATCCTCAACAACCCCTCGTCACTGCTCATGGGCTCAGTACATGGTATCCTCAGCATTCTTCTGCAGAACCACATGTCTGCTGCCTTGAGCCTCTCCGTCATCCTTATGGAGAGCATCCAACATTCGCTCCCATACAGAAGGACAGATATTACATCGCAGCCCAACACTCTTTTCCTTGCCCATAATGAGATGTTCTTGCCTCTCTGTACACTGGTTAGCTTTTGAAATGCGTCCTCGGTCATGCCAATGCGTCCTCAAAGTTGCATTTTCTTTCCTCTGTAAGAACATTTCCTCGGTATTTAAATTTCTTTACATAATATCCTCCCCAAATATGTCAAGATTATCTAGAAGTTTCAACAGAGAAGTATTCTATAAAAGCATTGGTATACAACCTTTTGCATTTGTATTGCTTAATGATATAACGATGGGCATCTTAAAATAATGATAATAATCAAACCTAGAGCATGTTTTGAGCATTTGAGAAAAATAACAAACTTTCCCTAAAACGATCACCATAGATAAGCAACGTCGAGTCTGGTCAGTACCTAGATAAATGACCGCTTGGGAATACCATTATAGGTTATTTAAAGCTAGAAAATATTTTTAGATTGTAAGAATTATTATTTTTCTTTTTTTTTTAGATAATAATGATTTAGTGATACAAGTCTTATTAATCTAAACTTATTTATAAATGGAACTTTCTGTGTGTATGTGTGTGTGTGTGCATGTGTGTGTGTATGTGTGTGTGTGTGTCTCTGTGTATGTCCGTTACCTATAGACTCCGAAACGACTGAACTGATTTTCTTGAGAATTTACACAGTTGTACTATAAGCGTCTGCAAGTGTTCTTAGCTAGGTTTGTGTCGCGGTATCCCCCGATAAATATCGAAAATCGATAATCGAAAAAATCGGGTTATAGAAGGAGTGGTCTGATTTTAATCAAATTTGATACACTCATAGACAAAGACATAAGAAAGGATATTCAGAAGTTTCAAGGTTGCAGTTCTTACAATAGTGCAGAAAATTGATAATATATATATATATATATATATATATATATATATATAAAGCAAGATGTGTGTGTGTGTGTGTGTGTGTGTGTGTGTGTGTGTGTGTGTGTGTCTTTATCTGTCTGTGTGTCCTTTATATACATCCACAATTTTTATCCGATTCTCACCAAACTTGACACAAATATTCTTTAGGCTGAGTCTGAGCTCCAGGACCATGGATTAGTTTTAAATCTTTCATTACACCCGAGCAACGCAGGGCTATACTGCTAGTTAACCCATAACTGCAAGAGGTGTTCGATCCATACCATTCTCGGGGGTCTTTACGCGTAAGTGATTATAAGGAACCCAATTGGTATTCGGTTACCGATTAAAAATTCTGAGCCCTTATCGAGTACCTAGGTAGGTGACCGCTTGAGAATCCCAAATTCTGCCAGTTTGGATGTGCGGCTGGTGTGAAGGATAATGGCTCGGAATTTTTAATCAGAGAGCCAAGTTCCAATTTCAGTTGGATTCATTAGAATCACTTACTCACAAATATCCTTGTGAAAGGAATGAATCCACTTCATTCCAAGTCGTTATCTGTTTCACCATCTGCACATCCAAGCTTACGGCATCTGGTATTCCCGAAACGGCCACCCATCTAGCTGCTGACCAGGCTCTACGTTGCATAACTTTGGTGCTCGTAGGACAACCAGTGTTTCAACTTGATATGGCTATAAACACTGTTTGCTATGAGGAAACTGAGATAAGATGCTGAAAATTTGAAGTTCTTATTCGTTCCCCAGGGATAACCACCAGAAATCTGGTGTGAAAATGTAAATTCATAAAATATGGAAATTCGCCAGACAATGGATGTCCGTGTTCCATCGAACGAAAGAATTAACACGAGAAGAAAGTGAAAAGCTGGCTAAATATCAAGAGAGTACTGAAAATTTGTAGAAGATGAAAATTGATAGTTGTATTAATCATGATTAGCATCCATGGAATATTCTTCAAGAAACTTGTAAAAAACAAAAAAAAAACATTAGAAAGAAGTAGAAATTCCGGAGATAAGTCAAACCATTTATTCGATAGCATTCGAAAAACACGTGAGAATACTGGCAGTGATGGAGCATTATGGAAATTTTTTAACTACAGAAACAGTCAATTCCTGATATGAAAATCCAATGAGTATATGTCGGACCCTCTGTCTCCGGACATACATGAACCCAAACGAGGCTCCGTCGAAGGGTAGAGTTTTGTCTGGGGATAATTAGATGGCTGCTCAACCCTGCCTTATGCAGGGTCTACGGGAAATTTTTGCCAGAGTTTAAGGGCTCGGATTAAAAGGTCTTGTGCGACATTCCGCTTCAGTGGGAAGGCAAATAAATACTGAGTATATATAAAACTAAAGCTATAAGTTTTAATAATAAACGGCCTATATTCAAAGACCGGTTTCCGTAAATACCACCGAAGTTAAGCAACGACGAGACTTGTCAATACTTAGATGGGTGAGCGCTTGGAAATACCAGGTGCTGTAAGCTTTGATGTGCGGATGGATAATGTCTCGGAAGTGTTAGTCGATGAGCTGAGTACCAATTGCGTTCCTTATAATCATTTACGCGCAAGTACTCTTCTCTGTCTCTTCTCTTCTCTTGGGTTCATGTATGTCCGGAGACAGAGGGTCCGATATATACTCATTGGATTTTCATATCAGGAATTGACTGTCTCTGTCTCTTCTATCTCCAGCTATGGGTTAATTAGCAAGATTTTATCCTTCAATTAGTAAAAACAAAAAAACAATCTTTACAAATCTAAAAAAAATTTTCTGGCTTTAAATAACCTGCAAATGGTTGATAAAACGTAGAAAATGAATAAACCAATTAAATAAAAATAAATACAAGTGGACAATCTTTACAGCGAATACAACAATATGTATTTAGTGACATCACTGGCTTTATACACTAACGCCATTTTATAGATAGTATTAACCCTCTAGGGCCATTCGTATCATATTTGATACAGTATGAAAACAAGCCTTGAAAGAAATATTTTCCTGAAAATTTTTTTAAGAGAAATATTTTATAAATTTCAAATGAAAGCAGTACTGACTGCTCAGTCAATGAATACCAAATGTTTCCTTATAGGGAAATACCAAATGTTTCCTTATAGGGAAATACTGTATCAAATATGATACGAATGGCCCTAGAGGGTTAACAAACAACTGTCTCTTTTTTTTTACTCGGTTATTTATATGAGAAGTACAGATGTAGTATTCACGGATACTAGGAGGTAGCGGGAGGAATAATTTCAAGAGAATGCATGTCGCCCGTTGGCCTAACGTCCTCAAGCTTGTGGTCTTAGCAGGTCTCTCGAATCTAGGTGTTGGAAACGGATTGGCTCTTCAAAATTCTTACGCCCTCTGTTGAATTCGCGTCGTTTTGGACTAATATTCAAAACTGGAAACACTTACAGAATACCACGCCTACGAAATATTCTAATCAATTGGTAACCCTCCTGGCCCAGCCTCCGCATTCTGAAACACAGATATCTTCTATATTCAAAACTGAAAGCAATGCCATTACAACCACGCCTCAGAGATATTCCGTGTAAGCATAAATATTTTAAAACTATATCGGGAAATTGTAAGTTTTGTGAACCAATGTAATCCTCTTAAACATTTTAATGCTATATTTAGTTGCTGAAAACAATTCTAAATTCAATCGAGTTATTGCAAAATTTTGTAACTTATGAATAGTTTTAAAGATGTTTAAATCAGATTTAGTTATCGTAAACATTGGTTAACCCAATAAAATTTGCATAACTCCTCGAACATCGTTTATTGGTGCTAGAGAATCATAAAGAACTGTACAAAATAACAGAAATCACATTACTTTAATAATAGAGAAAATTGAGATGCTAATAGATTTATTAATGACAGAAAGAATATTGAACTTTTTTATGCTATGAAATAAGTAACTTCAAATTGTTCTTTGTCTACAAAATATCTCTTTACTGTTCGAATAAAGACTGGTGAAGCGAAAGGAGAAATCGACAGGGTTCGAAGCTTCTTATAGTTTAAACGACCATCTGATTTGGTGTGCTTCATACTGCTTGAACAGAGAGGGAAAGAACTGCAACCTTGAAACTTTTGAATATCCTTTCTCATGTCTTTGTCTAAGAGTGTATCAAATTTGATTAAAATCGAACAACTCCTTCTATAACCCGATTTTTTCGATTATCGATTTTCGATATTTATCGGGGGTACCTCGACACAAAACCTAGCTAATAACACTCGCAGACGTTTATAGTACAACTGTGTAAATTTTCAAGAAAATCAGTTCAGCCGTTTCGGAGTCTATAGGTAACGGACATACACACATAGACACACACATACACATAGACACACACACACACCATACTGAGAGAGAAAGTTTCCCAATTCAAATGAATTCTTTATATATATATATATATGTGTGTGTGTGTGTGTGTGTGTGTGTGTGTGTGTGTGTGTGTGTGTCATTCGGCAGGAATCGAGCCTTATTATATATTGTTATAGGCTTAATTTGACTTTGTTTAGACTGATTCGTCATACATATATATATATAGTCATGTAGTCATCTGCAGACAGATCTGTTCCGCTGTATCACAGCTCATCAGTACGGATAGACAGCCGATTGCCTTTTACCCAGGATTGAAACCCGACCGAAATGCCGTCAGTCGGCGATTCTATCTCTGAGCTACGGGCGCTCGGTAGAATGAGGCAGACTTTTTAGCGTGTATATTATCATTATACACGCCCAATAACTGAGAGTGTTCTAATTCATTGCTGAATGAACGATGCGTATATATGAAATGGTTTGTTTGAACATTATTTTGGATCGATAGTCGGATTTAAGTAGATATTCTGTTTATAATCAAACAGTATTATATATTTATTTCTACCGGCCTGATTATATACGATAATCTTTTCTTTTTTTTTTTTGTTACGAATCGGCAGGATTCGAACCTGTGACCCCTATCCACATAGAGTAAGCCACCAATTAACCTGGCGTCACTTAGACCTCTCGATCACGAATGACGATCAGTCTAAACGAAAACAAATTAAGCCTATAACAATATATAATAAGGTTCGATTCCTGCCGAATGACACACATTTTTGTAACAAAAAAAGTATCGTACATAATCAGTCCAGTAGAAATAAATATATAATAACGTTTGATTATAAACAAAATATCTACTTAAATAAGAGTATCGATAAAAAAAATAATGTTCAAACAATTCACTTCAAATTGTCGGTTGTTTATAACTAGTTTCGTTATATCTTCGTAAATTTCCGTAATATATATATATATATATATATATATATATATATATATATATATATATATATATATATATCGTTCGGTGTTTGAGTGGTGTACTGTATATCGGTTCAGAACAAGAATACGAAAAATCGGCTCAAAAGGAAAAATCGGCGAACCGATTTCGAATTCCAGTTGAATTCACTTACGCACACATATCCTTGGGAAAGGTATTAGTCCGTCTCTTCCCTCCAGTTATGGGTTAAATAACAGGACAAATTAGGTTCTGTAGGCTTGGCTGTCAGCCAGTCTACAGCAGAAAGTAAGGGCAACCTACTGCGGGAAAATCTTCGACATCAGTCAGTCATGTCTCTTTCGAGGTATGTCGCTCAAGCGTGTATCACGTATGGTACCTAACTGATTGACTGACATCCCGTTCAAATCTTCCCGAAAGCCTGTATCTGGAAGTCCATATGTGCTGACTTTATTTTCGTATCCCTTACGTAATATCTAAGGAATTGATTGATTTTTATTTAAATCTGACATCATATCAGATTGGTTTAAACGTTTTATTTTAGTGACGCCTACTCACACAAATTTTTATTTTCTGAAATGCTATGATTGTGCCTGAATTTCTCGGCTTTAATGACTTTCGACACGAACAGCTATGCGTACAAAGAAGGTCTAGATTGTACATTGGGTGTTCTGTCCTTATAATTACAGGGGCATTTTTACAGTCGTGCTCACAAAACAATGCCAATGCATAAGCAAGGAAAATATTTACGTTAAGGTATTTTTAAATACACAATGCGATGAATAAACTGTCGTCTAAATTACGCCAAAAAGAAAAATAATACTAACATCTCATTTTAAAATATATATTTACCAAATTTACAAAAAAATATCTTGAAATACCGAAGAGTAAATTTCTTCAATAAAATCACCATTGGTTTCAACCACAGCCTCTAGTATTTTGTTTTTTTTTTTTTTCAACTCTAGCCGAATAAAATGACATCTTCCCTAAACATCGGGAAAAAACCTCCATCCCCCAACAACTAACCTAAATTTTCAAATTTCTAAGTCTACCTTAATTCTGATAAGTTAAATTAAACACACCCAGAAAGTCTATTTTTTTCTGTCTTGCCAGTCCATATTAACATTTTAAATGTGCAAACGTATTGTTTTCTAAGTTCAAATGTAAATCATTTTCACTATAGCTATTGAACATTTCTTGATGATGAGATAAATCTCTAAACATAGACATTTCCGTGTCGCAATGTAAATTAATTATAATAAAAAAATTAGTTATATATATATATAAACTTATTTATAAATGGAACTTTGTCAGTGTGTGTGTGTGTCTATGTGTGTATGTCCGTTACCTATAGACTCCGAAACGGCTGAACTGATTTTCTTGAAAATTTACACAGTTGTACTATAAACGCCTGCGAGTGTTATTAGCTAGGTTTTGTGTCGAGGTCCCCCCGATAAATATCGAAAATCGATAATCGAAAAAATCGGGTTATAGAAGGAGTTGTCCGATTTTAATCAAATTTGATACACTCATAGACAAAGACATGAGAAAGGATATTCAGAAGTTTCAAGGTTGCAGTTATTAATATAGTGCAGAAACTCGATAATATATATATATATATATATATATATATATATATATATATATATATATATATATATATAAGGCAAGATGTCCGTGTGTGTCTGTCTGTTTATCTGTATGTATGTCTGTATTTTTTTCAGCCCTTTTATTTTAGTCTTTGCTTGGGGTTTGGTTCTAAATAGGTATAATTGTAGTTCTTAGTCTCAGCCATGATGCCATTTACTCAGAGGACTTATTTAGCCTTCAAAATTCAGTTTACGTCGAAAAAACTTATTTGATATCGATACCAGGAAATCAAAATTTGACATCCATTCATTTTTCTTTCAGTCTGAAGATTCTGATCTCCAGGACCATGGATTAGTTTTAAAGCTTTCATTACACCCGAGCAATATATATTGCTGTGTTATATATATATATATAACACAGCAGCTGGCCCTCATGACGTCTTTTACAACAGTGAACTTCCTGCTCACGCTGTGTTCTTTGATCTCAGGAAAGATACGTTGAAACCCGGTAACCGTTTCTCTACCACCTCAAACCAGACCGGACACACGTGTACACTTATGTCGATAAAATAAACACGGCATCAAAAAAATAAATGAATAAGTTCGAAGACGCCTGAATGAGTTACGGAAAAAGTATATATATATATATATATATAATAAACAACAGAAACGGAATGTACAATCGTCGAATTCAATGTTCACAACGGAATGAAAAATTCGTTTAGAATAATCAGATCTTATAATTTTTCCAATTACTTTTAAAACATAAAGTTCATTCAGGGCTTTTTATCAAAGCTTTACGGAAATAGCCGAAGTGGAGCGAATGGTGGTAGTGGGGTCGTTTGGTCTCTGTCGCTCGAGAGCTCTGAAACTTAACTTGTCTCTTTTTGTTTCTATGCATCTTTATCTAGGACTCTATTAGAGGCGCATTGTTCGACTTGAACTCTTTTAACTTGATCGGCGGCTTTTCTACGTTTCTTTATATCTTCAGCCCGGAGCTCTATGGAAGGCGACCAGTCCTCTTGGTCGTGTCTCCCAGTTGAGAACACTTTTCCCTCAGTCGTTACATTTCAACTGCAACTGACTCCAACACCAACTACTTACTGATTTTTCTCACTGGGGTTTCAATTTTTATACTTGTCCCCAGTTCTCTTGAGAGATGCAGAGAGACCCGAGGTATCTTTATGCAAATCAGATCTTTGACCAATGAGATTATTTCCGCCTACATATTTCAGAGTGGAGTTTTGGTTCAACGAATGAGGCAACAGCACCTCATCTGACGTAATTTTCACTTTATCCTCTTCTTAATTCAAGATTAATGATTACGTCAACAAATCCAGCCTTTAGCTTGGAAACTTTAACTCCAGTGAGATTTGTAATTTATTTCTATTCTCATAATCAAGTCCTGACCTTCTAACCTCTTAACCCCATCAAAAGTTTCTGCCAATTTGTTTCGACTATCGTTGTTTTCCAGTTTTACCGGACAAAACTTCGCTTCTGAATAACAATAGAAAAAATATATTTTTCCTTTTTCCCTAATTTCCAGCTCGTTTTTCTATTTTCCGGGTCTTACAAGCAGTATTAAAATATTTCTAATCAGAAATGTTATCGTTTAGTATATATCAGAAATGTTATCGTTTCGTATATACCTACTTTTGGACTACCCTATATATAGGGTAGTTCAAAAGTAGGTATATACTAAACGATATCATTTAATTTGATATTACTATACATCTACTTTTGGATTACCATATATATATATATATATATATATATATATATATATATATATATATATATATTCATTTTTAATAACTGATTTTACCTTTTAGCGTTTTTCTTTTTAAGAACGTTCTTGCAACGGTGTTTTATTTAAACCTTCACGTGGTAGAGAAATTCATAAATACCCGGCTTTCTCTTTTGTTATGATCCAAGTCGAGATTCCCAACCCCTCCCCCAGTTTGTTTGGGCCTCCTTTTATCTCAACTTGTTTAGCCTTTTATTATTTTACCTCCCCTCCCCACTCCTTTAGCGAGTGTGCTTCTTGATTTCGCCGTTTGGCGGAATACAGCGGCCACTCTTTTTACTGGGATGGATGGGTCTTACTAACATTGTTTATTATTTTATTTTAAAAATTTGTTGTATTTTCAGTTTGTCTTTTGGGTTCATCCTCCTCCCATCATTTCATTTTTCATTAAATTTTATATTGTACATATTATTGTACATATTATATTGTATTATATTGTGCATATATTTTATATTGTATATAAATACATTTCTTATTGTCATGGGTTATTTCCCCACTTTTTTTTGGTGTCCCTCGTAAGTTTGTGACATTATGATGTTTGAAGGATTGGGAGTCGATGGATGGGTTCTTGTGGTGATTGTTCAGACTGTAACGAGTGAATGGGTCGTGAAAGTGTTTAGCTAGGTATAGGATAGTTCAGTGAGTACCAACCTCTTCCCCTCCCCTTTTTGACTTTGTGCCACAATTTTTGTATTTTTAGAAGAATAAATATCGTTATTAAAAAACACCTGAAGAAACCACTCGTGGTGGAAAACAAGGTAGTGAAATATCTCGTTTATAAATGAAAAATATTCAAAAGTTCTGCAATATAATTGTATAGAACATTTTTTAATACAAATGTGTACTGGTCTAACCCTATTAGGATCAAAAACTAAGTATTAAACAATCAATATATATATATATATATATATATATATATATATATATATATATATATATATGCTAATACAATTCTTACATTGACAATTAAATTTTATTGCATACAATAATGCAAAAGCGCTTAAGTTTTATCAACGCAGGAGTTGATACTGTTTTATCATATTGTTCATATGTCGATACAGTTGTATCATATCGTTCATATGTTGATACTGTTGTATCATATTGCTCATATGTTGATACTGTTGCATCATATTGTTCATATGTTGATACTGTTGTATCATCTTGTTCATGTGTTCATATTGTTGTATCATATTGTTCATATGTTGATATAGTTGTATCATATTTTTCATATGTTGATAGTGTTGTATCATATTGTTCATGGTTGATATTGTTGTATCATATTGTTCATTGTTGATACTGTTGTATTATATTGTTCATATGTTAATACTGTTGTATCATATTGTGCATATGTTGATACTGTTGTATCATATTGTTCATATGTTGCTACTGTTGTATCATATTGTTCATTGTTGATACTGTTCTATCATATTGTTCATATATTGATACTGTTGTATCATATTGTTCATATGTTGATACAGTTGTAGCATATTGTTCATTGTTGATACTGTTCTATCATATTGTTCATATGTTGATACTGTTGTATCATATTGTTCATATGTTGATACTGTTGTATCATATTGTTCATTGTTGATACTGTTCTATCATATTGTTCATATATTGATACTGTTGTATCATATTGTTCATATGTTGATACTGTTGTATCATATTGTTCATTGTTGATACTGTTCTATCATATTGTTCATATGTTGATACTGTTGTATCATATTGTTCATATGTTGATACAGTTGTAGCATATTGTTCATTGTTGATACTGTTGTATCATATTGTTCATATATTGATACTGTTGTATCATATTGTTCATATGTTGATACTGTTGTATCATATTGTTCATATTGTTGTCCATCACATTTATGCAGCTCTTAAATCTACATCTCATGCTTTAACAAAATCTTTGAGTATAAATTTCTTGAAATGTATTTTTATGTAATTTTTCAAATCCCCAACACTTCTTGGTTTTTGATTATAAACATTGTTCTTGAGTGTTCCCCAAAAGAATAAATCCATTGAGATCAAGTTAGGTGAAAATGCTGGCCAATCAATTTGACCTTTTCGGCCAATTAATTTCTCAGGAATTTTTTTTATCAAGACTCTCACAGACGTTCTTGAATAATATAAAATAATGAACATCATTGTAATAATATAACCGATGCCACCTACTTTATGCCTACTTTTGATCCACCCTCTCTATATATATATATATGTGTGTGTGTGTGTGTGTGTGTGTGTGTGTGTGTGTGTGTATTGTTGTTTTTGTTTCTGTTGTTGTTGTTGCTGTTACTGCTGCTGCTACTCATATCATAATTCTCTAATGAGTAGAGACGTAAGCTTTGAAGTATTAAGTGTCTGGAATTAATTATCAGTGGTTTCGTTGTTTGTTTCTATTATATTTGTTTATTTTCATATTTCCTGCATTCGTATATTCAAACCAATATCTGGTTGTTATGACTGTTGATTGATTAACAGTAAGTCTCCTCGAACATCCAGTCTTTTTCTAAGAATCTTTGCAGGCACCAGCAACGCCTCTGGTCTGGACAATCTCACTTCTCTCTCAAATTTTCAATTCATCGATTCAAACGATTCTATTTTTTTGTTTTTTGTTGTTGTTGTTGTTGTTGTTGTTGTTGTTTTTTGTTTTTTTTGTTTGCTTGTTTTGTTTTTTTCTGATGCACTTCAAGATGCGGCAACAATGACACGACTCCAACCTTCATCTTTCACAGTTTTATCAATTTCTGCCTGAAATTCATCTCCGTCATTATTCATGACTATTACACCCTGTCGTCTTGTTTCAATGAAAATGATCGGTCTGAATGTAAAAGCACTATAGTAATTTTTATTTTATTTTTGTCGTGGGATCTCCTCTTTTTTCTATAACAATGAACTTGACTTGAGTATACACGTACTCCTGCATATAGTGAGTTGCGGAGGAGGACAGAGAGAATGGTAGAGATCCGTTAGACATTGGGACTGATCCCTAAGTTACTGAGAGATACCGAAGTTACACAAAGAATACCGAGTCAGTTGGCATAGTAGCTCTGAGCTCCACTCAGTCAGAATAATATTACACGGATATACTATTTCCAACACGACTTCACTTCAAAGACTTATATATATATATATATATATATATATATATATATATATATATATATATATATATATATATTCCTTACTAATCGTATTCCTGGATTACTGACCAGCGTTCCAGTTTGTATATTTACGTTCAATATAACCTATTTTTCTATCTCAATATCCAATATCTGTTTTGTCGTTCATTATTTTTGTGTGGTTCCTCACCCAGATCCGCTCCGCAACAACCTCTTATTTGATATAATTTACGCCGAACTTAAGTTTTTTGCTCCGTTCCCTTGGTTTCTTCTTCTCTATCGGATCTCCTTTTTTAATTCCTTTTTAGTCAGCTTGCTGCATTTACTTCATATTTTATTATTTTTTATAGTTCTCTTTACACAAAACAAACGCGAAAGACGTCTCCCAGAAATTAAACAAAATATAAGAAAACAGAAATTTAATTGAAAAAAGATAAGCAAAACGCTTATCTTTTTTCAGTTAATTTTTTAAAAAAAAAAATAATGCAAGTTCGGGCAGAAATTGATAAAACTGTGAAAGATGAAGGTTGGATTTGTGTCATTGTTGCCACATCTTGAAGTGCGTCAGAAAAAAAAAACGAAAATCAAAAAAAAAAAAAAAAAACAAGAACAACAAAAATAAAAAACAGAATCGTTTGAATCGATGAACTGAAAATTTGAGAGAAAAGTGAGATTGTCCAAACCAGGGGCGTTGCTGTTATATAATATCAATCCTTCTCTATGACAGCTAATGCTAAGCAATTTCCTTACAGATTAAGAGGAGACTTGAGGCAACAGAGATGTGGTTCTGCAGAAGGGTGCTGAGAATAATATTTACGGAGCATGTGAGTAATGGGAATGTTTTAAGCGGAATGGAAACAAAAAGAATTTCTTTGCTTAGCCAAAGACGGTTGAAATTTCTGGGCAACACTTTGAAGAAAGTGGATATGAGGAAATTTGCACACACTAGATAGACTGAAAGGAAGAGGAAGCGAGGGGAATATCGGGTAACGTACTTAACGACCTTTTTTTTTAATCAATGGTATAACATGAACAGAGGAAGATCGACGAGATAAATACAGAAAAAGTTTAAAAATCTAGTATCTTCAACATTTTTATTATTCTATATTAGTTTTATGTAATGGCTAATAACCTTGGATGCTGACCACGAATTTATGTAGAAATGTCGTTCTTGATTTGCTGGACTTATTAATGTATACACGCTCTTTTAGGCATTCCACCAAAAAAAAAAGAATTTGGAAGCGTAAGATCAAGAAAATATGGTGGTCATAAAATGTTAGAATTTTGTGAAATTATCTGAAGAGTAAAAGTTTAATAAAATCGAAAATAATTCGATGATTTCAGTTGTGAAAATTTTCTGTCTTCTTGAACCCGGTTCATTTTGTGTGTGTGTGTGTGTGTGTGTGTGTGTGTGTGTGTGTGTGTGTGTGTGTGTGTGTGTGTGTGTGTGTGTTGTTTTGTATATGCGCGTGTTTTCCTCAATCCTCCCTATTCTAAGTCTTCTTGTGACACGATAACTAGGCGTATATTAAGGTGGAATTGTAAAATATGTATTTTATTATAATAGATTAAAATAGAAAATGGTTAAGAATAGAAAAATAGTTTAAAAATATGTGTTTCGTTTAACAAAAGTGAAAAAGAAGAGAAAAATAAATAAATAAACGCTTCTTCTTTTATAAGGAAATTTGTGGGAGAGAAAAGGGTATCAGATTACTACCAGTCTTCCAGTAAATATTTGACTAAGTGATTTGATGTGATAAAAGATAAAGTTGAGGAAATAGATTTTTGGAGTGACCAAGTCAAAAACTGTCTTTACTGTATCTTGACCACACATTAAGAAAAAAATAATAGAATTTTCCCTTTCTCCAGGCAATAAAAAAAACGCCTGGTTACAGGGCTATAAAAACATCCGGCGGATGCTTTATCTTGATAAAACGATAAAAAAAAATCATGGAAAATACGGGATGTCGGCCGGGATGTTTACACATCAAAAGGAGGAAAATTTAAGTACCTTAAAATTTTGGACTTACAGTCGACAATGCTTATTGCCCGGGGGGTCTAGGCACTTCCGGATTGTTTTAAATAAATACAGGTGATTTTTCCGAGCCGATGAATTAGTTAGTTAGTCAGTTGAGTTGAGTTAGTTCAACCGGGCGTGTGCTTGAAGTAGAAACTCCGTTCGTCTTGAGTCGGTCGGTTCGGTTTGATCTCTATTAATTAGAGTTAGAGCTGAACGTCTCATCGCCTGCCCCAACCGAAAAGACTGACTCTAAACGAAATAAAGCATCGTTTCAACTCATCCAAGTTGTGGAAGTTCGTTCCTTATAGTTTAATCTTGTACCCCCAGCTTGAGGCTCCGACTTTTTCAACAAACTTCCGGTAACATCACAGCGTGGAGAACGGCCGCCGGAGAAATTGTCCGGACCGTCCACTCTTTCCCTTTTGTTTTCACTTTCACTTTCACTTTCTGTAACCCTTTGTATTTTAGTGTTATTACCACTTTGCTTGGAGTGAAACGATCAAAAGAAAAAGTTTATAGCAGTTCAGAGGAAAAAAGGAGAAAGAAAACACGATAGATTGGTTTTCCACTGCTTAACCCTTTACAGGTTATTTAAAGGTAGAAAACAGTTTTAGATTGTAAGTATTTCTTAATTTTATTTTTGAAGGTAATAATAATTTCATGATACAAGTCTTACTAAGTAATCCCTAGCTGTGCGTGAAAAAGGGGTGAATTTTCCAAATGTACTTGTGCGTAAATGAATACAACGAACCCGACTGGAATTGGAACTCGATTCTCCAATTAACAATTCCGAACATTTATCCATTACACCATCAGCACATCCAAGCTTACAGCACCTGATATTCCCAAGAAAAAATATTCTTCCAATCTAATTTTTTTTCGTGGTTTTTCTCGAGGATTTATATTCTATTTATGTCTTCTTCTTTTTTTTCCTCTTTTTCTGTATTTTGTTATTACCGTTGCTGGTGTGGGGGGAACAAGAGCAATAATTGAGCTGGACAGATTTGGGGGTTTTATTGTACGTAAAACTAATTGGATATTATTTATTGTTCTAAACTCACATCACCGTTTGACAATGTTCCAACGTTTTCATCAACTACTCCAAAGATTAATACGCCAGAACAAAAGGCACGCGTATGATAATAAACGCTCACGCACTGCTTAATAACTGATGAGTCGATTTGAATCACCCTGCCGATATTTCTGCTTACCTACCTGTCTATCTACTTATATATATATACGTGCACAAGTGTTCTTATCACTATGTGAATTTTGGCGTTAGTTTCGCAAGCATGAGCCTGTAGACGAGTTGAGACCTGTGTTCGAATCCCACTATAATCGATTTGTCAGGAAAGTGACTTCTTGGTGTTATCTATCTGCGAAGACTATCCGAGCGTGCTACACACTTGGAACGTTCCTGAAAAATCATGCAATGGGTTGACCAAACTCTTGCAAGTGAAATTTGGTAGACGTAACTATTTAGGAACCGCTGATGGTTGTGCTAGAAGGAAGTTACAAGTCATCGTTTCCGAGGATTTGAGCGTGCTGGCATGTTCAGATAGTTGATCACGCCAGATAATGAACCCTCTCTCAGAAATAGGCGTCTTCAAAAGGGATTGGCTAACCACCCTAGTAGAGTGGCATATTTGGATACGAGCGGTTAGCTGTTGGTAGCAGTATTCTTGCAAGCAATTGTCAGTAAATCTCTTAATGGCTAGTTTATGAACACAGTTATGGACCAAACTTGAATTTGCCAAAATAAAAGTATCGTAAGTGGGTAGGAGTTCAGCGTGGAATAAAAAATAATCCAGCTATACTGAGTCCTAATGACTACTGAATAGTAATTTCGATTTTCACTGGGTGCCTCATATTTACGGCTTTGAGAAAGAAAAAAGATAGAAAGATATGTGGTCGGTCTGAATGTAAAAGGTCTATAGTACTCTTTTTATTTTCTAGAACAGCCTCTGATTTATTTTGTTTACACGGTCGAACCCAAGTCGTTTGCACCGTTCCCTGTGTATGACTGTTCCATCTGTATCGGGTGTCCTTTTTATTTCTTTTTAGTTAGCTTGTTATATTCACGTATAGTTTAATTTTTTTTTTTTTTCATACTTCTCTCCACAGAAGGCTATCGCGAAGGAGGACTACTAAATAGCGAGTTAGATGCTCATTGCTCGTCTCTTAATTGTGGCCTTGCGCCAAACTAACGCTGGCAACGGTACTATGAGTAACGCGCAAACTATTAAAAGATAAAAAAAGAGGAAAAAATATTGAAATAAAAAAGAGAGAAAATGAGTAAAAGAAAATAGCGACAAAGAAAGAGAGCTTTATTCTCTAAAAATATGCATGTCGTGTAAGGCGATACGATACACTGGTCTACTGCATTTACTTTCGCACAAACACCTTTAGGAAAGGCGTTAATCGTTGTCTTCCAGCTAAAATTTAACAAAGAGAGTTGAATGATCTCTTCTAGCTTAAAAGAAGGAACATTTTGAATTCCAAAATGTCGAGAAGCCTTCGGGAAACAACACTATTGCTTGATAATTCACAGATAATTAAAAAAAACGAAACAGTGGAGAACAGAATCATTTATGTCTTGAAGAAAATGGCTTCTTTTTAAAATGTAAATAAAAACTAACAAACGCTTATAAGGTATTGTATGCAAACCTGAAAGGCAACATTTATTTTATGGCTTCTAAAGAGTATTATTTACTGAATGTATTGTTAGTTTTCTTTCGGAAATTTCTCAGAGAATATTTACTGATATTTTGTTCATAAAATGCCAATAATAAAAATAATAAAATATTGATTGGATTTTATTTCTAGTGTTTTCTTTACGTGATCGAGACAAAAATGCTTCAAGTCGATAATGAATCTTGTCGTCGGATTTGACAAGCGCCTTAAATCATTTAGCGTGCTGGCCATGTTCAAACAGTTGATCACGCCAAATAATGAACCCTCTCAGAGAAACTATAAGTAATGTCCGCTCACCATAGATGCAGTATGCACTATAGGTGGGTTATATTGAACAAGCACATATGTGCCTGAGCAGGCATCTGCGAAAGGGATTGGCTAGCCACCCTAGTAGACAGGCATACTCGGATACGAGCGGTTAGTTGTTAGTAGGAGTAATCTGACAAGAAATTGTTGGTAAGTCGCTTAATGGTTATTTTCTGAATACGATCATGAACCAAACTTGAATTTTTCCAAAATAAAGTACCGTAAGTTGGTAAGAGTTTAACGTGGAATAATAGTTAACCAGCTAAACTTCATACAAACAAATATATATATATATACTAACAGAATGCTATTACGTTGAATACACCGGTTCTCGCTCGATCAGCGAAGTTGAGCCTGGTCAGTACTTAGATGGGTAACCGCTTCGGAATATCAGGTGCTGTAAGCGTATAGTGACGGATGTGCGTTGTGGAGCAGTGGATATCGGCTCGGAAAGAGAAATCCGTGAGCCGAGCTCGAATTCCAGTTGAATACCCTGCATTCACTTAAGCACTGCTACCCTTGGGAAAGGTATTAATCCGTCCATTCCCTACAGTTATGGGTTAAATAAAAAGGGTAGGACTTGGGGACCCTGCTCTTAAAAACAAATCCCAATGAATCGTGAAAAGGAAAACGTTGTAAAAATAACCTTACCCAAAAATCACTGGTTATGACCTTAAAATGATCCCATAAGGATTGATAGGTCGTTAAGCCTCAAAAACAAACAAACTAACAGTTTCTTTTTTCTCGCACATGTCTCTTGTGAAACTCCCTTCCAACTGGATGCCTTCTAACCAATTTTTATCTGCAAAAATATAAATTCAATGCCAATCGCTATCTGCTATATATATATATATATATATACACACGCATCGTGACGTAAATTAATAAATATACATCTGAGGAGGGTGCACATATGTATAGCATTATTATTCAGATGTTAATAAAACAGTGCTCAATGTATGAACAGACACGGTTCACTTTGTGAATATCCACATCGTTACTTTTTATCGTAGATGTTAACCGTGCTATCTCGGCAACTCTTTTACAAGCAGAGGCGTCCATAACATTAAAAAACGCAACTGCCAAAAACTATATATTATTTCAGACTGTCTGCATCATCTAAATCCCAAAAGCCACTAAATAATTTCTCACAAAATTAATTTTGACAGGAATATCGTGACATTACAGAAAAATAAAATATACCTCGTGTGCGCATATATATATATATATATATATATATATATATATATATATATATAATGGGTGTGATGGATAAATTGTCGTCTAAGTTTGGTGTTACAACGAGATTTGTTGGTTCTTCGCTCAACTGCAAACCACACATAATAATCAATGGGGGTCACAGTCTGGCGAGTTAGGTGACCAGATGTAAGCACGGATGTGGTCGCAGAAATTTACTGACAGCCATGACAGGGTCCTCCTGTTTCTGTGACATGGTGCAGAGTCCTGTTGTCTGACATAGGATCTTCCAGCAGCCATCTTCTTGAACAACGGCAGCGTTACCTCCTAAAGGCGCTTGGCGTATGCTCCAATTGAGTCTGGCGTCCCGAATGAGGATATAGAGTTGCGTCATGGTGATCTATTTTCTCACATACGATGCCCAACTGACCCTATTATACTGTGCAATTGATAAACTCAAAAACAAACAACGAGCTTGCGTGAAATTAAAAATATAAAATTGCAGAAATTTCTCCATCTACCCTGTATATTATATATATATATATATATATATATATATATATATATATTTTATAAGCGTTTCACCCCGAGCAAGGCATGTCACTGCCACTACTGCGCAGGGAACTACATAGAGTGGAGAAAGGATGATTAAATATAGGAAATGTCAGAGGGTGGGTGATAGGCGGGTAGGGATAGCGAGAATGGTTAAATATAGGAAATGTCAGAGGCTGGGTGATAGGCGAGTAAGGATACCGAGAATGAGGGTTGGGTAGATGAGAGTGTTCTGAGAATAATTGGGAGTTAGAGTGATAGGAGGTGTCTATTGACCCTACATTTAAACACCTGGAGATTGTCGCTGTCGGGTAAGCAGATTTGTGGAAGGGAGTTCCACAGGCGCGAAGCGCGAGAAAAGAAGCTGTTGGAATAGAATTTACGGTTACATCTTATCTGTTTAACTGTAAAAGTTGCTAATCTAGTATCTCGTGTAAATTCCTGCTTAGGCGGCACCAGTGCTCTAAGTTCATCGGACCAGAAGCCATGAAAGTACTTGTAGAAGAGGCACAGGGAAGCCACATCACGCCGGTGAGAGAGTGGTTGCAACCGGTCTGCCAAGTCAGTATCAATCACGTTACAGATCCTCCTTTGTATTTTGTCAAGAAGCCCAAGGAGAGCAGCAGGGGCATCCGACCAGATATGGCAGCAATATTCAATACACAGGCGGATGGTAGACTTGTATATGTGCAGAATAAATTCAGGTGGGAAAAACTTCCGGGCCCTGCACAGAGAGCCGACTTTCGTAGCGGCAGATTTGGCAATGGATTCGATATAATCATTCCATTTGAGGTCCGCCAAGGAGGCGTAACATTCCCATGCTAATGGGAGGTAGATGCGATTGTCTATGGTGATTAGTTGATAGCAACTTCGTTTTAGAAGCATTGAAATTTACTAGCCATTTCCGACCCAAGGCCACTACGTATTAGAGGTCCTTTTCAAGCACGGCAGCGAGGTTCGCTTTGTCGCCCACACCTGGTTTTTAATCGATGCGAGAGTAGATTGTTGTGTCATCTGCATACATGCCACCTTGGGATCTAATGGCGTCGGGGAGATCATTAATGTGCATCAGAAAGAGCGTGGGATCTAGGATAGAACCTTGAGGGACGCCCGCGTTCGTATGGTAGTTTTTGTAGGCATGCCCATTTAATACCACCTTCAATGTGCGGTTAGAGAGGAATGACTGGATGAGGTCAAACAGATGTCCATTTATCCCGTAGCTCCGCAGTTCCGGTATATGTACTCGGTAATGGTCGTTAGCATATCAGCAGTAGACCTGGTGAAGCGAAACCCGTACTGTTTGTCAGAGAGAAGCCTGTGGGCCGTGAGATGCTGAATCACCTCGGCGTTGATAATGGCTTCGAAAACTTTGCCAAAGATCGGAAGGAGACTAATAGGACGGTAATTGGCGAGGTGTGAGGGTTTGCTAGAATTCTTAAATATAGGAACTCCACAGGACTTCCAACAGGCAGGAAAACAGGAAGCAGATAGGCAGAGGTTATAGAGTTTAGAGAGGACAGAGGAGAGTTCTGGGGCACATTTCTTCAGTACTATGACTGGGATTCCGTCACCGCCGCTCGCTTTGTGTGGGTCAAGTTGTGCAATTATCTTGGCGACCAGCGAGGGTGTAATGTGGACGTTATTTAGTTGAGCCTTAGTTCTGGGTGGGAAGTCGGGTGTAGGTATTCCTAACGAGTCCAGTGTCGAATTGGTGGAGAATCTACGGGCAAAGCATTCAACCTTGTCCGCTGGAGAGGTGAGAACTTCAAATTCATTGATTAGTGGTGGTATTGAAGTCTTGCTCTTGTTGAGCACGCTTTTGCAGAGTCGCCAGTAATCTTTGGAGCCAAACTTAGAGGATGCTATGCGTTGCCTCATTCTGGTAGCAAACGCCCTCTTGGCTTCGTTCAGTACTTTTTTACACTTGTTCCGTGCTGAGGTGAAAAGGTGCCTGTTTTGGTTCGACGAGCAGCTTCGATAGAGCCGGAAGAAATGGTTCCAGCGGGCAATGGCGGCCGAGCAAGCGGGTGAGAACCAGGGGGACGAATTTGATTTTAGTTGGAATTTCCTGGCCGGGATAAAAGCATCGATGCCAGCCTTGACCCAAGAGGAGACCTCGGAGGCACAGTCTTCGACAGGAAGATCGAAGACGTTGTTCCAGTGGACGTCGCAGAGGAAGTCTCGGAACGAGTCCCAGTCTGCTCTCTGGTAGCAGTATGATATTCTGCTGGTCTGGTTTTCTTGGGTAGAGTTAGAGCGGATTGAGATGTTGACGGAGACTACGGCGTGGTCAGAGTTTCCAGGGGGAAGAGCTGCCTGGTAGTGCAAGAGTCTGGAATGGAAGTAAAGCAAAGGTCCAGTAAAGAGTCCCTTGGGAAGTCCACCACTTGCGTTAGAGCTTGGGTTATTGAAAAATATATGGTGCGGATCCCAGCAAGGTCGGTGGCTGAGTTTTCAAGCCACTTGGTGTGGTGGGCGTTAAAATCGCCAAACACAAATATATGGGCAGATGGGTGAGAAGAAATGGCCCGGTCGATATTAGTAGAGATGCTATCAAGTACCGTACAGTCAGAGGAGGAGGGGGAGCGGTAGAAGAAGAAGAGATAGTTAACCGAGCTTAGAACTGAGAGACGGAAGCACATGAAAGAATGATCCAGGGATGTGACCCTGGCTAGAGGGAGTTGTTCGCTGACATATACACCAAGCCCATGCATATGGACATTGGAGTACTTCCTGAAGAGGGAAGGTAACCAGGAACGAACAGCTCCGAAGAGGGGATAGAAGGGTCAAGGTTAGTCTCACATATAGCTAAGATATCGGGTGAGTTAGAAGGAATGATTCTACACTATTAAAGTTACTGCGAATACTTCGCATGTTTGTAAAGGAAACGCAGATAGGTTTGGGCGATTTATGACTAGCTGGTTTAGTCTTGGTGTCTTGTTTGTTTAATTTCATGCTGGTTTTAGTTGTGGATAGAGAGAGGTCTAGAGTAGGGTCAAATGGTCGTTAATTGCAGCAGGTGAAGGATGGTGAATGGCGCCGCCTGCAGCATAATGTGGCCTCGGGGTTGCCCATCTGAAATTCATGCAGTGACGCCCGTCCATGCGCGAAATGGCACTACAGGAACCCCGATATTATTCAACTGTTGATCAGAGCAGCCTCTCAAGACGCTACGCAAGAGTTCGGGCTCCTAATTACCAGTCGGAAGCAGCAACCAGGAAACTGCCAACCCGGTACCCTCAGAATGAAGAGACGTTATATATATATATATATATATATATATATATATATATATATATATATATATGATAAAGAATAAACTAAGAATATATATATATTATTTAAACTTTATTCTTAAACGTAATATTCGAGAAATCAGGTTAGAAAAAATATGCGTTTAATGGCTCAACAACAAATGCGCAGAAGTAGAGAGACTGAGCAGGACCAACAAAGCAGAGATGCATAAAGAGATAAGAGAACTGACAGGACAAAAAACCTGCTCCTCAATAGGATGCATAAAATCCAAGGAAGGAACAATCATATTAGAGAAAGAGGAAATACTCCAGCGATGGGAAGAATATATAAAGGATCTTTTTTGCGACAAAAGAGAACAAACGAGAATACACAAGGAGATGGATGGACCGGAAATACTAAAATCCGAAGTGGAAGCAGCAATGGCCAAAATGAACAGAAACAAAGCACCTGACCCAGATGGCATAGTGATATAGCTGCTGACAGCCTTAGAAGAATATGGCATAGAAAAGAATTACCGACTTAATAAACGAAATTTATAGCAGCGGAATAATACCAGACAACCTAAGCAAGTCGATATTTATAGCACTGCCGAAGAAACCTGGTGCAAACGAGTGCGAACTACACAGAACTATCAGCTTAATGAGTCACATTACAAAACTGATTGTCAGAATCCTGATAAATAGAGCGAGAAGCAGAATCATGCTAGAGATAGGGCAGGAACAGTGCGGGTTCGTCAAAGACACTGGAACAAGGAATGCCATATTCATGATTAGGATGCTGTCTGAAAGGGCATTACAAATGAAGAAAGACTTATACCTATGCTTCATTGACTACGCGAAAGCATTCGACAAGATACGACACAAAGAATTGATGGAGATGCTCGGCAGCCTCGACATTTTCGGGAAAGACATACGAATAATCAATAATCTCTACTGGCAGCAAACGGCCTGCATGCGGACAGGTAACGATCTCAGTAGATACACAAAGATAGAAAAAGGCGTAAGACAAGGATGTGTCTTTTCACCGGATCTGTTCAACCTATACAGCGAGAATATTTTGAGGACCCTAGATGACACGCCAGGATTTGTTATTGGAGGCCACAACCTGAACAACATAAGGTATGCGGACGATACAGTGCTGATTGCGTACACGGAAAGGAAACTACAAAACCTCATACAGAAAGTAGCAGTGGAAAGTGACAAAAAGGGACTACAAATAAACTTTAAGAAAACTGAGTGCATGGTCATCAGCAAAAGATACAACCCAAAATGCCAAATACAGGTGAGAGATATCAGAATCAAGCAAGTACAAAAATTTAAGTACCTAGGAAGTGTTCTAACAGGAGATGGAAAGTGCGACACGGAGATCCGAAGCCGAATTGGCATGGTAAAGGACGCGTTCCAGAAGATGATCAAAATACTAAAACACAGGAAAATCTCAATAGAAACGAAGAAAAGAGTGCTGGACTGCTACGTGATGTCAGTTCTTCAATACGGCCGTGAATGCTGGACAGTATCATCGAAAATGAGGACAAAACTGGAAGCGGCCGAAATGTGGTTCTACAGAAGGATGCTACGGATATCGTGAACTGTGCATGCAAGCAACGATGAGGTGCTGGAATAAATGGCAACAAAAAGGAAATTGATACTGAGCATCAGGAAGAGACAACTGAAGTTCCTGGGACACAATGAGGAAGGAGAGCCTGGGGAACCTGATACTGACTGGTCAGACAGAAGGAAAGAGAGACAGAGGAAGGCAGCGGATAACATATTTGCAGGGTCTGCTCAGGTGGGTGACAGGTGGGTGATACAATTAACGACCATGAGCAAACATACTAAGAGCTACAAGGGATAGGGAGACATGGAGAACCATGATCGTTTACGTCCTGAAGGGACAGGGCACATAGAAGAAGAAGAAGAAGAAGAAGAAGAAGAAGAAGAAGATTTCTCGTATATTCAGGCTGGTAATAAATAAATGTAACTGTTTAATATAAATAAGGATCGTCGATTGAAATATGAGTAACCAATAAAAAATGAAGTTTAATAAAAGTCTGTAGGATTAATGAATAAAATATACATCCCATATATATATATATATATATATATATATATATATATATATATAATGAATTAGAGCACTATGGCTATTGGGCGTGCATAATGATATACGCGCAAACAAGTCTGCTTTCTTCTACCGAACGCTTATAGCCCAGAGATAGAATCGCCGATTGACTTCATTTCGGTCGGGTTTCAATCCTGGGTAAAAAAGCAATTAGAGTCTACTGTGATACAAATATAAAGATATCCACACATGGACAAATTGACAAGTATATGCACATACAAACATATACTAGTATATATACACATGTACAGATACATCTTTGCACATGTATATACATACACAATTTTTTAAACTTTTGTTTTTATCGGCGTGTCATTTTTTCAGTCAAATCTTAAAGCCAGGTTTGTAAAACGTCTGTAAAAGCTACATTATTGGATACATGTAAGAACGAATTTGCAAGATGACATGGGCGTGGTATAAATAAGGTCAAGACAAACACGGTCATATTCCAATGCATGAAAAAATGAACATAATATATACGCACGCAAATACAGAAGCAAAAACAAAGAATACATACCCGGCTTAAAACCCTACAAATCATCATATACACAATAAAACCACATATATAGCTCTACTTATATACAACTTTTGGCTTAAATACACGCAAATAAGCACAAGAACACTCACACAGAAGCATAGGCACACATATATACATGCATAGGCAAACAAAAAATATATATATATATATAGTCATCCGAAGACAGATCTGTTTCGCTGTATCACAGCTCATCAGTACGGGTATTGCCCGGTTCACACTCCACCCACGTCTATTGAGCAGGTTAAGAGGCTCATCCCTTGTTCCCTGTTTAGGATGTGGTTTCCGGTTTTCTCTTTTCCAATCTTTTCACTATTACGTAGCCCCCTGCACATCAGTGGCGTTACCGCCCTGCTCGGAGTGATACGATTAAAAAAAGACATCCGATTGCTTTTAACCCAGGATTGAGACTCGACCGAATTGGCGTCAGTCGGCGATTCTACCTCTGAGCTATGGGCGCTCGGTAGAAGGAGGCAGACTTTTTGCGAATGATGTATCATACGCCAGTAGCCAGAGTGCTCTAATTCATTGCTGAATGACCGATGCTTAGATGTTGGTGTAGCTACTGTTTCTTCAAAGTCTACCATTCTTCCAGAGTGCGCAATCAGGGAATGAAAGCGTAAATAGTACATGGACATACATATATACACAGAAATACACATACACATAGAAATAGGAATATATATAAAAGCACACGCACACACACACACACACACACACACACATATATATATATATATATATATATTAGTCATCCACATACAAGCCTGTTTCGCAGCTCATCAGAGTGGCTAGAGACATCCACCTGCTTCTAGCCAGGATCGAAACTCTATCAATTTGGTGTCAGTCGGAGTCGCTACTCCCCTATGCCATAGACGCATGAAATCAGAGAAGGGAAATTTTAACGTGTTGTATACAAGCAGTGTATACACACCCTAATGCATACACATGCACATTTACATGCATACATTAATACGTAGACTGCCAGAGAAAATCATTTTTACCAGAGTTCACATTGCAATTTTTTATGTTAATGGTTTTCTCAAATTTTTTTTTTTTTTTTTTTTTTTTTTTTTTACCAGAGCTCATATTGCACTTTTTGACACTACCGATTTTCTCTGGCACTCCGTATTACTGGTTCCCATATTGTGTTCATCTCTATGTTTGGTCGGCTTAGGAGATTTTTGTAGCCTAGCATATGTGCTGATTCTTTAAGTTTGCGTAGTTTCCAGTGGCGTTCTCTATCTATTATTTCAACTTCATCCCATAGGGGTCAATAATACCTTTTCTCCCTCCATATGTGGTCAGTTACGCCTGATTTTTCTTTCTCCCCTCATGTCACGGCCTTGCGATGTTCTTGTAGCCTTACCTTAAGAGGGCGGCATGTTTCTCCTTTATATTTCTTTTCACAGCTACATGAAATGGCGTACACACAGTTCTTAAACGTGTCCGTCTCTGTTGGGGGGTCTTACTCGGTAGAGGTATCTGCGAAGTGTAGAACCACTTCTGAAGATCGTACTGATGTTATGTTGTGAACTGTATCGATGATCCTATTGAGTTCAAATGATCTAGAAACGTCTGGACGTCTTCCTGATGTGGTCAGGGTATGAAAGTGTCATCAATGTATTTCAGCCATAGTTTGCTTTAGAGCTGTGAATTCTAATGCCATCTCTTCAAAGTATTCCATGAATATGTTAGCCAGTGATGGTGATAATGGCGAGCCCATTGCTAAGCCTTCATCCTGTCGATATATGTCTGATCCCAATCCAGTATACTTTTTTCACAAAAAGACGAATGTGGTCTTTGTTTCATTTAAAAACGTTTTTTATAAATATCCATATTGTTCCTGTATCCCAAACTGCTGGATTCTTGCGATAATGTAGAAGGACGCTACGAGACGTTTAGTAGCATATATGTACTTTATAGAAACGGAAAAGAGTTCTTTTTTATGTTAATCTGTAAGTGATTTGCATCGATGCACTTACAAGTTATATATAAATATATATCCTAGAATAGGAAATCAAGTTCAGGCATCTTTCAATGAGGTTTTCGAAACAAAACTTCTCCTTCCGTTAAGATAAAAGTGAACCTTCATAAAAACATGTGTTAAATCATTCCTGAGTTAAATCCTCGGGGCTTTGGTTTCTTAAAATTTAAAGAAGTTTGAAATCTTCAGGTTATTGAATGCATCGTTTTTGTTTTCCAGATACACTTTAAAACTTCTTTTCTCAATTTTCTTCCAGCGTTTGAAACTACTTTCGTCAAGGAAGAACACCACACGACTAAATTTGATGAAGACTTGAGTGTGATTTGCAACAGTGGTTTTGAAACGGAAGCTGATCAGATGAAAGTTACATGTGAATGTAGAGTGAACAGGAAGTTATATATATTGACCAATCAGAAAACAGAAAAATATATTTAACGTTGATCCAATTTTATCCTTCAAAATTCATAAATACACGTGATTTTGCCTTTTTCTTTTCAGATGGCCTCTGACCGTCCCCTGAACCCAAGTCCAGGTGACTTGTATTTGTTACCCTTTTCTCTCGTGTTGCATTCTGTATCTCTCCTTCTTCTTCAAAGAAAATTTTATAAAAGCATCAACTAGACTTTACGCAGTAAATAGAACATTTACAACAGTGAGTAGACACATCAAAGACATCTCGGCTTCAGTAATACTCCCGCTTCCCACACATACACCTTTCTTATCATTCTGGACCGATTATTTCTCTTCTGCATTCTACTTACATTTCTTTTTTCAACGGTCTTATTACACTTAAGTACTTTTACAAATTCTTGTTGAAATGCCAACCTTGTACTATATATAACACATAAAATATTTAATGTTTATTTTTAAAAAAATGTTTTATACACTATCTTGATTGTTCTTAATTTCACACGCCTCTTATAGTAACAAGACCACATCAAACCCCACACACAATCTAAACTTATTTATAAATGGAACTTTGTGTGTGTGTGTGCGCGCGTGTGTGTGCATATGTGTGTATGTGTGTGTGTCCGTTACCTATAGACTCTGAAACGACTGAACTGATTTTCTTGAAAATTTACACAGTTGTACTATAAGCGTCTGCGAGTGTTCTTAGCTAGGTTTTGTGTCAAGGTACCCCCGATAATTATCAAAAATCGATAATCGAAAAAAACGGGTTATAGAAGGAGTGGTCCGATTTTAATCAAATTTGATACACTCATAGACAAAGACATAAGAAACGATATTCAGAAGTTTCAAGGTTGCAGTTCTTACAATAGTGCAGAAAATCGATAATATATAAATATAAAATGCAAGATGTCTGTTTGTGTGTCTGTTTATCTGTCTGTATGTCTTTTATACAAATCCACAATTTTTATCCGATTCTCACCAAACTTCACACAAATATTCTTTAGGCTGAGTCTGAGCTCCAGGAGCATGGATTAGTTTTAAAGCTTTTATTACACTCGAGCAACGTCGGGCTATACTGCTAGTCTACTATAAATTGCTGACTGTCCATTGTAGACTAACAAACCTCATCAAGTTCAGTGAGCTTCATGGCTGAGATGAGCTGCATGAATACCTAATTCAGCAAAAAAGTACAGTTCTTCCTGGTCAAGTTCTTGTTTATAGTGACTGTCGTCGCCAGTTTGTTGATGTTAAACGTTTACTAAAGTTAGATGAACGGACCGAATCTTCCAACCCTAAGAAGCAAAAATTACGTTCTGGAACTACCACATTTCATTGGAAGGAGAATAGTTTTTTGTATTTTTTTTTTTTTCTGTACAAATTGTGTTTTATTTGACGAAAGGCATCCTGACCGAAATAATGATATGCGAATTGTTGGGACTTTACCATTCCGTGATGATATGTTCTTGAAATGTCATACGATCAAAGCAAGTATGACTTAAGAGAGTTGAAAAGACCTTGATGTTGCTGCGGCGGTTTACCGTAAATCGTGTCGTCCATTTTTGTTACGGGAAGAACTTAGCTGCTCCCAGTGAAAAACGTAGACGTAGTTATCGTCTGGGAGAACCCGATATGTTGACAATATTTAATAAACTATGTGTCTAGCTTGAGGATGTGCGTTACGGTGCAGTGGATATCGGCTCGGAACGAGAAGTCGGTGAGCCGAGTTCGACTTCCAGTTGAATTCGCTGCATTAACTTACGGGAAAGGTATAAATCTGTCTCTTTTTCCTCCGGCTATAGACTAAATAGCAGGACAGATTGGATTCTATGACCGAAAGAACTGGCAACCTACTGCGAGAAAAATCATCTGCCTATGGATCGAAAGAGACAACCAGTCTACCGCAGAAAGTAAAGGCAACGTATTTGGGTAAATTTTCTGTCTAGTTAGTCATGTCTCTTTCGAAACATGATCCCCCAAGCGTGTATCACGTATGACTAGCCTGGCTTGAAGAGGAATTCGAGTTGTACACAGTCAGTAATTTGTATGAGTGAATGGTAGAAATTTGTATGAAACAGGCCCGAGGGTGCATGTATAGTAAAAAGGCTGAAACAAACTTCAAGAACAGTATTTATGCTACCGACATTAGTGTTTTGTGCTGTTTGGTTTCAAAGAGGAATGTGAATGCTTTTCTGCAATACAAGTTTAAGAAATCTGAATCTATATCTTTTTTTACCTAATCTTTGTAGTAAATAAATGTTTAATCGTCTAGGTTGATTTTTTTGCGTGCACTCTTCAGAAAGGTGCATTTTAAAAGCAGGAACGGGTTGAAAAGATAAATTGTTATTGGCGTGAAAATCTATTTTAAAATTTGCGGTTAAATAACCGCCCAAATTATTTGTGAACTGTTGCGGTCTCATTTTTTGAATTTATAGAGAAATAAATTTTACTAGCCAATGTGAGACTCGCCACCAATTTTTTTGTAGTCGTGAACGGACGGAAAAATATCGTTTGCTTCCATAACATGGCTAGTGTCATTATCATTGACATATTATATGAGGCTAAACAAAAGAACATTGAAATCAAATCTGCAAGAATTTTCATGGAAAATGCTAAAATCATTAAAACACAAATTAAGAAGATGTTTTGTAATATGGACTCCTATCCAACAAACTATGACATCAGTGACATCGATACTGTATGCCTGTGTTTACCTCCAATGTTGCTGATATTTCTGCAGACCATCACCAAACCAGACATTCAACGAGCTTTTCTTAGACAGTGTTTAATGCGAGCTGCAAGGTCTGTGATACCAACTTCGTTGCTTGACTTAGGTGTAGAACTTGACTACATATTTGGATCGAAATGGTTGATAACGAATTTTTTCGAATTATCAGATCAGACATACAAAGTTACTTCCCTTAGATTTATTTCTGGTTACCTCCCTTAAATAAAATTTCACTGAAATTGTCTCCCCTACACTTAAGAGCGCGTGTAAATTATTCAGCAAGGGAGACTATTTATTAGTGCGATATCCCTGAAGTACATGGACAGTGATAGCTCTCCAAGCTTGGTGATATTTTTGCTCTTATTATTACGTGATTGTTTCTGATTCTTTTTTCTTTTGTTTGACATCGTTTCTACATCCAGGCGCTAATAATTATCAACGACATTTTGACACTACTTTGATGCGAACTTACATCTGTATTTTTCTGTGAATGTTAAATTACATTTTATTATGCGTCTCCCACTTTTCTGTTTTCACTTTTTGATTTTTAGCAGCGATTTTGCATATTTCCTGTTTTATTTAAAACTGTTTCATTAAAAAGATGCTATTCTATAATAAAGATACGTTTTAATTAATTGTTGAGATTTTGATCATATCAGCGGTAACATTTTTATTTCGCAATTTTCTTTTTAAGAAATCACTATAACAAAAATATAAAGTCTTAATTGCTTCAAAACTTTCAGAGAATAACCGATTTCAAAATTATTTATAGCCATGTTAATTAATATCATATATATATATATATATATATATATATATATATATATATATATATATATATAAAAACAAAAGACAACTAGGAAAAAAGTGTCTTTATGTTTCGCTTTTAATATGCTTCTTCAGAGTTTCATTAAAGACGAATGATTAAAAATCTAAGAGACAATATGCTGATATTTAAATTATTCGTCTGCAATGAATATCTGAAGAAGTTTGAAACATGTTAGATTAAAAACTCTTTTTTCCTACTTGGACTTTACTTATCTTATTCATCTTACCGGATTCCGATCCATATATTCAACACACACACACACACACACACACACAGATATATATATATATATTAAAAAAGGATTAATTCAAAGATTAAGCTCTATAATATTTAAATATTTATTATATTGAGCACTGTTCATAATAAAATAAATGCCGAGGCACTCAAAATAATAAAACCTTGAGAATTCCCCTGGAATTATATATATATATATCTGCATGGAGATTTTTTTTCTCTTTATATATATATATATATATATATATATATATATATATATATATATTAATTCAGATACTTCAATCCAAGGGAAAAAAGCAGGAAGGTAAATTCCAAAAACCCGATCCTAATTAATATTAAAAATTGTATTTTAATATTAAAAAATGATACAGGAAGAGAGCTCCATGTAATAAAATATTACAGAGCAAATATATATTAAAAAAGGATTAATTCAAAGATGTTGAATGGCCATTTCGATATGAAAATCCCCACGGGGGATAACACATCACCTCAGCAACAGAAAAATCCTTTCAGAAACTGGAGAAAAATTAGTCTACTTTTCCTTTTTAAATAGATTGCAAAGAAATTAAAAAAGAAAATAAAAATAAAAATAAAAAGGAAAAGTAGACTAATTTTTCTCCAGTTTCTGAAAGGATTTTTCTGTTGCTGAGGTGATGTGTTATCCCCCGTGGGGATCTTCATATCGAAATGGCCATTCAACATCTTTGAATTAATCCTTTTTTAATATATATTTGCTCTGTAATATTTTATTACATGGAGCTCTCTTCCTGTATCATTTTTTAATATTAAAATAAAATTTTTAATATTAATTAGGATCGGGTTTTTGGAATTTACCTTCCTGCTTTTTTCCCTTGGATTGAAGTATCTGAATTAATATATATATATATATATATATAAAGAGAAAAAAAATCTCCATGCAGATATATATATATATAATTCCAGGGGAATTCTCAAGGTTTTATTATTTTGAGTGCCTCGGCATTTATTTTATTATGAACAGTGCTCAATATAATAAATATTTAAATATTATAGAGCTTAATATAATTATATAGTTATGAATAAAATTCATAACTATATATATATATGTGTGTGTGTGTGTGTGTGTGTGTGTGTGTGTGTGTGTGTGTGTGTGTGTGTGTGTGTAAGAAAAAAGTGCAAAAAGTCTTGAACGTTTTGTTTAAAGTGTAGATTTTTTGTTATTATTATTATTATTATTACTTCCTTTTTGTATTATATATTAAGTGTCCATAATGGTATTGGTGTCGCTACACGTGTTTCGAGTACAAAGTTGACTCTCTCCGGCGAATAAACTTGTGACTTTATATGTCGAGAGCCGTTTGTCTTTTATATATATATATATATATATATATATATATATATATATGTTGTGGGATCTCCCCTTTTCCTGTGGTAATGGACTCGACTTGAGTATACATATACTCCTTCTATAATGAGATCTGGGAGAGTACCTGACTGATCCGTAACTTACCAAGCGATACCGAAGTTACACAGAGAATACCGCGTCAGCAGTCATAGCAGCTCTGAGCTCCACTCAGCCAGAATAGTATTATACCGATATACTAATTCTAGAACGGCTTCGCTTCAAATACATTTATATATATATTCCTTACTAATCGTCTTCCTGGTTTACTGACCTGCATTCCAGTCGTATCTTTACGTTTAATATAACCTATTTTAATTATCTCTGTTGTTGTTCATTATTTTGTGTTGTTTTTCACCCGGAATCCACAACAATATATATATATATATATATATATATATATGTACTTCAGTATCGAGCACTTTTTAAAAGTAATTATTACATTGCACTGTGGAATGTATATCCATAGTTTAAATCACTGATGGATGGGCCAAAGAGTGGATTTTATCAAATTCACACGTACATGTGGCTGAAGAAGACAGCAAGGAGGTAGTCGTGTTAGGGTATGGGCTGGAATTGTCGATAAAACCATTGTTGGACCATTAAAAGTCATTGAAGAGGTTAAACTAAACAGTGCGAATTCGATTTTATAAATATAAGTTTCTTTGTATGGTACAAGTCCCAGTCTCACAGTTTCATAGTGAAGTGTCTTTCTGCACAATAGTGTTCTGTCTCATGTACCTAAGCTTAACCGTGAATTATTTTAGCATAAAGTATTTACAGGGAAGAAGATAATGGAATTATCACTATCAAGTCCTGATCTGAATCCGGTCGAAAATCTATGGCCAATGGAGAAGATTAAATTTTGTGGAGGTGGAAAGTAGAGCATTTAAAACAAGCATGTCGGAAATCGAACCTGCTGAAGTAGAAAATTAACAAAATCAATGGATTAATAGATTACTGGCTGTTATTGAGAAGGCTCACTATTTGAATATGTAAAGGATTCAAAGACTAATCATATGTTTTTATTTGTTCTATTAAAGGTATTGATCAATTTTTGATTTGATTTTCTTTCTATTGAAGAAAATGTGATTATTTGGTTTTGCCAAATAAATTCAGACCACAATAAATTGTGCAGAACACAATAAATGTTAAGGATATTACCTAAAATTTTAAACCAGGCATTCTTTTGACATCTAAATTGATTGTTTAAAATTTGACAATTTTAATTATGGAAGTTTATATGATTTGCTTAATAACTTCCTACAGGGTGTGTGTGTGTATATATATATATATATATATATATGTGTGTGTGTGTGTGTGTGTGTGTGTGTGTGTGTGTGAATGACTAATATATATATATATATATATATATATATATATATATATATATAATAGTCATCCGCAGACAGATCTGTTTCGCTGTATCACAGCTCATCAGTACGGTTAGACACCGATCGCTCCTTAAACCAGGATTGAAACCCGACCGAATTGGCGTCAGTCGGCGATTCTACCTCTGGGCCACGTGCGTCCGCTAGAAGAAGGCAGACTTTTTTGCGCGTATATCATTATACATGCCCAATAGCTAGCGTGCTCTAATTCATTATTGAATGAGCGATACATATATATATATATATATATAATGATTTGTACCCACAGAATAAATTTAAGTTAATAACCTTAAACAAGATAGATGTCATAATTATCCCGAGGAACCTTTCGGCCAACACTTGCCAAGGTGCTACGTTGGCTTTATTACAAATGGTCAAAAATAGAGGACAGAAAATATTTTTGTGGGATACTATGAGCGCTTGTGATTTGAGAAGGTGGATGAGCCCTTGATATATCGACGTTATGTCGATGACGCCTTCTCTTTATTTAATAACCCCACAGACGCTGAATGTTTTCTAGTTCAGTTAAATTCCTTACATCCCTCCCTTCAGTCTACTATGGAGATAGAGAAGGATGGATGTCTCTCATTTTTGGATGTCTGTGTTCAGCGTCGGGACGGGGTTTTCGTTACTTCGGTCTTTCGCAAACCTACTTTCACTGGTTTGTATACAAGTTGGAACTCGTTTGTTCCTAAGTCCCGTAAAATAGGTCTAATTGAAACTTTGGTTCACTGTGCCCTTAACATTTGTTCTCCGGAGTGTTTAAGCAGCGAATTAATTCGTTTGCAAGACCTGTGTTTCCATTCTTTAGTAAAGATAGGTTGTCCTATTTTCGGAAAAGTTCTGTTGTTATAAATTTAAGTGCCGCTGCGATGCGGCATATCTAGGACAAACCAATCTTAGGTTGGAGACGCGGGTTGCGCAACACGTCCCCGCAAATATACGTTCGGGTCGCCCTAACAGACATAAAAGAACAACCCAAGCAGTTCTGGATTCAGCAATCGGCCAACACCTGCTGGACCATCAGGAATGTGCCTCCTCGTATGAGGACAATTAGTTCACTGTTCTGCACAGTGCTCTATCGGCATATCATCTTCGTGTTTTGGAGGCAATTTGCCTAAAAATCCAGCAACCGAGCCTGTGCAGGCAGAAATAGCGTTTCCTACGCTCCTTACAGTTACTGGAGGGATTGTGAGGGTAACAATTTTTCTTTTTTATTTCACTCTTGTGGAATTGCATGCTTAAACCCCCTCTTACATTTTAATATTTATTGAATAAAGTTTATTTTTAATCGAGTTCCATTTTCCACCAGTATTGTAAGTTTTCCATTGTTTTTTGTCCTCCATTTTTGGCCCTTTGTAATAAAGCCAACATAGCCCTTGACAAATGTTGGCCGAAAGGTTCCTCGGGATAATTATGACATCTATTTTGTTTAAGGATATATATATATATATATATATATATATATATATATATATATATAATTTTTTTTAAAATAAAGTTTTGAATAAAACAAATTTATTTCTTTATAAAATGATAAATAAAATATCTATAAAAAGTATATAACAAATATCGTATTTTACTTGGTTCACATAAAATTTATCATTTTATCAAAAGTATATACAGTAATTTTAGTGACAAGGAAATAACCGACTTTTTGACACATAGTTTCGTTTGTTTTTTTTACGGGCAATAATTTTTACTCTTTTTCTTAAAACCATGTATCAAAATGTGAAATGAAAATACCATAGACAGAACATGTGAGTAACGATGAAGTTTTAGAGAAAATGAAAACAAAGGGACCTAAAGAGACCGTTGAAAAATCTAGCGTATGTAACGAGGAAATAGGGCTTGGAAAAATAGATACTCACAAGAAAGACTGAAATAAAGAATAGAGAAAAACAACGCATAGCCTGCCTTGATTAAATGGATGGTGGAGCAAGCAAGGTTTAGAAGAGACAAAACTATTGAGGCTTATAAAGGACAAGAAATTGTGGAGAGCCGTGATCGCCAGCGTCCTGAGAGGATGCAGCACGTAGAATTAGTAGATAAAAATGCGAACGCTGTGATCATGGATATTAGTATTTTTCGAGTCGCAGAAAAAGAAATTTCCCTGTCCCCCTAAAAAAAACATTTGAAAGAGACGTTGAAAATAAGTGATACTTTTATGGAATAAAGTGTTCCTTCTACATATATAACTTTAATAATCGTATTATTTTCTTTTATACTTCCTCTTATTTTAATGTTGCACTTGTCAGCGCAGAAAGTGGAATCCGCCAAGCCGAGTTCAAGTGCCGGCCTAGTCTGTTGCGTTAACTTTCGCACAAAAAACCTTTAAGAAAGGCATGGATTCACCTCTTTTATCTCTGTCTATGGGCGTTGTGGAGTAATAGATATCAGCTTGAGATGAGAAATCGGAGAGCAGAGTTCGAATTCCAATTGAATTCGCTGCATTCACTTTCGCGCAAATATCCCTGGGAAATCCATCTCTTCTCCCTCCAGATATGTCCCGAATAATAGAACAGATTGGATTTTGTTGCCTTGGTTAGCAACCAGTCTACCGCAGATAAGAAATGGCAACCTACTGTGGGATAATCTTCTGTCTAGTTAGTTTGTCTCTCCTTCAGAAACTCCACCGAATTTTCAAACGATGACATGGTAATTGACAGATAAAAATAAATTGAATATCAAGAGTCAAGTTCGACTAAATCCTGACGGAACATGGAATTTTTAGAAATTTAAAAATTGTTGCTTTTTTTATCACACCACTCTGGGTTGATACATTCTTTGACCGCTAGAGCAAGCAGTTCTAAATTGTAAAAAGTCCGTGTTCGATGAAACTTAACTCTCATTGCATTTTTGGGGAGCCCGTCTTTAAGGGATGTTGCCTTAATCATAATATGGCCTTGATAATCAAGCGGAGTACAGTCAGTTAAGTACCATATGTGATACACGCTTCGGCAATCATATCTCGAAAGAGACATGACTAGCTAGGTTACCATTATCTTCTGCAGTAGATTAGTTGCCAGTCCAAGCTATAAAACCCAATCTGTCCTGTTATTTAACCCATAACTGGAGGGAAGAGACGGATTAATAACTTTCCCAAGAGTATTTGCGCGTAAGTGAATGCCAGGAATGTCAACTGGAATTCGAACTCGGCTTCCCCCGATTTCTCGTTCCGAGCCGATATCCACTGCACCACAACGCGGAGTACAAATATATAATTATTCTGTCAACTCTTCTTTTTCCCCGTTCTTTTACGCTGCTTCTTCTGCTCTGTATAATTTAATCAGATGAAGAAAAAGTTGTTGAAGTTTTTCAAGAAAATATCAGTAACTAAAAAAAATATCAGTAACTAAAAAACAAAAAAAAATATCAGTAACTAAAAAACAAAAATTCAAAGAATTATCTTGTCTAAAAAAAATAATATTAATTATCATTGATTGAAAACACGTTTCTTTTATTGACAAAATACCAGAAATGTTTCATACATCAATATTTCATTATCGATTATTTTCTGAAGCAGAAAATAGTTTTTGTAATCTTCCAAAATAACCAAATATTTTGTTTTCAGACAATCTGTATTCATACGATTGAAATTTTACCATTTCCAAACTTATTGCTTTGAATTTTACAGTGTAATCAGCATACTTCTGTAAAATACATTTCATAAATTATTATTATTATTATTATTATCATGAGTGTCATGATTTTTTTTATTTCCTTTGATTTCTGTTGTATACATATTTCCGCCCGGGTCCCAACCAGAGATCTAAGGTCAGAAATGGCTTCATGACATTTTCCACAAACCATTTTCGTAAAAATAAAAAAATAAAAAAACAATAAAAAAAGCCACGAACATTTTACATCTATAAAGGCTTTATAGATGTAAAATGTACAGCTCACACATTATGAAGAGCTTTATAATAAAGCTCTTCATCATGTGTGAGCTCTACTTGTGTGTAATCTTCTTTGTATTTCTTTTAAACATTGGCTACCAGGAATCCCTTCAGTGAGTCTATCGAACCCATTTCCAATAAATCCGAGGGCTCCAACTACAACAGGAATTATGGATGCCCTCATGTACTACATTTTTTTTAGATTTCTACTTGAAGATCCTTGTATTTTGACAGTTATTTTTTTAAGATTTTCAGATACATTATTATTATTATTATTATTATTATTATTATTATTATTATTGTTGTTGTTGTTGTTGTTGTTGTTGTTGTTGTTGTTGTTGTTGTTGTTTTATCTTATCCTGACTGGCGGTGTAAATGCAAAACTTAATATCGCTCACAAGATACGTTCTTTGAACTTTTCTTCGTTTGTTGATTATTATTATCATCAATATTATTATCTTTCGCGCAGTTTTGGTTTTCAACTAAAGATTTTGTGTTAAGCAAGATAGACATCTGAAGCGATGAAATACTCGGCTTGATTCTGATTTTCTTAATGTAGGACTTCGAGTTTGGTATTCAGAAAATTAGTATTACTATTGTTATTATTGCTACAACTACACTACTATTGTTCGTGCCATCAAATAACGTCAATATTTGCGTTTTTGATATTTAAAATGAACAATATAATTTCGAATTTCTGTCCTTTATTTATCAGTGACATAAAAAATAAATAATCCGTAACTTGAAAATATTTTAAGATTCAGATAAATATGACATTTTATTTGTCAAGTTTTAATCAAATAAAAATTCTATATTTTCTTCGTTATCAGAAGAGTTATACAAACAGACTTGGCCTATTCACGAACTGTTTAGCTGTTTTACATATACAAATATAGGAATAAAGAGAAAAGGAAAAATCTCCTTTACGATGCGTTTCGTCATCTGATGGACTCTATCAAGGTAACATTTGCCTTGATAAAATCCATCAGAGGACGGAACGTGATGATAAAGAAAAACATTCCTTTTCTCTTTACCCACACTGCCTTTTTATCTATTTTATTTATATCTGAATTTTTTACACATACAAATACAGAGGTAGAATCGCCGACTCATGACAATTCGGTCGGGTTTCAATCCTGGCTAAAAAAGCAATCGGATGTCTATAATCGTACTGATGAGCTGGGATACAGCGAAACAGATCTGTCTGCGGATGACTATATATATATATATATATATATATATAAACAAAACTGATTTTCGGAAAAACCAAAAAATATTCAACCAAGTTATCTCTGGTAGCTAACGTCTTTAAGGCAAGCGGTCTCTAAAATTAGAGTGCTCCACCTCAAGAGATCGACCATTAATAGTAATAAAAAATAATCTTCATTTATCAGAGATTCTTCGGCGGTCTTGATTATTTATTACGATATACTATTTAATTATAATGGTGAAAGCTTGTGCAGAACCAAACATACTTATTGAAAGAGCTAAATACAGCGAACTGGTGTACAGTACACCACAAGGTCCCTAAACGACTCTCTGCGGGTTGTGAATTCAAAGTTGTTTTTCTCCTAGATCGTTCAAAACACAGGACTATAGGACCCAGTCTGTCTTCTTATTTACCTATATATATATATATATATATATATATATATATATATATATATATATATATATATATTTCGGTTAGAAACAAGTGAAAGTCTAACCACACTGATGAGCTGTGATACAGCGAAACAGACTTGTATGTGGATGAATAATATATTTCATTTTTTTATATATTTTTCTTCTATTTAATTTTTTAGTTATTTCTTTGCCTATTTATCTATTTGTTATTCATTTATCTTTCTTTCATTTTCTTTTATTAGAATTCCTCCCATCTCTCTCTCTCTCTCTCTCTCTCTCTCTCTCTCTCTCTCAGCTGACCTTAAGTGGAACGACTACATTGAATTAATAGCTTAATCTAGTGCTACAAAGGTCGGGTCCCTGTGTCGAGCCAGGAAGTTTTTCTTTTCTGAATTTGGGTCCATGATGATAGGCCATTGAACCGCGCCCTAGATGATAAGGCACACTTGACGAAGAATACAGGTCCATTTCCTGTCGGGAAGCACACTTTCTTTAATAAATCTTCTCGGTCAGTTAACATTAATTTCACTGCTTAAAATAGCAAATAAATAAATATGATGTTATAATAAAAAATAACGAATTAGTAAATCTATTAGTAGTTTATATGTTATATTATAATTGTATATATTTCTGAGATGAGGTATTGTAATTATTTACACTATTTACATTGTTCTGACTGTTGTCCTCATCTTTGTTGCCATATTCACGACGTTTCGGTTGTTGTACGCCCTGGACTACTTCAAGTAATTGGAATTTCGAACTGAACCCTTTATTTCGTTCACCGCGGTAGATTATTCTAGTTCCACAGGCCATGGCTCTACCAGATGCCTCAGTATCAGTTATCTCCCTTTAACTCAACTCACGAAGTTCGTTGTTGCCCTCTGTTGTAGTCATCTGGTAGAGCTATGGCTCGTGAAACTAGAGCAATCTACCGCAGTTCAGTTCGAAATTCCAAACACTTGAAGAAGTCCAGGGCATACAACAACCGAAACGTCATGAATATGGCAACAAATATGAGGACAACATTCCGAATAATATAAATAGTATATATATATATATATATATATATATATATATAGTGATGATCATCCACGTATACTGTCTTAATATGTATAGGAAAGAATATTAATAAAAAGTTTTGAATTTAAAAATGTACTTTTTTGAACAGTATTTGTTTATTTTTATTATATTTTATATTTCAGACCGCCCTCGGTCCTTCATCAGAAACAAGTGATTTTTAAATTTGAATTAGAAACGTATTTCACGATAGCGTCCGAATATTTTTTGTTTACATCACGTGGTGTGTTTTTTCACAACATGCAGCATGTCCGTAGAGAAAGTCTGTTTGTTTTAGATAAATTCAAAACTTTTTATTAATATTCTTTCCTATATATATATATATATATATATATATATATATATATAATTATTATTATTTTATTGAATACTTTTTTATGATCCCGATTATACAACTTTATGAACTTTCAATAAGATATTTATCCTATCAAACATGTTTTGTAAAAGTTCGTTAAATTAAAAAATGTTTTTTTTAATAAAAACATTGTAGTTCGCTTCTCTTTTTTTTTTTTTTTTTTTTTTTTTACAAATAACTGCTAAATTCAACTTCAGAACTTTGTCCGGCTAATCTATCAGGACAATTCGTATCCATTGCAATATTCTCATGAGCTCGATGTCCTCGGTCTTTTTTCTTCTTCGTATTAACATTGACCTCAGCCTCTCGCTCTCTTTGAACGGCGACTCTCGCCTGATGATCCTGCACGAGAAAAGTACAAAGAATTAAAACAAAACTAGTCGCTTAATGGCCGCCTAATACTGCCCCAAGGAACAATATCAAATTAATGTATCTATCTAATAATTATTTGCCATTAAATATATCAAGTTAACTTTATTTGTTTCAATGTATTTCAATGTGAAGTGACTACGATTACTTCACGTTGAAACACCGGTTTTCATACGATCACCGAGGTTAAGTAACGTCGAAACTGGTTGTTACATGGGTAGCTACTTGAGAATACAAGGTTATGTAAGCTTGAACGTGCCGGTGGTGTCATGGATAATGGCTGGGGAATTTAAACCTGAGAGCCGAGTTACAATTCCAGCTGGGTTCGTTATATTCACTTACGCGAAAATACCCTTGAGAAAGATATGAATCAATATCTTTTCCCCCATCTATGGATTAATTAGTATGATGTGTATCACTAAAACTGTTATTATCTCAAAACGAAATTGCGTACAAAATAGTTAGATTTCGACATTAAATAACCCATGGAAGTTGATATGCCGCTCAACAAAAATAACCAACCATCTCTCTCTCTCTCTCTCTCTCTCTCTCTCTCTCTCTCTCTCATTTCAATTAAAGCCTTATAAGATACCATTTTGGATCATTGTTGAATATATATATATATATATATGTGTGTGTGTGTGTGTGTGTGTGTGTGTGTGTGTGTGTGTGTGTGTGTGTGTGGCCTGATAGAACCTATATGGTTAAAATCGGGGTAGCAAGTAAGTGGTGAACATTTCGTTCTTCTATATATTGTTGGCTTCGCATATTCGTTCAGTTCATTGGATTGTGCATTGAGCACTTTTCAAATAACCGTCTACCGCTCTAACCAGTAGCTCTTTTACTGTTGTAGGTGCAATGACTTCTCTATCCTTACAAAAGTCCTGAAGTGTATTGGCAAGAGAACCGTGCCCAAGGCAACTTTTTGATTTGCAGAAACTGATATGCCTGAAGGACTTAAAATATTCAGAGACTTCTTAATTCTTTTAATAATTGTTGATGTATAAATGCTTTTAACTTGTGTTTTAACAATTTATGGTAGAAAAGAATTTAAATTATCCTAACAATTGATGGTGAGAATAAATAAACTTCTGCATTAAATCTCTGTGTTGCTATTTTTAACATTACCATTCTTCTTAATAATAAAAAATATTTACCGGCAAAATAGCCTAGGGTTCTATTTTACCGAGATCATCAATATAGCCTTTTACAAAGAAAAATTTAAACTCAATCCCCAAATTAACCCTCTAGGGCCATTCGTATCATACTTGATACAGTATGAAAACAAGCCTTGAAAGAAATATTTTCCTGAAAAATTTTTTAAGAGAAATATTTTATAAATTTCAAATGAAAGCAGTACTGACTGCTCAGTCAATGAATACCAAATGTTTCCTTATAGGGAAATACCAAATGTTTCCTTATAGGGAAATACTGTATCAAATATGATACGAATGGCCCTAGAGGGTTAAGAGAAATATTTTATAAATTTCAAATGAAAGCAGTACTGACTGCTCAGTCAATGAATACCAAATGTTTCCTTATAGGGAAATACCAAATGTTTCCTTATAGGGAAATACTGTATCAAATATGATACGAATGGCCCTAGAGGGTTAAGAGAAATATTTTATAAATTTCAAATGAAAGCAGTACTGACTGCTCAGTCAATACCAAATGTTTCCTTATAGGGAAATACCAAATGTTTCCTTATAGGGAAATACTGTATCAAATATGATACGAATGGCCCTAGAGGGTTAACCGGGTAACAACGCATCAAAGATGAGTTCTGTCATTTTCTGTATTTCAAGAACTAGTTGAACGGCTTTAATATAACTTAGCAACCAATGAGGAGGCATATTACTGCGCATGCGAGAACAGCCACTCTCTCGTAGGCTTTATTAGTCGGCGGTGAGATGCCATTTAGTCAGCTGTGGCCCTCGGGTGATGTGATCCTACTCGATTGTTCAACTGAGTAAAATCGCATCACCCAGGTTTGTTATTCCCCTGCCTACAGAATTCAGAGTTGACTCACTGCGTCTTATGTATTTTTCTTTTTCTTTTTTCTTTTTTTTTTACCCCAAACTAAAACTCAGTTAAGGAGAACACCACAATTCAATACAAGATTGTGCAAACACGTTTAATAAGTGTTCGCGCCAATGAAGAATACTTTACAGGGAACTAATGAACTGTAATGTTAGCAACAAGTAAATCACTAAATAACCCCCAACCCTTATTACTAGACAATGTAGTAGTCTGAAACCAAAATAGTTAATAAAAAAAGTAAAAATCAAATTTAAACAATAAAATAATTTAAAATATAGTTAAGGATGGTAAATAACAATAAGAAAGAAACAGTTAATCTATAAAAAAGAAACAGTTAATCTATAAAAAAGAAACAGTTAATCTATAAAAAAAAGAAACAGTTAATCTATAAAAAAGAAACAGTTAATCTATAAAAAAAGAAACAGTTAATCTATAAAAAAGAAACAGTTAATCTATATAAAAAGAAACAGTTAATCTATAAAAAAAATAAACATAAAATGCCCCTATGATGCATCAAACAAGTGTTTTACCACCAAATAAAACAAAAATCAAAACTTTTTCTCTCTTCATTTTTCGACCGCCGAAAGAGGCAGATGTAGTGATAGCAACAAATGAATCCCTAAATAACCTCTAACTCTTATTACTAAGCTATGAAGTATTAGTCTAGGGCAACAAAAAAAGAAAAATTAAAAGATAAGTAATAAATACACTTTAAAATCATAAATAAAAATGCTAGTTAGCAATAAAGACAGAAAAAGTTTGATTATAAAAAATAGTTAAATAAATATAGAATACTCTCATGATGCATCAGAACAAGTGTTTTACTAACAGATGAAACAATAATCAAAACTTTCTCTCACTCTCTCTTTTCAACCACTGGAGGAGGCAGACATCCTGAATAATTTTCTGATAAAACACGTTGCCAATAACAGATCAACAAAACTGATTTATTTCTGTATATATATATATATATATATATATATATATATATATATATATATATATATAAGAAAAAATGAAGGCAGACACGTTATTTCATGGTAAATCGGAAGTATGGGCCTATTTCAGGCGAACAATTATCAGCTTCCGTCTTTATTGTAAAAAAGATTTTACACGATTCGTGTAAAATCTTTTTTACAATAAAGACGGAAGCTGATAATTGTTCGCCTGAAATAGGCCCATACTTCCGATTTACCATGAAATAACGTGTCTGCCTTCATTTTTCTTATATTTGCTCTAAATATATTCATATACATATATATTTAGAGCTCTCTTAGAGAGTTATCCTACCACTGTATGTACATGATACTCCTTTGGGTTCTTCTATACCTACACTGCATGCTGATATATATATATATATATATATATATATATATATATATATATGTGTGTGTGTGTGTGTGTGTGTATGTGTGTGTGTGTGTGTTATTTAAAATATGTAATAATTTTTCTGAGATGTATACTTAAAAAATATTAAGCAATAAAAAGACTTTAAAATGCAGATGGGATTGGTAAGAAATTTTAGTAGAGGTGAGGAATGTAAAAATATTCCATAATTTTCGATTTAGCAAGCGCTTTCAGCCTCTTCACAGGCCATGAAAGCGCTGGGAAAGTCGAAAATTATGGAACATTTTTACAGTCTTTATCACCAATCAAAAGGAAACATGTAAGAATACTAGAAAAAAAAATAAAACAAAAATAAATAAAACTCTCCTTGTCGGTCGTTTTTAACGAAACATGTTTAAATGAAAGATTGCTGCCCAAATATATATATATATATATATATATATATATATATATATATATATAAAACTCAGGGGAGGAAATATCTAGTAACTCTCACAAATATTCTGCCGTCATTTTTTACTCGTTTTTTTTTTGTTGTTTTTTTTTATAATATTAAATGAACGAACGCATTACAGACTTGTATATATTTCTTGTATGCCATGTTTAAATTAAAATATCATACCAAAATTTTGTTATAAGTGTAGACGGTGATGATGAGACTAATGGCACATAGACTTCCGGCAGCAATGAGGCTCGAGACACATAGCAGCATCAGAGGTATTTTATGGCACTCGCCGATCAAAGGAAATGGCCTGCAAAAAATAAAAAAATATAAATTGCAATAAAGTGTTTTCAGCTTTGCAGATCTAATATTCGGTGAATTATCGTGAAAGAAAAAAATTATGGCGCTTTTCATTATAACTAAGGACAACTGCAATCATACAAAACCTCATCACACATCATGGAATGGAAAATAAAAGGACGTACAACTTATATATAATTATACATTTATTTGTTTGAACATTATTTTTAATTGATACTCGTATTGAGTGAATACTCTGTTTTTCTACAATTAAACAGCATACTTATACATATACACCAGCTTATACATATACACCAGCCCGAATATTTAATTATAGAAAACAGACTATCCACTTAAATACGAATATTCATTAAAAATAATGTTCAAACAAATACATTTAAATAAATATGTCGGTTAAATACTATTTCGTAACTTTCCGTAAGATTTCGTAATATTTTACATTTGTTTACGTGAGAATACAAACCGGAGTAGATATGAACGCAGTGCTGCTCCTATGAACTTAGCTCACTGGTGCCTCTTATGTATGAAGTAGCAGTATAACCCGGCGTTGCTCGGGTGTAATGAAAGCTTTAAAAATAATCCATGGTCCTGGATCTCAGACTCTTTGGACATTGGCACGAAAGACTAAAAGCAATAGTTGTTTCCAGTTAAAGTGAAACCGTAAACTGAAAGAAAAATGAATGGATGTAAGTACAAATTTTGATTTCCTGGTATCGATGTCAAATAAGTTTTTTTCGTCGTAAACTAAATTTTGAAGGCTAAATAAGTCCTCTGAGTAAATGGTATCATTGCTGAGCCTAAGAACTACAATAATACCTACTTAGAGCCAAACCCGAAGCAAAAACTAAAATGAAAGGGCTGAAAAAATACAGACATACAGGCAGATAAACAGACACACACACAAACATCTTGCCTTTTATATATATATATATTATCGATTTTCTGCACTATTGTAAGAACTGCAACCTTGAAACTTCTGAATATCGTTTCTTATGTCGTTTCTTATGAGTGTATCAAATTTGATTAAAATCGGACCACTCATTCTATAACCCGATTATTTCGATTGTCGATTTTCGATATTTATCTGGAGTACCTCGACACAAAACCTAGCTAAGAACACTCGCAGACTGTACAACTGTGTAAATTTTCAAGAAAATCAGTTCAGCCGTTTCGAAGTCTATAGGTAACGGATACACACACACACACACACACACACACACACACACACACACACACACACATAGACAAAATTCCATTTATAAATAAGTTTAGATTTACTCGAGCAACAAGATTAGCAACTAGGCCCCACCCTTTTACTGTGAAACCATTAAAATGTAAACTCAAATTCTACTTAGCAGCTTCTTTTTTCGCACTTCCCGCCTGTGAAATTCTCTTTCGTTTACTTGCTTCACCGACAGCTACAATCTCCAATAATGTAAATGTAAAGTCGATAGCCATCTCCTATCACACTGACTTGCATCCTCTTTCTCATGCTCCTTTCTCCGTCCACTACACTCTCATCACACCAGTATTTTCATCCTTCTCTTACCCACCTCCTGATACCCCCTACAGCCTGTCCCTCTTTCTCATACCTTTCCTTCTATGTAACCCCCTGCGCACCAGTGGCAGTAAACTGCCTTGCATGGGACGATATGATTATAAAAAAATATGTATTTACGGATTAATACGACTTTGTTAGAACTTGAAATCTTCTGGTGTCGAGTGATAAGACACGTCAGATCTATTGACAGCTTCTCCTTGGTATACAAGAGTTGCAGGTTCGAATCTTGCCGCAAGATAGATATTTTCCTAACAAGATTTCTCGAATAATCAGGCCAGGGGATATATATAAATATATTGTTTAATTATAGAAAAAAAAGCGTATCCACTTAAATATGAGTCACTATTAAAAATAATGTTCAAATAAATATGTCGGTTAATTAGGCACCTCCACTAAATCGCTGAAAAAATAGCATAGTATGAAAAAAGACCCCAAACTTGATAAAAATGAACTTTTTCCATCAAATGTTTATGGTATTATTAAGAAGAAAGATGAAAGTATTTTTTTAATTATTTAAAAAAAAATCAATCCTTTCTAACACATTTGAAATTTTGGTAAAAAATCTTGTTTTGATTTTTGTTAGCGAGTAACCGAATCGTTACGAAAATTTACAATGAATAATGTAATATTACGTTTTCTTTTTCCGGTAAAAAACACATTCATTTTGAAATTCTTGCAAAAATCAAATAATTGTCAGATTTTAATTAAATTTTTAGGACTTATTCACAAATGAAAGAAATTATTTGTGAAAATATTATTTTTAATAAATTTTGGCAAAAATGTTCTTTACATCTGTTTCCCCCCAACTCCACGTAAATTCATGAAAAAATGGTCTTCAAGTCGTCTATTATAACAGCGCTCGCCCTTGCCCACGCTGGAAGGCACGTCGAAATCTTTACCACGTCGAACCAGGCCGGACGCACGCGTACATTTGGTTAACAAAAAAAAATACGGCACCAAAATAAAATAAATAAATAATTTCGATAATGCCTGAATAAGTTGCGGAAAGAGTCTTTATATATATCAAAAAAAAATTAGCAAACAGAAACAGAAACTGTTATAAAACAGTCGTCGAATTTCTATTCTCACAACGGAGCGAAAGTTTTCGTTTGAGAATAATGTTTGTTCATTTCAATCGGAGCTTTCAAGTTTCCAAGTTTAAAAAGTCTTATCAGGGCTTTTCAGTAAAGCCTTACGGAAACAGCCGAAATGGTATCTTTGTGGCGGCAGTCGTAAAATGTGTCCCATGCAAACCAAATCTCTAACCAATGAGACCACTCCCAGCTCACACAACGAGGCGGAGTGATTTTTGACTTAACAATATTTCTGTTGACGTCACTTCCTTTCATCTTCTTGATTCAACTGACTACGTCAACAAATAGCTTTTTGCTTGGAAATTTTAATTCCAGTGAGACTTATAATTCACTTTTATTCCCATAGCTAAAGCTTTAACCTTTTTTGCACCCAAAATTTTTGACAGTCGCGTTTTGACTACCGCTATTTTTTACTTCCACCAGCCGAAAAAACCCAAAGCTTCTGATCAACTTTCGTAATAACAATGCCAAAATATATTTTCCTGCACACACGCAAATGTTTTAAGATTTTACAAGTTTGTAATAAATATTCTGTTTTTAAACTCGACTCATATTGCGAGTGACAATAAACTGCAATACCACTAGTAATAATTTATTTTTCTCCGTCGTATTATACATAGGATTACATTTTTTTTTTCATACAATATTATAAGTATCTTAAGCAGGGCAATTACGGGTTACGTAGGAATGTAAATCATCTATTTTTTTTTTCAGCCATTCGGCCTTTTTTCTGAAAATCTGCTACCAATAGTAAAATAAAAAATGCAATAAAACCATGACGTTATTTAATTAGATAAGCCTTTAGTTGCTTTTGTATGGTTTGATACATTCACACCCACACACACACACACATGGTCATTCAGCGTTCACGTGATAACACTAGTTCTCGCGCTACGGTATGTCAATAAAAGTCGGGGAACATCACGTGTTACGGCAGTTAGGATTTTGTCCCGGGCAAGAGCAGACATGTTTCCCTAACTCACACAAACACACGCGCACTAATTGCGGGTAGCAATTAGTGGCGCAAATTTTTATTTCTCACCAACATGCACACACAACACTAGAAAAACTCCAATTGGAAACAAACATTAACAGTACGTACTTTATTCAAACTGAACTTTATTCAAAATAACTGTCTACCGAACATTTTACGTTTGTGTCCAGACCAAGGGAAAGAACTTTTCTTTCCTTACTTTATTTGCATACTTTCAACTCTATGTAACCTTTGTTAATATATTGTTGTTCTGGTTACTTTCGCCTTTTCGTGTTTCCTTATTTTCTGTGTTATTTCAATGATTCAAGTTACGCCGAGTCGACTCGTAAATATAAATTAGTAATGGACATTTTGTCCTCAACACTTTAATAAATGATATCAATCAAGGAAAACATTTTTTGATGAATAATGAAATTTTAAAAGGATTGTTTTAAATTATAATAATGTATTAAGTTTCAAAAGTATTTTGAAATCGAATTCGAATTCCAGTTGAATTCTTTGCATTCACTTACGCACAAATACTATTGGGAAAGGGATTAATCCGTCTCTTCCCTCCAGTTATGGGTTAAATAACAGGACAGATTGGGTTCTATAGCCTTGGCTGGCAACCAGTCTATCGCAGAAACCAATGGCAACCTACTGCGGGATAAGCTTCTGTCCAGTCAGTCATGTCTCTTTCGAGACATGATCGCCCAAAGCGTGTATCACGTATGGCACTTAACTGACTGAATTAGAAATTGAAACTTTAATACTATTCGTCGAGCTATCGTATTTCAATAACAATTTTTAATTTGTGTGTGTGTGTGTGTGTGTGTGTGTGTGTGTGTGTGTGTGTGTGTGTGTGTGTGTGTGTGTGTGTGCATTTGAAGTTATTTTGTATGGTGATTTCTATGTGTACATTAAAAGGTCACGTGTTTCACAGTTTCTTTCCCGTACAGGAAAAAAATGAACAATTTTTTTTTAATTCTGATCACCAAAGACACTTTTAAATTTTCAAAAAATCTAAAAATTTTAGATTCCTATCAATATAATTTCTGTTTTAAATACAACAGAGTATTTTGCTTACTGGAAATAGTAAATTTAATTATTTAACTTTTTAATTAAAACTCAAATAAAAGTTCCAAGGAAGCTTTTTATTTTTAAAAATTCAATTTAAAAGTTAGTTATCGAAAATGAGTGAATGTTTTTAATTTTTGCCATTAACTTTCTGTAAAATTGCGTAATACTTTTTATATTATATTTAATAAAGTTTCTGAGGAAGAAAATGAGGTGTTTGCAATAAAATAATAGTTATAAAAAAAAAACAAAGTTAATTTTCTAAGCTCAGATAAAAAAGAGAAACATATAATCAAGAATTATTAAAACTGAACGTCTGCTGATTCAGTCACCCACCTTTAATATTGGGCGCCGTGTGTCGGCATGTCATCAGCTATGTAAGACTGACTTCTCATAAAATAAAATAATGTTTCTTTAATGAAATACACTTGCGTGTCATTAAATGAAAATTTTAAAAATAAGTGGTAATGAATAAATATGGAAATAATCGTTGGTCTCATTTATTATTCAGGGTGTCCCTAAAAATGTGAATATCTGAGCAAGTACATGTCCCAGGTAAAGGAAATAAAAAATGCTTCTTGTCTAACAATAAAAGATTTATTCGAACAAAATATTCAAAGAGATGTAGATTTTAGAATCAATTTCACAGCTTCAGAAATATTCAATATGCGTACTACTTGTAAAACGACAAACATCAAGTCGGTAGTCCAGTTCCTGCCAAACACGCTGTAGCCTGTCTTGCGTAACATTTTCCACCATCTCAGTGATTCTCTGTTTAAGTTCTTCTAGGCTTGTAGGAAGAGGGGTGATATAGAACTGTCCTTTCACATAGCCGCATGGAAAAAAATCACAAGGTGTCAAGTTAGGTGAACGATGGTGGCCATGTCAACAGCACATTGTAATTATAAGTGGCACGCTCTATCCAACTTCCTGGTATGTTTTCAATGAGATAAGTCTACACAGTCAATTTTCAGTGAGGTGGAGCCCCATCCTGTTGAAAAATGAAGTTTGTTTTTTTTTTTTGTTTTTTTTTAATCATATCACCCCAAGCAAGACGAAAACGCCACTGATGCGCAGGGGGCTACGTAAGAGTGAAAAGATTGGAAAAGAGAAAAACTGGAAACCACATCCTAAACAGGAAACAAGGGATGAGCCTCTTCACCTGTTCAATAGACGTGGGTGGAGTGTGAACTGGGCGATAGTTTAGACTATCTACTCCAATTGAAAAAAAAATAAAAATAAAAAAAAGAGTGAAAAGATTGGAGAAGAGAAAAACCGGAAACCACAACCTAAACAGGAAACAAGGGATAAGCCTCTTCACCTGTTCAATAGACGTGGGTGGAGTGTGAACCGGGCGATAGTATAGACTATCTACTCCAATTGAAAAAAAATAAAAATAAAAAAAGAGTGAAAAGATTGGAGAAGAGAAAAACCGAAATCCACAACCTAAACAGGAAACAAGGGATAAGCCTCTTCACCTGTTCAATAGGCGTGCTCGAAGATTTGTATTAAAACTTTTCAATTAGTAACTATAGTCTTTACTTAATAACCTAACCACGACAAGGCTTTGAAGAATTTTCAAAATATTTTGAAAACTTTAAAAATTAAAAAATAAAAAAAATAAACTTCTTGTAAAATATTTATTCATCTAAAAAAATTTTTCTTCAGACTTTAATATCCTTATATTTTTAACAGCTTGTCTCATTAAACAAATTTTATCACATTTTTTTTAAAATTTACTATTCGGAGCAGATTTTCAGAAAAACGTCCAACTGTTTGAAATAAAATAAATAAAAAACTAGAGGATTTTCACGGAACTGATAAAAATAAATTTTTGATACAAACTGTCAGCGGAGAAGAAAAACAGATCAGATTCAAGTCAAACCAAAAAATCAAATGGTTTCGTTTCAGAATGAATCTCTGGATTGTCCCCTTCATGCTCCAAAGTGTGTAAGAGATTAAAACCAGTGCTGCTAAAACCGTCAAGATTTCTGCTATAGAGAAATATTCAATTCTTTTTTTTTTTTCAAGGAACTTTCAATAAAAGATGGATTTTAATTCTTTTTTTTTTTTTTAATTAAAAAACTTTTCTCTGGTACTAAAAATATGTAAGTACATTTACAATTTGCACTTGCAAAGACTGATTTCAAATAAAGGCTGGTTGTAATGTAAATTTAAAGCATTTTTATTTTACTAGCTTTTGAAGGAAAGAAAAAAGAAAATATTAAAAACAAAAAAATGCAAGCTGCATTAAACAGTAACAGTCACTCACATTAACAGAGAGAGTGTTCATGGTCATTAGCAATGAGCTCATCGAATAACCAATTCTGAAGCATTTGCAGATAAACATTGCCTGTCCTGTTTCCGTCAAAGAAAATCGGTCCCCAAAAATGAAAAATTTAAACATTCAACTTAGTTTTTACATATATTTTTTTTCGTTTCACTCCAAACAAGGCGGTACCGCCACTGATGCGCAGGGGGCTACATAAGAGTAAAAGTTTAGACAGGAGGAGAGTGAAGAGAAAGACGAACCAGTTATAGGGGGTGTCAGAGAAAGAGCAAGAGAAGGATAAGAACACAGGTGTGAAGACAGTTGCGAAGGTAGAGAGAAAGGAAAAGAACAAAATATACATGGTGATGTAGAAAGAACTGGAGTCAAGTGGATAAGAGATGAGTATTGACATTGCATTTAAAATCCTGGAGGTTGTAGCCGTCAGGAAAGCAAGTATATGGAAAGGAGTTTCACAGGCGGGAAGTGCGAGAAAAGAAGCTACTGGAGTAAAATTGTCGGTTGCATTTGGTTGATTTAACTGAAAAAGGCGGAGGTATTTTATTCGGTCGAGTTTGTCTGTCTATCCGTGGTCAAGATATCTCAAGATATGGATGGATTCGGACAAAGCTTTCAGGAATGATTCTTCTCATGACTGTCACGAACTGATTACATTTTTGGTTCGATCCGGTATGGGATAATTTGGGTTATTTCTCCTTCTTTTTAGTAATATTTTTTGTACGTTTCACATGCCAAATACTGACTTCCCTCCCCTAGATTGTTTTCCATCATTACATCTTCTGAACTCTATTTTTCTACAAAAATATTATTTACAATATAAATTTAATATTTGCTACGTAAAAGCAAAAAGATAAAACACAAAAGATTAGTCAAAATACAACTTTGGGATATTAAAAAAGTAAAAACTAACTCTTCCACAATTTTTGCATTTTTCTTCTTTTTTTTCTCTTTTTTTTTTTTGTATTTTTACTCTTGAGTGCGGTCAAGTTCATTGTAGTTAATTTCATGCTAACCACTGAGATGGTAGCGGTATTGCTTTGGCGGAGGTTTGTGAATTTTGATTGCTCTTGTTAAAATTCAAGATCATTTAAGCGAAAATTGGCGACGTTATCTAAACTTATTTATAAATGGAACTGTGTGTGTGTGTGTGTGTGTGTGTGTGTGTGTGTGTGTGTGTGTGTGTGTGTGTGTGTGCATTTTTTCAGCCCTTTTATTTTAGTTTTTGCTTCGGGTTTGGCTCTAAATAGGTATAATTGTAGTTCTTAGTCTCAGCCATGATACCACTTACTCAGAGGACTTATTTAGCCTTCAAAATTCAGTTTACGACGAAAAAAACTTATTTGTTATCGATACCCGGAGATTTGACTTACACCCATACATTTTTCTTTCATTCTACGGTTTCGCTTTAACTGGAAACAACTATTACTTTTTAGTTTTTCGTGCCAACGTCCAAAGAGTCTGAGCTCCAGGACCAAGGATTAGTTTTAAGCTTTCATTACACCCGAGCAACGCCGGGCTATACTGCTAGTTAGACTATAAAAAGATGTCATCTTTTTTGCGGGGACACCCTGTATATTGATTCTATTCGGCTCAGTCATCTGTTGAAATTAGTCTGGCTAACAAAAGAAATTGTTTGGTCACATTTGTCAGATTACTTACGTGCAAGTATCACGATAAATGACCATAACTGCATACACCAATGCAACTCCACCGAGAACGGTAGATATTACCGCTGCACCCAAGTGGCTGGAAAGCTGTGAATAATAATAAAATTAAAATTATAAACATATATTAACTCTATTATTTCAGTAGGTGACGAAAATATTTCTCAGGTTAACTGAAAAGTCTAGGCAATTTATGTAGAATGCTAATTGATGTTGGTTGATTTGTTTTTATGGCATATCAACCTCGGCGGGTCATTTATTGCTCGTAATACTTTTTTCTTTCAACAATTTATTGTTGTTTTTATCTAAGTTTTGTGTCTAGTAATACTTTTTTCTTTTCGAGTATCAAGATTCATTGGAATTTGTTTTTAAGGGCAGGGTCCCCAAAGTCCTACCATTGTTATTTAACCCATAACTGGAGGGAAGGGACGGATTAATACCTTTCCCAAGGGTACCAGTGCTTAAGTGAATGCAGGGGATTCAACTGGAATTCGAACTCTGCTCACCGATGTCTCTTTCCGAGCCGATATCCACTGTACCACAACGCTTACAGCACCTGGTGTTCCCAAGTGGTCACCCATCTAAGTACTGACCAGGCACAACATTGTTTAACTTCGGTGACCGAGCGAGAACCGGTGTATTCAACGTGATAGGCCATAAGCCTGCCAATCGATGTCATTTAATGTCTAATAATCGAAAAAGAGTAGACGAGGTTGAATGTATCCCAAACTAAAATAATTTCATATCATAAAAAGAAAAATATCAACACCATTTATTTACTATCGTTTATTAGACATTAAATTATACCAATTAAAATCTTCCATAATTTATGTAGACTTTTCAGTTAATTTGATGAATATTTATGAGCGTCCTTTAAATTAAAAATATTTAAAAAAACTAACAACATTCATACTTGTTGCAAAATTAAACTCCTCACATTTACTTTCGAGCGTGTCCTTCGAGTGTGTCTGTAGTTGTTGACATGTTTTCGGACGAGTGATTCCTTGATTTATTAAAGTCCTGCGTTAATTTCGTATCCGTCGGTTAAATGCCATGAGTTACTGGGCAGAAGATTTTCCCGCAGTAGGTTTTCTGTGGTAGATTGGTTGCCAACCAAGGCTATAAAAGCCAATCTGTTCTGCTATTCAACCCATAACTTGGGAAGGAGAAGATAAATTAATAACTTTCCCAAGGCCATTTGCGCGTGAATGAAATTTGACTAAAAGTTGAACTCAGCTCTCCGATTATTATTCCGAGCTCACATCCATTACACCGCACACTTTCGTCCCATTAACTGATATTTTTTTTTAATCATTTCACCCCAAGCAAGGTATTTCACTGCCACTGTTGCGCAGGGGGTTACATAGAGGAAAGTGATGAGAAAGAGTGGTTAGGGGGTTACATGGGGGAAAGTGATGAGAAAGAGTGGTTGGGGGTTACATAGGGGAAAGTGATGAGAAAGAGTGGTTAGGGGGTTACATGAGGGAAAGTGATGAGAAAGAGTGGTTAGGGGGTTACATAGGGGAAAGTGATTAGAAAGAGTGGTTAGGGGGTTACATAGGGGAAAGTGATGAGAAAGAGTGGTTAGGGGGTTGCATAGGGGAAAGTGATGAGAAAGAGTGATTAGGAGGTTACATAGGGGGAAAGTGATGAGAAAGAGTGGTTAGGGGGTTACATAGAGGAAATTGATGGGAAAGAGTGGTTAGGGGGTTACATAGGGGAAAGTGATGGGAAAGAGTGGTTAGGGGGTTACATAGGGGAAAGTGATTAGAAAGAGTGGTTAGGGGGTTACATAGAGGAAATTGATGAGAAAGAGTGGTTAGGGGGTTACATAGGGGAAAGTGATGAGAAAGAGTGGTTAGGGGGTTACATGGGGGAAGTGATGAGAGAGTGGTTAAGGGGTTACATAGGGGAAAGTGATAGGAAATGTCAGAAGGAGGGTGATAGACGGGTAAGGATACCGAGGATGAGGGTAGCGTTGATGGGAAAAGTGTTTGAGAGAATGGGTGCGAGTTAGTGTGTTAGGAGGGCGTCTATTGACCCTACATTTAAACTCCTGGAGATTGCAATTGTCGGGAAAGCAAGTATACGGAAAGGAATTCCACAGGCGGGAAGTGCGAGAAAAGAAGCTGTTGGAGTAGAAATTGCGGTTTCTGTCCCATTTAAGGATTGTGGGCTGATTTGTTTGTTTGTTTTTTTGTTTTGTTTTGTTTTGTTTTTTTTTGTTTTGTTTTATTAATGACACCATTTTGTTTCGTTTCTTCAGCATTTTAAGCATTGTATATATTGACGATGTGCGTTGTAGTGACTCAGAACGACAAATCGGGGAACTGAGTTCGAATTCCAGTTAAATTCCTTGCATTCACTTACGCACAAATACCCTTGGGAAAAGCAGTAATGCGTCTTTTCCCTCCAGTTATGGGTTAGATAACAGGACAGAATCGGTTCTATAGACTTGGCTGGCAACCAGTCTACCGCAAAAAAAGCAATGAAAATCTGCGGAATAATTTTCTGCTCAGTCAGTCATGTCTCGAAAGAGGTATGGTCACCCAAAGTGCGTATCACGTATGGCACTTAACTAACTGATAAATTCATTGGGGTTTCATGTTTTTAGAAGTTGTTACTTTATCCCCCAATCTCCACGGACAAATTGTACGTGGTGACTCGGTAGGATTTTATAGAAACATTGAGTTATTATGGAGGTTGTAGTAATAATCGTAAGAATGTGATATTTTTGATTCAAGGAATATTGTATAGTTTCTTTGAGTCAATAATTGTGGCTAGCTAAGTTTAAGATAAGACATATGAAGAGCAGCCTTTCTCACTTCTGGTTTTGTGAAACTTTTTCCATTTTTTTTTTTTTTTTTTTTGCACAAATATAAACCTTCAACAGAAGGTAAAGAAGGAAAGCGAGAAGAAAGAACCCAGTACAAACTACAAAAAGATATAATGCATGGTTATCAGCAAAAAGATGAGCCCAAAATGCAATTATATGTCGATACAGAGATTTAAATATCTAAAGGTGTTCTAACAAAGGACGGAAATTGTGACACTGAAATCCGAAGACTGAAATCCATCTTTAGGTGGCCAAAGATGGATTCCAGCAGCTATACAGGGTATTGAGAGACAGAAAGTTTCGTTGGAAACAAAGAAAAGAGTACTGAACTGTTATGTGATACCTGGCAGTGAATTCAAAGATGAAGAAGGAACTTGAAGCAGCAGAAATGAATTTCTACAGAAAGATTCTGGAGACGCCATAGACCGAACGTGTGAGCAACAACGAGGTTTTGGAGAGAATGGAAACAAAAAGGTAACTCATCTTCAACATCAGGGAGAGGCAGTTGGAATTTCTGGGGCCAGTAATGAGGAGGTAGTTCTTGTAAAATCTGAAACTCAAGGAATAGATTAGGGAAAGAAGGAAGGCTGCGCATAACATACTTGATAGATTTGAGTAAACAGATTGCGGGAAAATGTTTGGGAGAAGTAACAAAAAGGCAAAACTTATTAAGAGCTACAAGGGACAGAAAGAGGTAGAGAGACATGATCGCCTACGTCCTGAAGGGACACGTCACATAAAATGAAAAGTCTTTGAGAGAAAGAAATGCGTCGAATAAGATAAGTTTTCCTTTTTTCTTTATTCATATATATATATATATATATATATATATATATATATATATATATATATACACGGTGACACGCATAAGTATTGGATACATGTTATTTTCTGTTATAACTCTAGTTTATGTTCGTCATTTTGCCTGATATTTGGTAAATAATATCTCGTAAAGTTGTTTTAGTTGTATGTGGAAGGAAAATTAAAAACTCATGGTTGAAACCATTTTTTTTTATCAAACTTCAAAATTAACCTAGTGTGTCACTATATATATATATATATATATATATATATATATATATATATTCTAGACATATGCTATTAAATATAAGAGACAATGAATGTCTATTATGTTTAATCATGAGCCGTTCTAAACGTCGTATTTTTGCTTTAATTTCACTTGAAAATAAAGACAAAAATTCTCCAACATTTGGATAATTATTTATTGGTTTTCTTCTAAGCTTTCGGCTCACATGAGCCATCTTCAGAGAGGTAGTTTAAACTGAAATATTATAAAATCCACCATCACCGACGATTTTATTTTGTGTTGACATAAAACTCCGCTTGGCAACGGCAATATATATTACTGTGCAAAAAAGTATGACAAGAACTATTTTATCTTTTATGAGACATTTTGACAGAAAATAAACAATTTAATTAAAGAAATTTTTGATTCAAGCAATTGTTAACTCTGCTACCTTTGGCATTGTGGGCTGCTTAAAAACAAATTATTTGCCAAATTAAAAAATAAAAAGCGCTTACATAAACTACTCGAGGTCAGACAGTTAACTATTATCAAAATAAAGTTTAAAAAGGAACTTTTAAACTATGTTGACACTATTTACAGCTCAAATTCGAGAGTGTGGGGTGGAGGGATAAGAAAAAAGTCAATCATATCCAAGGATAATAAAATAATGAGTAGTTTCAAAACTTGTTTCATAGAAAATAGGAAAAATTAAATATAACTTCTTTTTAATACATTTCTTTTACACCTAGTTTTAAATAATCAATATTTATTAGCAATTTACTTGGCTTTTCACCCTGTATTTGAATTTCAATGAGGTTTTTAGAAAAATCACCCCTGTCCTAATACTTTTGCACACTACCGGTAGTGTGCAAATGTGTTAGGACAGGGGTGATTTTAAATTTTATTTTGATGCCTCATAAAAGATAAAATAGTTTTTGTCCTAATACTTTTGCATAGTACTGTATATATGAGTGGGGGACAAAATAATGAAAACACCTTGAAATTTCAAGCAAATTTATTTCAATATGATCGCCTTTGGCAATAACTGCAGCTTGAATTCTAGGCAGGATCGACTCATACAAAGTTTAAATTGTTGCCACACTGGGTCCCACCCATTCACAGTTAGGTTAGCCAAATGCAGACAACAATTCTACATCTGCAGCTTCTTCTCTCGCACTTCCCGCCTGTGGAACTTGCTCCCATATTCTTGCTCTCCTGACGGCTACAACCTCCAGAAATTTAAATGCAATGTCAAATCTCATCCATTAACCACTGGACTCTAGCTCTCTCCCCACCCCCGTATATGCTTCCCTTTCTCTCCACCTATGTATCTGTCATCGCACCTGCATTCTCAGCTTTCTATTGCTCCTTTCTAACTAGTTTGTACTCCTCACTCTTTTCTAATTAATCTTTTTACAGTTATGTCGCCCTCAGCTCATCAGTGGCATTTCTGCCTTGCTCGGGGTGAAATGATTAAAAAAAAAATTTTATCCATCCTTCAGCTAAAACAGTCTATAATTCTTTCATTGATTATAGTGGAGGATATCGACTCCTCAATTGTTTTTCTAAAATGAATCATAGATGTTCAATGATGTTGAGATCTGGACGCTGTGATGGTCAGATAAGATGTTTTATCTCACTAGAATGTCCTTCGTACCGTTCAGCTCCAACTTTAGCAGTATGACTAGGTGCATTATCATCCTGAAAATTACATTTCTCTCCGGAAACAGTTTCTAAAACCACAGGATAAAGATGATCACTTAAAATTCTGAAATAGTCCTGACTGTTGATTTTATTAAACTTATTTAAATAATATCATTTTTTTATTCGTGAAAAATCTTCTGTACAATAAAGACGGAAGCTGATGATGGTTCACCTGTAATAGGCCCATACTTCCGATTCACCATGAAATCAATTTGTCTGCCTAAATTTTTTCTCATATATATAGTCATCCGCAGACAGATCTGTTTCGCTGTATCACAGCTCATCAGTACGGTTAGACTCCAATTGCTTTTTACCTAGGATTGAAACCCGACCGAATTGGCGTCAGTCGGCGATTCAACCTCTGAGCTACGGGCGCTCGGTAGAAGGAGGCAAACTTTTTAGCGTGTGTATTATCATTATACACGCCCAATAGCTGAGAGTGTTCTAATTCATTGCTGAATGTACGATGCGTAGATGCCAGAGTAGCTACTATTTTTCAAAGTCTACCATTCTTCCAGAGTGTGAGAGCGTAAATAGTCATTCGCTGACAGATCTTTTCTGCTGTATAGAAATATTGAAGAACTCTAATGAACAATAATAATAAACAGTTTTATCTTCCTTCTGGCTGTTGAAACAAAACCTAAAAATAATCTGATTTCAAGATAATGTCAGTCGAATTGTAAATTAAATAGTTTTTGAAATCTATTATGCACATTTGAGTTCTTTTGTTTCTTTGTTTTTTTGCTTTGTTTTTTTTTTTTATTAATATTTTATTTCATTTCATATGGGCCTCTAGGAGGCTTCTCTTCAAAAATTTCTTATATTATGGATATCGCTGAAGTCAAAACCGTTTGCAAGTCGCCAAGCAATCCAGCATTCACACTGTTTTTTTTTTTAAAGAATCTTGCAGCTGTCGACGCCATTGAGCACTGATTAGACAAAGTGGAAAAGCATGTCGCAGGAGACGGTTGTCTCGGCAAGAGAGGAACAAACCAAAAGGCAATTGTTCTACATGAAAAAAAAGTACTCGAACGGAACAAAGGTTGTCACGAAATGGCCTCGAGAAAGATAGCAGATATAAATAGAATGCGAACGACGACAGATCAAGTGAAGTTGTATATTAAAAGGCTAGGGAAGAAAAAAGTAATATAAAGGGAAAATATATGGGAAGTAAATAGAAAGAAAGAAAGAAAGAAAGAAAGAAGGAAAGAAAGAAAGAAAGAAAGAAAGAAAGAAAGAAAGAAAGAAAGAAAGAAAGAAAGAAAGAAAGAAAGAAAGAAAGAAAGAAAGAAAGAAAGGAAAGAAAGAAAGAAAGAAAGAAAGAAAGAAAGAAAGAAAGAAGGAAAGAAAGAAAGAAAGAAAGAAAGGAAAGAAAGAAAGGAAAGAAAGAAAGAAAGAAAGAAAGAAAGAAAGAAAGAAAGAAAGAAAGAAAGAAGGAAAGAAAGAAGGAAAAAAAGAAAGAAAGACTAAATTCAAAGAAAAATGACCAAAGAAAATAAAAGAAGAAAGTGAATGAATGAATGAATTAAAATGAAAAGAAATAACTGAAAAAAGAAAAAAGAAAACTAAAAAACTAAAAGCTATAAATTAATTTTCAAAGGAATGAATGAATGAAAACTGAAGAATCATTAAGCCAAAATTAAACATAGAAAAAGAATGTTAAATCTAAAAGAATAAAGTAAAAGAAATGAAAGAAAGAATGAAGTAAAAAAAATGAAATTAATGAAAGAGAACGAATGAAGGAATCAAAAGATTTAGGTAAAAAAAACATAGGATCGATGAAGAAATGAATGAATAAATGAATGAATGAACCATAAAAATAGAACTGAACGAATGTAAGAATGTCAGGAATTAATGATTAAACAAAAGAAATGATGTGAACTGAATTTGACTTGTAGCCAATGTTTGATTAATGCATAGACGGGATTTCATGAACTAAGACACCAGGTTACACACACACACACACACACACACACACACACACACACACACACACACATATATATATATATATATATATATATATAGTATGTATAGCCCGGCGTCGCTCGGGTGTAATGAAAGCTTTAAATCTAATTCATTGACGTTGGCACGAAAGACAAAAAAGCAATAGTTGTTTCCAGTCAAAGCGAAACCGTAGATTGAAAGAAAAATGAATGGATGTAAGTCAAATTTTGATTTCCGGTATCGATGTCAAATAAGTTTTCCGTCGTAAACTGAATTTTGAAGGCTAAATAAGTCCTCTGAGTAAATGGTTTCATGACTGCGGCTAATAACTACAATTATACCTACTTAGAGTCAAACACGAAAGAAAAACCAAAATGAAAGGGCTGAAATCCTGATCTTGATCAGACCTGATCGGATATCAGGGGTCGATCTCCAATATTGAGGGGAAATCGGAAAAAATAAGTAGATCATGATCTGACAGGAAGCCTAAACAATATTTGCGTGAAGTTGGGTGAGAATCGGATAAAAATTGTGAATTTGTATAAAGGACATACTGACCGACACACACACACACAAACACACACAAACATTTTGCCTTTTATATATATATATATATATATATATATATATATATATATATATGTGTGTGTGTGTGTGTGTGTGTGTGTGTGTGTGCGTGTGTGTGCGTGTGTGTGTGTGTGGGCAAAAGTGACATTTTTAATTCTATTATAAAAAAAGTCTTATTTAATTGTAGACTCGTAAAATTACAAGCAGATACAATTCTGATCTGTGTGTCGTGATAATAAATATTACTGGAAACATACGCACATATGCAGATACACACAAATGAGGATACGTGCACAAATATAAACACAAATAAATATACACACGCATAAACATACACACATACATATATATATACCCTCTCCATGATCCACGCAACGTTTGGCCGCTACAGCACACGGGAACTACTATTTTCGGCTATATCAGCATGACGGCTCTTGTTACAACTGATGCCTATTCGCTGGTGCTCGCAATGAATGTAAGAGAGTCCTCGAAGGAGCAATGTCCCTGTTTGCCAAGAAAATGACCCACTACATAGCCTTTGGCTCTTGTGGTTACAAATAAAGTATTAAATAAGTGTCTCTATACCCATCTCTTCAATCAATTTGAGGTGTTATCATCCTCTGCTGATAAAATGAAATGCTTTGTTCTTAAATTCTCCTCAAACTCTACTCTTTCGTCCGGAATATCCCTGCCTAACTTCCTTCCTAGAACTGAGTTTCAGTAGAGGGATATGCATATAACCCATTCTGTGGTTTCTGCTATCGTCTCTAACCTAGAGCCTCACAAAGCACTTGAACCGGATGGTATACCCGTAATAGTTATTCAGAAGTGTACTCCCGAACTGGCTCATGTACTCTCTAATTTTTATAATAAATACTTCGCTACCTTCTGCTTTCCTACCTGCTGAAAGTTATCATATGTTCCAATTTTGAAGGACTCTGGCGAGACGTCCGACCTTTTCAACTGTCGGCCTATTAGCCTTCTACCTCTTTGGAGGGAAACACCTAGAGGTCGTAATTAATGCTGGATCGGTTCATCATCTCTCATCGCAGGAGCTTTTCTCAGACAAACAATATGGCTTTCGTTTCTCCAGGTCAACTGTTGATGTACTGACGATAATTGCGGAAAGCTTAGCATGCTCTACATAAAAACGTTGAAACCCGGGCTGTAGCATTGGACATCTCGAAGACTTTTGTAAATGTATGGCATACAGATCTTCTCCATACGCTAAAAATGTTACGGTATCCCAAGGCTCATTTTTGAGCTGATCCATTCTTTCCTATCATATCGTGAAATAAAAGTTGTCCTGAACGGCGACTCGTTTAGATTCTTTCTTACTAAAGCCGATGATCCCCAGGGCTTCATCCTTAGTCCTACGTTGGTTTTTGTTTTTTTTGTTTTTTCATTAATGACCTTCCCAATGACATCAGCTCTGAACTTAGCATCTCCGCTGCCGACACAACCATTTCACTCCTGCATCAGTAGTAAGGCTGATCAGTCCGGCAAAAAACAAAATAGCAGCTGTCAAAAACGATCTCAAGACCATCGGTAACTAAGGCAAATGATGGCTTGTCAATTTTAACATCTTTAAAACTAAATTTCTCCCCATTAATTATCTGAGAGACCTATCTCTGCTTTTCTTTAGCATAGCTAATGCTAACCTCAAGTAAATGATTCGTTGTGTCTATTCTAGTTAACGTTCTCAGCTGATTTGAAGTGGAAGGGTATATTGAATCCATTACTAGGTCAGCTGCTAAGAATATAGTTTCACTATGTCGTGCAAGACATTTTTTCTCTCTGGAATCGATCCTAATTATCTGTAAGTCAATGCCTACAATAATGCTGCCATACATTGTCCGGTGCCCCTGCTATTTACCTTAAGCTCCTTGGTAAACATCCAAAGAAGAGTCAGAAATGATATTGCCCCTGATCTAGAGGCTCAGCTTCAGTCACTTACCCATCGCTATAAGATTGTTTCTCTGGGACTTTTTTTTTTCATGAATACTTCTATGGTAATTGTTCGAATGACCTTTTCGCTATGGTAGACCTTATGGATTTAATCTCAGTGCTAGACTATCGTCGAAATCTCATTAAATTACATGTAGCGAGATGTAACCGTAATTTCTATGCTAACAGTTTCTTCCCCAGCACTTCTCGCCTGTGGAACTTTCCTCAAGTTCCCTGCTTTCCAACTTTAATCTGCAAAAATTTAAATGCAATTTTAATCGCTACCTACTGTTCTCCTGATTACTATTTTCTTTCTGCTCATTTTTAATATTCCTGTTTCTAATCATTCCACACCATGTATCTTGCCTGGGGTGATACCGATAGAGAGAGTGAGAGAGAGAGAGAGAGAGAGAGACCGAATTAATACAAATTAATATCTCAAATTAGTATCTCGACTCTAGAGTTTCAACGACGGATCCTTCTACAGTCACTCCGTCTACTCGTCAGGGGATACTTTTATTACTTAAACGTTATTTTGAGTGGATACCCGTATTTTAGTAGATGCTGCGTTTATTTATAAAACTAAATAGTATATTTATTTATTTTCGTTTATCACCTTGAATATCCGAAAAGATTTAACCAGAAAAAAAATATACTCTCCGAGAGTATACGAACCCGCGTCCCCGTCATTTGATTTGAAGTATTTTGACCTCTCGGCTACGCAGCGCGTCAATGACCAAAAAAAATCTGAATAACGCCTTTAAACGCAGATTTCTCTCTGACACTTGATTTTTCGAATATTCAGGCCGGTAGACGAAAATAAATAAAAACGGAGCGTTTGCTTAAATACGAGTATTCACTCAAAATAACATTTAAGTAGTAAAAACTAATTATGTCAATACGTCATGAACATTGTAGCGAAACGCTACTTCTTACTTCATTAGTGAAATGTAAGTTCCACTTGAGCACCTACACTCAAAATAACGTTTAAGTAGTAAAAATCTGTTATGTACCAAAAACTAATTATGCCAATACGCCATGTCAAATTCCTGAAGTCTTAATAATACTGACCACGACTCTCTGAATCCAAAAGCAAGAATTTATAAGATGTAATCATTTTTTTTATATGCAATCAAGTTTAGTTTTGATAAACTAAACGTTAAGAGGTGCGGTTGAGCGAAATGTCCTCACATATCTTGTTGAAGAACGATTACCTGTATTTAAAATTGCCAATCCTTTCTCTTAAAATACAAAGTCGGCTTAATAAATTGAACGTTGTTATAACATCAAAAGAATTTGTCCTCGACCTCCAGAGGATTGATTAATATCATTCCTTTGAGCGCTTGTCGACCTATAAACCCATCAACTTATTTTAGTAAATGTCCAGTTTTTAAGAGATGTAATCGATTAAAACTTTCTTTCTTCTTCGTTATCTATTTTTCTGTATTGAATACCTCGAAAACATAACTAGTGCTGTTCAATCATCACCGAAAGGTTCCTGAATTTTCATTTGTCTGTTGTTCTCTCAAGGAGGCACCGTGCTTGAAGGCCTACTTAGAATTAAGCAACCCAGGCTCTAAGTGGTGATTTTCTAAGCGAGGCTTAGGTGTGGCATGAGACCGAAAGTACTGGGCACCAAGTGAGGATCGAACTCACTACCCAATTCTAATGTTTCAAGCGAAACAACCTTTCTAACCCGTCATTTGATTTGACGTATTTTGACCTCTCGGCTACGCAGTGCGTCGATGACCAAACAAAATCTGAATAACGCAGATTTTTCTCTGATTCTTGATTTTTCGAATATTCAGGCCGGTAGACGAAAATAAATAAAAACGGAGCGTTTACTTAAATACGAGTATTCACTCAAAATAACATTTAAGTAGTAAAAACTAATTATGTCAATACGTCATGAACATTGTAGCGAAACGCTACTTCTTACTTCATTAGTGAAATGTAAGTTCCACTTGAGCACCTTTAGCTCAATTCAGATTTCAATTGGAAATCATATATACAACTCTTCACGAAAGATACTAGAAAAATGGTCAGTTCCCTACACGTTCCAATAAATACATAACTCCTGCTATCCTTGCTTTATAAGATCCAGATCCGGTTTAAAAAATTACTAGTATTTGTACATACAGACAAGTTCTGCTCAGTTTTCCCTTACCAGCCTTGAGACAAAAAAATTATTCGTGTCCTTGTGAGTGATTAATTATTTTCTACCATACAACTCCTTTCCTACAGACGAAACGCTGCTTGTTTTTGCTATTTTCTCGGGTTCTATTAGTTAAAACCTTCACGGCTAAGAATCACCATAACACGCACATTGTAGTGATCCACCCTCATTCCATTGCTATTACATTATGAGATATAAGGTCCACTCGAGATTCATCTCCCGAACCGCTACTTTGTGGAACCAACACCAACAGGATTCTTTTTCGATCGCTTTAAGTCTAGGATTAATCTTCCCCACATATCCTGTGCCTCTTACTGTAACTCACTACCTTGAATGGCTCTTGAACTTTGTAGAGGATTTTATCTTTCTTTCTAATTTTAATCGAACTTTAAAAGTGAATTTTTAAACGACAAGAATCTCCGAATTTATAACGTTCTGAATTTAACATAAGATACATTGTTCTACGTTTAATTTTTTTTCGTCGCAGAAGCTAAGCAAAGTATTGAGAAACAGGAAAATTTCGTTAGAAACAAAGAAAAGAGTACTGAACAGTTGCGTAATAGAAGGATGCAGAGGATGCCTACAGAAAGATGCTGAGGATACCATGGACCGAACAACGAGGCTTTGGAAAGGATGGAAACGAAAGGGTAACTAATACTTAACATCAAGAAACGACAGCTGCAGTTCCTGGGAAATGTAATGAGGAAGAAGGCTTAGAGAATCTGATGCTCACAGGTCAGATAGAGGGAAAGAGAGACGGGAAAGCAACGTTTTGATAGGCTTGTGCAAATGGATGACGGGATGTGGGAGGGGTAACAGGAGAAAGCGTGGATTCTAGGTATAGGTAGATGTGGAAGGCCATAATCGCCTACGTCTTAAAGGGACACGGTACATTAAAGAAGATACGGCAGTGAATGATGGACAATCTCCTCATAGAAGCGATTTGAGGCAACGGAAATGAACGAAGAGAATACCATGTAGTGAACATGGTAACAGAAAGGACACTTATAAGCAGCTTCAGAAAGAGGCAGTTGTATAAAATGAGGAAAGAGGGCTTGAAAATATTAGGTTGTCCCAAAAGTTCGTAAAAACTTGCAAAAAATTGAAATTTTACTCGCCAAGTAATCTAAGGTTACCAGAAAATACCTGCAAAAAATTGAAATTTTACTCGCAAAAACAACAAAAATTATTGCTCAAAATAAAAACCATCATTTTCCAAGACTTTCTGCCATCGATCTGCAAGCTTTCGGGTCTGATCAAAGTACCATTCATTCGGCTTTGAATCAAAGAATTCTTGACACGCTTCCTCGACTTCATCAAATGTGTCGAATCGGCGGCCCTTCAGAAAGTGTTGCATTGAGCGGAAAAGATGGAACACAGGCTGAATGTGGCAAAACCTCAACGCCGTCCAGCTCTTCAAACTTGTCTTAGGTTTTCCTGGCGGTGTGTGGTTTGGCATTGCCCTGCTGCATCAAAGTGCGCTTTCGGTTGATCAGAGCCGGGTACTTTTACTTCAACTTTTCGTAGATTCACTCAAGTTGCTGACAGTAAAGTTCAGCACTGATGGCACGACCATTCGGAACCAACTTAAAATGCACGATTCCTTCAAAGTTCCACTAAACGCACAACATGACTTTTTTGTCGAATCGACCTTGTTTTGGAACCGACGGTGTCTCTTGCCCTTTCTGAACTCATCGCTTGTCTCGATTATGCTGGACCAGATAGACCCATTTCGCAAGTGTTTACAAACTTTTGCGACAACCTAATATGATATTCACAGAATATATTGAAGGTAAAAGTGACAAGGGAAAACAGAGCTTAACATACGTAACGTGCTTGTGTAAATAGTTGGTAGAACAGGGATTAGAAAAGAGAGCAAAAAAAAAACAAAATATTGCTAAGATTTACAAAGAACAGAAAATTGAGGAGAGCCATGATTTCCAGCATCGTGAAGGGACATAGCACAAAGTAAACGAAGAATATATCGTATTCAATATTTAGATTAGCATATCATGGTTTCGGTGGCATTTTTAATTGTAATATAATTATTATTACAATTTGGATTCACTCTCAAGAGTTTAACAAGATATGGTGAAACTAGAGCTGTTGTTTTGGGCACCTTGAAATCGGCTGACAAGGTTTGACATAAAGGTGGTCATCTTCATAAATTCAAAGGTATTTCTGGATGAATTTTTAAAACTGATCCAGTCTTTCTTATTGTTGTGGCGTAGTTTTCTCACTGAAGGTTCTCATTGTGCTATGTCGGTTGCTAATCGATTTAACGCACCCAAAATATTAGGAACTTGGTAATCTTCCACTGAAAGCTGACTCCTTAGTATTCGGCTAACTGCCGACTATCAACTGCCTAGTAGTTCAGATAAACTCCAATAAAACTCTAAAAAACTCCTATGAACTTCCAAAGAACTTCTCAAGAACTTCCTGTTAACTCTTATTAATATAGGAGGGAGAGTCTATTATCTGAGAAATAGGTGTGTTTCCCCATAACACTTATCAAATTGTGAATTGGAAGTTGACCTGAATAGACACTTTTCTAGATTCTTTTGTAATAATGCCGGTGTCTTCCAGTGATTTATCCTTGGTCCTATTTTGTTTTTAATTTTTTTTTTTTTTGCGACATTCTGATGGCATCAACTCTCAACTTCGTATCTATGCCAGCATAACACAGCTATTTACACCTGTCTCGAGAGAAAGTATGATCCATCCAATAAAGTCAAATTGGCGGCTGATCTTGAATCTCTTGTTAACAAGGACAACAGAACGGCTAGTTAATTTTAACGCCTTCAAAACGAAACTGTATTCTATTCATCAGCTAAGAGAACCCTCTCTGCCTTCCATCAACATAGTTAATGTTGACCTCCAGAAGATTGACTCGTAACACCTATTTCGGCCAACCCTCTCGTTTGACATGAGGTGGAAATACTTTATTGAATCTATTGCAAAATCTGTTAAGAAACTTGTTTCACTGTATCATGTTAGACAGTTTTTCTCTACAGAATTTATTTTGAATGTCTGTATATTTACCATTCGCTTAGAATATTGCTGCCACATCTGGTTTGTTGCATGTTTAGAGATCGTTGAGAATCTCCAAAGAATAATCAACAATATTATTGGTTCTAACTTGGCATCTCGCCTACTTTCCCATCGCCTGTAATGTTGACTCTGTGTACTTTCCTATAGATAACTTTTCTGGCTCCGTGCTTTTCAGTCAATTTGAATCTTCAAAAATCTAAATGCAATATCAATACTTCCTGATTACTTTTCCATTGTCTTCACTCCTTAATAATGTTTCTGATTCCTAATTATACATCGAAACAAATAGCTACAGCTACTGCTATAAAGGTTAGGTCAATGTGTCGGGTCAGGAAGTTTTTCTCATCAGAATCCATCTTGCACATATAAAATCTACTATTCGTCCGTGCATTAAATGCTGTAGCCATATCTGGTCAAGTGCTCCTTCTATTCACCTCGGGGTGCTCGAGAAAATTCAAAAGAGGATCTCGATTTGGCCTCTTTCTTACCGTTTGGATGTGGCGTCCCTCCGTCTTTTTTACAAATATTTTCATGGATTCTGTTCTGACGAGCTCATCTTCCTGGTGCCCTCATTACACGAATTCTCTCCTGCTAAGAGACTGGCAACTAGATCTCACCTTTTTACAATAAAATTGGCAGCATCTTTTACTGTATCAGTTTCTTTTCTAGCACTTCCCGCCATTGGAACTTCCTCCCGTACACTTGCTTCCCTGATAGCTACAAGCTTCAAGAGTTTAAGTGCAACGTCAATTGCCATCTTCTATCCGCTTGATTCTCATCTTTCTCTTATCCTTTTCCCGACCCCTTCTCTTTATCTTGTTCCTCTTTCCCCTATTCTCACTTGTAACCCCATGCGCACTAGTGTCAGTTATATCTTGCTTGGGGTCAATTCGATTTAGAAAAACTAAAAACTCGTGTTTTAGTATGCTTTGCTGTCTTGCTTGAGGTCAATTCTTTTTTTAAATAAAAAAATAATCGAGGTTTTTTATGTGCATTGTATATTTAGGGTGTGGCCGTTCATGGCTCTAAACTGTTTCCTATCCTTTGCAGCTCTAAAATAATATTTGTTTCCTTACTATCCTTCCCAGTCTCAGCTCTGCCATTTACCCGCTGTTTCCCTCTATACCTCTTGCCTTCACTGTATCCTGTGAGTGTCAAATTCCCAAAGCCTTTTTCTTAACTATGTATTCCAGAAATTCCAATTGTCTCTTTCTGATTCTAAGTAGATGTGTCATTTTAGTTTCGATGTTTCTTTAAACTTCCTATTTGCTTACATGTTCCAACTGTGGTATTCTAAGAGAATCAAATCTGTTTTACCTCAAGTTACTTTCCTCATCTGTGAAGAAACTGTCAATCATTCATTTGTCATATAGTTTGATTGGTGTTATAAAACAGTACTGCACTCTTCGTTTGTAGCGAAATGTTTCTATTTCTAAATGTGTTAACCGTTGAAAGACAACTGCGGGGGTTACAATTATTTTAAAAGGTTGGAAATTCGTTAGAATTTGCGGTCTGGAATAAAAATGGCGAGAGTTGAAATAAATGTGAGGATTTTTTTTCAAATTATAATAAGCAGGGGGGTTAGAATAAGCGGTATAAGTTGAAAAAAATATTTTAAAATAAGAAAATATATTGCGTTACACGAAAAAATAGTTTCCTTAGTTTTTAGAATTAAATTAATTTTAAAAACTGAATGAATTTTAATTTTAAATTCATTTTAAGAATTGAACGGATTTTAATTTGAATGAATTTTACACTCTGCACCAAATCAGTTTCGCAATTCTAAAATTCTAAAATTGTTTTTAAAGCTTTCACGAAGACAAAATAGGCGAAGTGGGATACGATTATTACAGACCCGTGATTAGGGGAGGGGTTAAATTGCGCTTTTCGCTTTATTATTACACAATATGCTGTAATTTTACAAAACTTTTTTTTAATCCTGTGGAAATTACCCCACCTTGTTAGCTAATGGGCTTCAGCTTAATGCTGCAAGGTAGCGATGTATTCAGGACTCATAGATCGGTGGTCATAACGACGTACGCGCTCTCTCTCTCTCTTTCTCTCTCTCTCTCTCTCTCTCTCTCTCTTTCTCTCTCTCTCTCTATTTATATGTGTGGAATATGTGTGTTTTCCCATAACACTCCCTCTCTCTCTCTCTCTATTTTTGCTTTGTTTCGAGATGTAGTAGCGACACTATCGGGATTTGTTAAGGCTGCTTCTCAATAAATGACGCGGACATCACAACACTCAAATGCACTCACACTACAGTAAGTGCACAAACGTGTTTTTTTCCTTTTCTGAGTTATCTCTACACACGAAAATATAATATTTTTATTTCTCTTCATTCTAGAGTGTTTTGAGTTCGTTTCTTCTGAAAATGTTGAATACATTTACTTTGAAAGTTTTAAATCTAAATAACAAGAAGTCATAATTCCTCAAGATACAAATTGGTGACCAAAAGTAACCTCGTTTATTGCAGTTCTATAGCATCTCTTTGCTACAACCACAACTCGCTTCGTAAATGTCTTACAAATTCTGCATCACGGATACTTACTGTCAATACTCGTCTTTTATATGCAACAATCATCCCAGTGAAGCCAGGGTTGACAAACTGTAAAAAAAGACATAAGAATTATTTTTGTTAATAATAATTATATGCAATGCCATAATCTGTCACAGTTAAATCTGAAAAAAAAAACATAAGATTTAGGGTTTGACACATAAACAATCGCATAATCAAAGCCGGTGTTTTAACATAAAACACTGCAAACAAAAGGAACAACATTCGAAAATGGATAAAAAATGTTTAACAAATTCAAATCTAATATTAAAAATGAAATGTTGTAGACATTTCTAGAAACCTCACAACAATTCATAGTAACTAGCAATTGATAAAGAAAAGTAATCAATGGAAATTGATGACAATCAATACCCTGAAGAACGTTGTTAGTCATAAATGTCTATTGATAACCATGACACTTTAGGACACGGTCATTATACCTCCAATTATCAATTTAAAATGTCATGACACTTAAGGACGCTGTCATCAAACCCCATTGTTCCCTTTAAAAAGCCATGACACTTCAGAACCTTGACAGACATTAATTTCCATTGATCACTTTAAAAAGCCATGACACTTCAGGACGCTGTCGTCAATCTCCATTGTTCCCTTTAAAAAGCCATGACACTTCAGAACCTTGACAGTCATTAATTTCCATTGATCACTTTAAAAAGCCATGACACTTCAGGACGCTGTCATCAAACCCCATTGATCGCTTTAAAAAGCCATGACACTTCAGAACCTTGACAGTCATAAATGTCTAGTGATAATTTATGCATCCGTGACACTTCAGAACATTTTCGGTCATCAGTCAATACAGATCACTTTAAAAACTCATGACACTTCAAGATGTTGAATGTCATCAATCTCTATTTATCACTTTCAAAAGTCATGACAAGTGATCACCCTCCATTGATCACTTTAAAAAGCCATGACACTTCCGGATGCTGTAATCAATCTGCACTGGTAAGTCCTCAACACCCCCACTAATAAACGAGTTTGTGGTCCTCACCCGCTCAACGGACAAGGCTGAATGCTTTGCCCGTAGATTCTCGACCAATTCGAGTCTGGATTCGTCTGGAATCCATACACCCGATTTCCCATCTAGAACTGAATCCCAATTGAATGACGTCCCCATCACGCCCTCGCTGATTTCTAGCATAATCTCAAAACTGGACCCTCACAAAGCGAGTGGTGGGGATGGAACCCCAATCATAGTTTTGAAGAATTGTGCCCCTGAACTCGCCTCTATACTTTCTAAGTTCTACAACCTCTGCCTATATCCCTCCTGCTTTCCTGCCTGTTTGAAGTCTTCTTCTGTGGTTCCAATATTCAAGAACACTGGTGAACCATCGGACCCCGCAAATGACTGCCCCATCAGCCTTCTTCCGATCTTCGGCAAAGTGTTGGAAGCCATTATCAATGCCGAGGTCGTTCAGCATCTCACGGCCCACGGGCTCCTCTCGGACAAACAGTATGGCTTCCGCTTCACCAGGTCTACTGCTGATATGCTAACGACCATCACCGAGTATATATACCAGGCTCTCGACAAGAATGGTGAAGCCCGAACCGTCGCCTTGGATATCTCTAAAGCATTCGACAGAGTATGGCATGCCGGCCTTCTACGGAAACTGCGAAGCTATGGCATAACTGGACTTTTGTTGGACTTAATCCGGTCATTCCTCTCTAACCGCACACTGAAGGTGATATTAAACGGACATGCCTCCCAGAACTACCCTACAAACGCGGGTGTACCCCAAGGCTCTATCCTAGGTCCTACTCTCTTTCTAATCTATATCAATAAGATCACAAGTAGGCATGTACACCGATGATACCACAGTTTACTCTCTCTTCGATCAAAGATCTGGTGTTGGTGACATGGCGAACCTCGCTGCCGAGCTTGAGAAGGACCTCCAATCCGTGGTGGATTAGGGTAAGAAATGGCTCGTAAAATTCAATTCTTCCAAAACGAAGCTGCTGCCAATTAACCACCACAGACAACCGCACCTCCCTCCCATTAGCATGGAACAGGCTTGCTTTCCAGAGAGTAAAACACTGTGCCTGCTTGGCCTGACACTCTCAGCGGACCTCAAGTGGAATGACTACGTCGAATCCATTGCTAAATCCGCAGCTATGGAAGTCGGCTCTCTGTGCAGGGCCCGGAAATTCTTTCCGCCTGAATCTATCCTGCACTTATATAAATCCATCATCCGCCCGTGTATTGAGTACTGCTGCCACATCTGGTCTATTCTCCTCGGAGTTCTTGACAAAATACAGCGAAGAATCTGTAATGTGATTGATACCGACTTGGCTGACCGCCTACAGTATCTCTCTCTCTCACCGGTGTGACGTGGCTTCCCTGTGCCTCTTCTATAAATACTTTCATGGGTTCTGCTCTGATGAACTTAAATCACTGGTGCCCCCTAGATGTGAATTTGCACGAGATACTAGATTGGCAACTAGGTCCCACCGATGAAATGTAACAGTAATTTCTACTCCAACAGCTTCTTTCCTCGCGCTTCCCGCCTGTGGAATTCCCTACCGCATGCTTGCTTCCCCGACGGCTACAACCTCCAAGAGTTTAAATGTAAGGTCAATAGACACCTCGTAACACACTAACTCACACCCACTCTCTCCAACTCTCTCCATATGTACATCCTAAGTTGTCAACCACCCTCCTTCTGACATTTCCCATACCCAATAGCTCTATGTAACCCCCTTCGCTATAGTGGCAGTGGAATGCCTTGCTTGGGGTGACACGATAAAAAAAAAATTTAGAAAGCCAGGACATTTCAGGACGCTATCATCAATCTCAATTGATCACTTTAAAAAGCCATGACACTTCAGGACACTATCATTAATCGCCATTGATCACTTCAAAAAGCCATGACACTTCAGAACCTTGACAGTCATCAATGTCCATTGATCAATTTAAAAAGCCATGACACGGTTCAGAACGTGACAGTCATAAATGTCTATTGATAATTATGAAGCCATAAAAACTCATGACACTTCAAGATGTTGAAGGTCATCAATCTCTATTTATCACTTTCAAATGTCATAACAAATGATCATCATCCATTGATCACTTTAAAAAGCCATGACACTTCAGGGCGCTGTCATCAATCTCCATTGATCACTTTAAAAAGCCATGAGACTTCAGGACTCTGTCATCAGTTTCCACTGATCACTTTAAAAATCTATGATACTTCAGGACGCTGTCATTAATCTCCATTGATCACTTTAAAAAGCCATGACATTTCAGAACCTTCACAGTCGAAAATATCTATTGATAATTCATAAAGCCATGACACTTCAGGACGCTATCATCAATCTCCATTGTTAACTTTAAAAAGACATGACACTTCAGGACGCTGTCATCAATCTCCATTGATCACTTTAAAAAGCCATCACACTTCAGGACACTATCATCAATCTCCATTGATCACTTTAAAAAGCCATGACACTTCAGAACGCTATCATTAATCGCCATTGATCACTTTAAAAAGCCATGAGACATCAGAACGCTGTCACCAAGCTCCACTGATCACTTCAAAAATCTATGACACTTCAGGACGCTATCATTAATCTCCGTTGATCCTTTTAAAAAGCCATGGCACTTCAGAAACTTGACAGTCGAAAATGTCTACTGATAACTTTAAAAAGCCATGACACTTCAGGACGCTGTCATCAATCTCCACTGATCCCTTTAAAAAGACATGACACTTCAGGACGCTATCATCAATCGCCATTGATCACTTTAAAAAACCATGACAATTCAGGACATTGACAATCTGCTCTGACTACATGAATTTAAATGAGGCTAATAGATTGGAAACTAAGTCTCTAACTTTTATGATTTTGAATGTACTTGTTTTTAAAAAATATTAAATTCAAAATTACCTATTATGTATAAAGAGTTTTTTTAGGTTTTAGTTTTGTTTAACAGCATATCATCCTCTGTGGGTTATTTAATGGCAAAAAGGTGAGGTTTTAAGGAATTTTAAAAAATGTTTGGTTATAGTAAGCAAGTTGATTTAATCAGATTCTAATGAAAATATTTCGTTTTTATTCTTTTTTATTTTAGTAAACTAAAAATGTCTTCTAGTTTTTAATTCAAAAATGTTTTGCTTGGAATAATTTTTCCTTGAAAAATAGATTATGGTAATAATTTTTCTTCAAAAATGTATTCTAGGTAATATTTTTCCTTCAAAAATGTATATTTTTCTGTAAAAGTCTCTCTCTCTCTCTCTCTCTCTCTCTCTCTCTCTCTCTCGCTATATATATATATATAGGTGTATTTTTATAGTTTCATAGTATTTTGACCCCAGTTTGGGGCTTAACTATTTGCCCATAGCTGGGACCCTAACAGGTGTTACCACTCAGGATCAGGGAGGACCTATGAACAACAGTAATTAAGAGGTGGTTCCGTGCTCCTCACACCTTTCCAATCAGAGGCCTTGCTGCCGAATGAAGTTTACCGTTCTGATCAGGACCAATATATTAAGAGATCCAACAAAGTAAACCTGGCAACTTGAAAAAGACCTTCAATTAGTGGTTAAATGGGGCAAAAAATCGCTTGCATGTTTTAAAGCCTCCAAAACAAAACTGCCTTCATTTAATCCCAACGGAGAAGTTTTCTGCCTGCTATCAGCATAGCTGATACTGAACTCCAGGTGAGCAACATGTTCTATGCTTTCTTGGGATCACGTTTTCTGCTAACATGAAGTGGAGCGACTATATCAATTAATTGATTCGACTGCTGCAAGAAAAAATTGGTTCTCTCTGTCGAGCCAGAATTTTTTTTTTTTCCTCAGAACCCATTTTGTGTATTCATAAGTCTACTATTCGTCCGTGTATCTAATACTGTTGCCATATTTTGTCTGGTGTTCCTGCTGTACATCTCGAGATTCTTGATAAAATCAAAAGAAAAGTTTGCAATATAATCAATGTCTGGTCAGGATCGATTTCTCATCAACGAGACGTGGCTTACTCTGTCCTTTCTACAAATAATTTCATGGCAACTTTTCTTTTTTTTTCACTAATACCTTGACTACAGGAGTTTAAACGAGTTACTAGATTCTAAACTAAATCTCTAACTTTTACCGTTGAACTAACTAGATGCAACCGCCATTTATACTTTAAGAGTTGCTTTTTTCTCGCACTTCCCACAGATGAAACTCCCCTCAGATTTCTTACTTCCCTGATATCTACAATCTTCAAAAATTAAAATGCAATGTCAATCACCATCTTCTGCTTTCAGTTCCTTTTTTTTTTTTGCTTTCCTCAATCCTCCCTATTATCAGTTTTCGCATTCTCTTTCACGACCGCTGGCCCCATGTGATCTATTAGCTTTGTAGTCTTATTTAGGTATGAAAAAACTTTAAAAAACGGTTCCGAAAATTTTAAAAACATCATCGTAGTGTAAAATGAAATATTGTAGAAAAATAAACTTACCAATAGGCCAGCCATCCAGTATCCACCAATCGGGGGGTCTTTACGATAATGTGACAATTGGGCACTGAGAATTGCTGCTGTACTGCCTAAAAACATAAAATACAGAAATTAGATGGTTCTTGCATATATAGATATATATACAACAAAATAGATAGATAGATAGATAGATAGATAGATAGATAGATATAAAAGGACTAGATAGATAGATAGATAGATAGATAGATAGATAGATAGATAGATATAAAAGGACTGAGATAGATAGATAGATAGATAGATAGATAGATAGATAGATAGATAGATAGATAGATAGATAGATATAAAAGGACTAGATAGATAGATAGATAGATAGATAGATAGATAGATAGATAGATAGATAGTGTTGTAAAGATGCACACACCTCTCCAGAGCGTGGACTTGACTCAACCGAGAATAATGATTGATTTCTACTTCGAGACCACTCAGTAAGCAGACAGTTAGAGAGCTACAAGACTGATAGACATAAGCGAACTTCATATCCTACTACAGATATCAGCAAGACTATGTCGGTTTCAAAAAACATTATATTTCTTATATATTATATATACATTATATATATACATTATATTTCTTGATTGTGTTATCTCCGTTCAACACAACGAAGACATCACAGTGGTGACGAGGATTCGAACTCACACTGAAAAAGATATTTTCCTCTCCCTCGCCTATCATAACAGTGGCGACGGAGAATTCGAATTCATACAAAAACTTTCTCTTCCTATATTGTGCGAACATAATATACTATGGAATAATTTACATTAATTATTCAGCAATATCAAGAATTCCAGAAGACATCGTTACAAAAATTGCGAGACTAGATAGAGGCAATCCTGGAAATGTAAGGAAAAGACAATGCATCAAATTCATTTTCGCCGGAATCAGTCGCTAATTAAATAAATTCAAGTATGTTATAGAAGAAATTATTATATATTCATATTGTATTTTAGAAGGTATGAAGCCATTTTCAGGGAAGAATGTTGGATGAAAAGAAGTTACGTCCTCTGTTAAAAAATTGTGCCCTGCTGAACATTAAAAATTAGCTGAATGTAATTTTTCAGCACTCTCCAGAAAAAGTGTCATTTAACGAAAACGTCAACTTTATCAACGATTTTTTGGTGAAAAGAATTTACTTTTTATATACAATGGAAGTGCATGAATCTTACCAAGGACAAGATGAATATTTTGTCACTTATGCTAGTAAAGTCCACCATGAGTGTGAGAAATTTAAAATGCATGAACTATACCCAGATTGATTTAAATGCATAATTTTCATTAAAGGTTTAACATAAAACAAATGTGAAAATAGTTTTCAAAGTTAACGATACAGAATGTTACGGAAGAGTACGAATAATGTTGTTATCTTAATGCATGATACAATGATAAACGAACAGAATGTCACCTCAGAAGTACAACTAGTCCTAAAAAAAGACAAGAAATAAGACTATACTACCAAAAAGAAAACATCCGAAATTAAAATTCTGTAGAACTTAGTACATGCTATATTTGTGGTATGCATCGTTTCAGAAAAGACTGTTCATATAAAACCAAAAAAGAATATGTCACAAAAGAAGCTACCGAAAGTTGAAAAGAAATACAAAAACTAACTTGATGAAAGTAGTGCTACCAACTAAAAAAACTGGAAGGTTAAAATCATAGAAAGTTTGTTATAGTAAACATTTTAGTTTGACACTGAAAATTATAAATGAAGATACTTGGAACAGAATCGATATGCCTAACTTGTAAAACAGCGACAAAGTTGCGAGAGGAATATCAACAACAGATTATTTTTTCTTCGGAAAAATAGATAGAACACCGCTCTTGCTGGTAAAACTAAAAAAAAGCAGCTGTTTACATATAAAAATTCCAAGCCGAATTTACTAGGCTTCGATTGGCTAGATTTATTTGAACTGTGGAACTGGCCGATTGATTCATTTTTGTCCATTGTTCGTCGGATGAAAATATTACAGCTAAAGAAACACTGAGTACGTTAAAAGATAAATTTTCTCAGAAGAGTTCGGAAAATGTACAAAGTAAAAGACATTTTTTTAAGTAAAAGAAAATTTGATACCTAAAAGAAGGTTACCTTTTACTGTGTTGGAGTTTATTAACACCGAACTAGATAGGTTAGAAAACCATGGAGTTATTGAAAAAAATTATTACTCTGAATGGACCACGCCAGCAGGTTATATCAGAAAGAAAAATAAGATTTGTTTATACGTCGATTTTTCAACTGGGTTGAATGACTGTCTCCTTCCACGTATATCCCCTACGAACTCGTGAGGATATATTTGCCAAAGTAAATGGTGGTAATTTTTTTTAAAAGATTAACTGAGTCATATCTTTAACTTAAAATTGATGAGAAATTTCAGAATATTTGAATATTGATACATATAAAGGATTCGACAAATTTAAGATATTACCCTTCGGTGTCAAAATAACGCCAGGTATTTTCTAGTAAATAATGGATACTATGTTCGCTAGACTAGACGGTACTGTCGCTTACATTGATTGCTCTTATGGTGCTCTCCTACAAGGAATGTTATAGTAATTGTTATAAGTAATTATCTGCGTAACTTCTAGGATCAGTAAACGAGAGCAGTTAATAGCAGCTAACGACAGGCAATAAGCAGCGTAATAATACATTCGGAATTACTTGTTTCTAGTTTTTTTTATTATTATTATTATTATTATTATTATGTTGTCATTTTTCAACATATTTAGATTTCTGCTATGGTCGCACTACCTACCAAGTCTGCGAGAACACCTAAGGCTGGTCGTGTTGTGTCGTTATGGCTCCATTTCATGTTTTTTTTCTATCTCCCCTATCATCCCTAGCGTTACATAGACAAAATTCTCCTTAGTGTGTGGGCTGTACTAAACAAGACAATTTTTGTATATCTCTTAAGCTGGGGTTTCCAGGGATTCTTTCAATGTGTTGTTTTATTCATTTTCATATCATTCCAAGTGCACCTACTATCATTTGCACGATTCTTGTTTTCAATTTCCACATTTTTTTTATTTCAATTTCCAGGTCTTTATATTTTGACAGTTTTTCGAATTCCTAGGTTGCTATGTTACAATCCGCTGGACAAGCCATATCAATTAATAGGCAAGTTTTTTCTTTCTGGTTTTTAACAATAATGTCCGGCCTATTTGCTTCAATTTTTCTGTCTGTGTAGATGGTGTAATCCCATAGAATGGTGACATCTTTTATTTCTGTAACCGGTGCTGAGTGATGTTCATACCAGTGTTTGTTTACAGATTTTCCATAGTGTTTGCACATTGCCCAATGTAAATATTGCCCCACTCTATCGTGGCGATTTTTATATTCATTTGGGGCAAGTACAGAACAGCCTGAGATTAGGTGGTCTATTGTTTCTTGGTGTTTATCACAAAACCTGCATTTTGGATCCATATTATTATGCATAATATTTGCCTGAAAGTTCCTACTGAAAAGACTTTGGTCTTGTGCTGCAAGAATAAAGCCTTCAGTTTCAGACTTTAATCCAGATGCACATAACCATCGATGAGTATTAACCTTATCAACATTGAATTTATTGGCACGTTCTGGATATTGGCCATGCAGAGGTTTGTCTTACCAGCGTTGTTTCATCTGTTCAAGAGCTTTTATCTTTGGCTTTCATTTTCATATTTTTTGCCATATTTTTATGGGTTAAATAACAGGACAGATTGGGTTCTATAGCCTTGGCAGGCAACCAGTCTACCGCAGAAAGCAATGGCAACCTACTGTGGAATAATCTTCTACCCAGTCAGTCATGTCTCTTTCGAGACATCATCGCCCAAATGTGTTTCACGTATGGCACTTAACTGACTGAGCACTGATAAACAATAGGCAAATCTACATATAGACTTTACTACACCACTAAATTGTTTATACTATTTAATTCTGGTGGGCAATTTCAGAAAAAGGGTCAGATATTTAAGTGTGAACGACTGAATACTGTAATAACAATTAGATTCTTACACAAACGTTTTGCGAGTTTTATATTACCTGACAGTGTGATATCCGATAATGGAATTCAGTTTACTTCTTGTAAGTTTAAAAATTTCTGAACAATTACGCGGTTGAACATTTGACAAAACCGATTTATCATCCATGATCAAACGGTCAAGCTGAGAGGTTGGTTTGTTATTGAAAAAGCATTAGGAAACGCTTGAAAGCAGAAGATACAGCACTACAAGTATTTTGAGTGCATATAGAATGACGTCAAATGCAAACGTCACTGCGAAAATGTCAACAGCACAGCGTATGTTTTCTAGACAAGCGAGATCTATTTTCAACAAATTTCTACCTGGAAATAAAAAGAAAATTCCAAAATTTCAAATTGCAAGATCATTTAAGATCGGCCGTAAAGTTTTCTTTATGAACATTATTATCGGAAAGGAAGATTGGCAGAAAGGAGAAATAATACAATGCATTAGTAGTATGATGTCAGTCAGTTAAGTGCCATACGTGATACACGCTTGGGCGATCATGTCTCGAAACAGACATGACTGACTGGGCAGAAGATTATCCCGCAGTAGGTTGCCATTGCTTTCTGCGGTAGAATGGTTGCCGACCAATGCTATAGAACCCAATCTGTCCTGCTATTTAACCCATAACTGGAAGGAAGTGACGGATTAATACCTTTCCCAAGGGTATTTGCACGTAAGTGAATACAATGGATTCAACTGGAATTCGAACTCGGCTCCATGATGTACACTGTCGAAAATGAACGATTTCATAATAGAAGACATATAAATCAATTGAGGTTTAGATATGCACAGAATAAGCAATCAGTACAATTTCATTTACTGATAGCATTACGATACTTTCCAAGTACCTATTCCTAATACGAATACTACAATATAACACAAAGGTAAATGAAATTTAAATCCGATTGAAATGATAAAAATGGACCCATGTCAGGAAAAATTTCGACTAAAGAAAGTGCCTATTTAAACAGGGGAGTGTCATGGAAATGTATACACCTTTCCAGTGTGTAACGTGGACTCGACCAAATGTTATGTAATATTGACGCCGACAATCGTCAAAGAAAAACAGCTCCGTTATTGTCTTGATAAAGTCTAACCGTTTCAATAAAGTTGTTCGTTTCCGTTTACTTTTACATTGACTATAATAGTTGCTATTTGTGTATTTTATTTTTCCTTTTCAGTTTTCTTTCACCCTCCCCCGGAAATTTTATTTTATTATTTTTTGGGTTGTAAGATCCTTATAATTGTTGTACTAGTGTTTTTATTTTATTATTTTTTCATACTTTTTGTTTATGCTTTTTATTTCCTTATTATTAAAACACCTGTCTTTAACTTCAATTTTTCCTAATTTAATTTTTTATTTTACGCTAGATATTCTGTCAAATGTCTTTATTTTACGGTTTATTTCGGCCATTTTCTTTTCTTGATAGTCGAACTTCTTTTTATATACTATACTTATGTTTAATTTAATTTTTATTTTTCAGTCTTCCTTGTTCTTTAAAATGTTGTGCAGTGATAATGTTATTTTGAATTATTTAATTTAAATTTTTTTTAAATTATTTTGCGTTGTTTTATTGTTCATAATTTTCTTTTAACTTTTTTTATTAAATCTTTTTGTAATTTCCTTCATTTACTTGTAAACCCAGTTTTTCGTCTTTTATTTTAATTGTTCCTTATTACCGTTTCTCCGTTAACACATTTCACTTTTATCCATATTTTACTTTCAATTCATGTCTTAATTTGTTTTTTACTGTTTTTGTTTATCTTCGTTTGATCATTTGTTTATTTTATTTACTTTTATTTGTTTTGTCTAAGGTAAAAAGTACTAAACAAAAAAATGGTGCAATCTCATTAAAAATGGCCGATAAAGTCGGTTCCTTAGAAAAAAACCTGCTGGGTTAAAAAAAAAAATAATAATAGCAAACACCGGATAAAGAATTAAAAAACCAAGAGTATATTATTACGATTGACAACAATAAAAGTGAAAAGGTATGGTGGCCGCAAATGGTCAAAATTCTGAAACCGGAAAAATGCACAAACTGAAAATAAAACAACCAATAATGAAAAGAAAAAGACCTACAACAGCAGCAAAGATAATGTAGCATTTGGAGAAGTACCCTCACTTCAACGTGTATAATCAGCATAACAGAGTTCCTGGAGAGTACCAAGAGTTACGAACGTCTTATCAAAGAAGATATGTTCTAGGTATACCCTCTCCCCCAGAAATTACAGAAAAGAATTGTGTCTGCCTTTTTGCTCGACAAGCGTGCGCGCAAAATTTGTCTCTCCAATAAAGAGATCGTGATAAAATCTTTGGCGTCCTTGAAGGTAAAACCCCAAAGAGTTATCAAGAGGAAAGGGTACTTCATGTGTGACGTACGGCTACCAACTATAAACCTCATAAACAAAAACCTTCCCGTACGAAATATAAGAACAGGCGAAGGAGCCGTATCAGTATACGAGGGCTCTTCTCAAAGCTTAGGAGAGCACTTGATCGCCTATATAGTACAGTTTGATCAAATACTTACTGATACCTCTGACGACCTAAACAGGTAATTGAGTTTTGGAATAATGCTGGGTCGAAAAGACTTCAACTCCATTCACAACTGCCTGGATGTAGAGGGCCAAAAAATGCCGTACATTGAGACCAGCTGTAAACTAAACTGTTCGAAGTGTGGAGAGGCTGATCACCTCTCCTCTTTCGGACAAGAGAAGAAGGTCTCTGGAGGTCTGGCCCCCGCCAACCCAATCCTCTCTGGTCGAATCGGTTATTTCTGTCGTGCTTGTGATGGGCATACCAATGATTGAGACCAGTGTGCTAAAACGCCCGCTTAGGTATAATCCTCGGTTATCATTTTTCTACAGAGCCTTTGTCAGCCGCTTGTGCTGTCTGGGAGAAGTAAGTGGGGAAAGGCGAGACCAGAAGAAAGCTCCTGACAGCAGGATCTCAGACCCCGGAAGCCAAAGAATCAGGGTAAAAAGGCATTGACACAAAGCAGGAAAATTAAAGACTATAAGATATTTTCTGAACTCAAAAGCAAAAAACCCGAGAAATTTCCCTTACGCCAAGTGGGTACTAACTATTGTTCATTCGGGGCAATGATCCCAATAAATGAGGGCAATGCTTGAGGAGGCAAATGACGCCTTCCAGATATTCCCTCCTCTGTCTTTCTTCAACAAAGACAATGTTTAAAAAATTAAACCAGTTCTGTTCATGGAGTTTAACCTATTTTTTCACCCATCACTGTATAGATTTCTGAAATTAACGTTTCCCTGGGACATTGGTCACCTATCTCTTAACGGCATTATCAAAAGTGAGATGAATCAAGGCTTAATGTCTTAGGCCCGGCCATGTTCAATGCACATCTCCAACCCTAATCGACCTGATCATGGTCTGGTTAGCCAGTATAAATGGACGAGGCCTGAGATCGGAGTCTCGCAGAGCATGTCTCACTCGCGATCTTCAGAGTCTAGGTGTAGACGTATATTCTATACAGATATCCCGATCTTCAATTCGCGTTTGTTTATATATACTAAGAGGTTTGTTCTCTTTTCAGCATATTTAGATGAACGCTTGAGAGGTTTTTCTTGGCTAGTGAGCAAGTCATTGAATAAGGCCTGTGCTCTTGTCTTTGCAGATCCGGTGGACAGGCTTTGCGTGCAGAATGTTATTATAACGGATAAATCTCTTTGTCTTATTGGGGTTTATGTGACCAATGACTATGCGGAGCGGTATGATTTGTTTCGGGTGATCAAGCCGTTTTTGACGATGACGTCTCGGGTAGTTTTAGCAGGTGACTTGAATACCGTTCTTGACCCTGACATAGATCGTATAGAGAATACTGACAACCCGGACGTGAAGCTAGTTCGGGACTTATTGACAAGATCTAACTTGTCGATAAGTAACGAAATGAGCATCCCTTGAAGGTAGTGTAGACTTGGACTAATAGTGATGGCTCACCTACGGTGGTACGTTATAGGTACCTCGACAGAGTTCTACTTAAAAGAGTCGATGTAAGGCTTTAAGGTTGTTTAAGCTTCCATTCTATAGTTTACGTAAGCTCGTTGGGGTTCATGTAACTTAGATGTCTAAGGTTAGGATGGTTGGCTACTGAAAATTGAACACATCATTGTTTAATGAGCGAGATTTCCAGGACCAGCTGTTACTAATGCTACAGCGAGAATTGACGGGAGCTGTTTAGAAAATCTAAAGTTAGGCCATTTGCTACTGATTATAGTTATCGACTCAATCTAAATATGTTAGCTGCACACACGGCTGTGAAGAAAAGATTGATCGGGGATTTAAGTCCCGTGATAGTGGGGAAGTAGAATTAGAAAGGGCGGATCTGGTCTGCTTGCTTATCAACAAGAATCAAGCACTTTTAGTTAGAGCTAGATTAAAATAATGTCTTCAGGGAAAACAAATATGGCCGCTCACTGCGTTCACATGAAATGATAAATGCATCCAATAGGCATGTCACATTTCCGGATAGGCGGACCGTGACTACTAACGCGGTCAAATCTGAAGCTTTTCGTGACTAATTTTCGGGATCTGTGCACTAGAACGCCAGGTCTAATCCCTGCTCAGTTCGATAACTATTTGGCTGAGTTTCCCCGCTTCTAGGCGGCAATGTGTGAAAGATCCGTTACAGAGATTGAGATCTGGGGAGTGCTCAAGCTTGTTGGTCGTGACAAAACTCCGGGATTAGATAGTTTTCCTTGCGAATTTTACTTGAGGTAATCGCCCGTTCTTGTTTTCTTGCTGTAACTGACTTACAACAATTGGATGATACAGGTGTCCATATCTCAACGCTTCACCAGGGGTGGGATCAAGTTACTACGCAAAATCAAGAAAGGTGGGGATGAGATAAGTAACTTTCAGCTTGTGACATTGATAAATACAGATCTTAGCCGTTTGTGGGTTGTTTTATCTAGTCTGATTGGCTCTGGGCAGACTTGCGCTGAGATGGGGTAGAACTGTTCTGGACAACGTTTATTTGATACTCTTGATCATCAGGCAAGTCGTCAGTGAAGCCGCTCTAATTAAGTTAGATCAGTCCAAGACATTCGATAGGGTTAGACCATCGTTTTGTAGAGTCTGTCCTTTCGGCTACCAGTTTCAAGCCGTACTTTAGCACTCTAGACCTGTCTTTTGTACGCGTCTTTCGGTGCGCTGGTGGAAGTGAATGTGGTACAATCGGAGCGTTTTTATGTTGTCTCGCTCCTTTCGTCAAGGTTGTCGCCTTTCAACTTTACGTTCTTGCATTGGAGTCTTACCTTCGCAAGGTAAAAGCGAATCAGGTCCTACGCGGAACCTCCTTTTCCTGGCGTTACCCCCTCAGCCAGATACACCGCCTACGCTGATGATGTTTCATTTCTTCAAGCAAAGCTGAGATTGACGAAGTTAGCAACAAGATCATCGGGTACGAGATGGTGACAGGGGCCTAAAGTCTGTTGGCGTGCGGTTGGGCAGGTAGAAAGGAGTTTCTCTTCACGGATCTTTCCTCTAGACAGGAGGACCGGATAAGATACTCGACGTCTGGTTCGGTCCTGATCTCTTACTGGAAATGAATTGGTCGGAGGTGCGGGAGAAGCTTGAGGGAGCAGTTTGTCTGTAGTCTCGGAAGAATCTTTTCTTAAAGGAACGGTAGATGTATGTGCTTCTTATATCAACCCAATTCTCTTCTACCAACTCTTTATGCTTACACTCTCGTCTGTTATATTAATGGAATTAGTTAGGGTTTTGTTCTTTTTTTTTTTTTGTGGGAAGGCACGACTCCCAATGTATGTCGGGGATCTGTTATTTCCAACCTTCTGAAGGCGGTCTGGGTACGTTTAGTGTTCAAATTTGTCAACATGCGTCTCGTATTACGTTCCAAGATCAAATGTGGTTACGAATGGTGAATTCTGGAAAGATGCTAGTAAGAACTTCCTATCCTGAAGAAGTGCGCACTCGTTCGATAAGTAGGCGCATCGTTTACTCCGAGGCGAGTGCTCCTTCTACCGTAAATGCCAGTTAGCTCTCAAGTTTCTATTACGGACGACGGATGGCCTTTCTGACATCAAGTCGTTGTCTTGTAAGACATTTTATCAGTTATTAGTGAGGAGGTCCGTTCAAGATGGTCTGATTGGCGAGCTTGGTTTAACGAAGCAGGAGGCTTGCTCCATATGGCCTTGGAAGCCTGGGTTGAAATGTCTCACTAATAATAGGGCATCACTCATCTGACGGATGATGCGAAGGGCCCTCTGGGTCGGCAAAAATATTTGTTCAACTGGCTTGTGAAATTCGCCCAACTGAGTTCGCTATGGTGAGTCAGTGGAGATTCTGGCTCATGTCTTCTTTCAATTGCAAGGTCGTAGTTCGATTGTGCAAGTTTATTGAAGATATCATGGTTGTCATGCTGCACGAAAAGTTGAGGCACTTTTTCTGATCACTTTTTGTTTTCTTGAGTGTGCTTTTCGTATTTGCTGTCATGTCTGGATGAGTTTGGTAATTGTGTGTATGGTTGGTCGAATGGCTGGTTTTAATTTATCCAAGTCCCGCATAAATTCCTCTGTTAACTAATCTTTCTGTGACAATTAAGGATTGTCGGAGGTGTATTACTCTCGCCATTTTGTTTCTTGTATATATAGAAAGAAATTACTGGAAAGTAATTGACACTCACCTAAAGCGAGTGAATATAAAATGCTCCTCTTACCAATAACAATTCCGAAATGTTGTGATGATATCAACGTAGATGAGGACAATAATAATCTACACTCGAATCTGGTAAATAATAATTTCACATCCCAGAAATTCAGACTGGAATCATAAACTTTCTTTTATCAATAGATTCTTCTTTACGTACCGTCTCCCCTCAGAACGGGGGCGATCACGGCTTTTCAGAATTTCCTGTCCTTTGTAACCCTTAATAAATTTTCATCTTTTCGTTATTTCTCCTAAACCCTGTTCTGCCACTCATTTACTTAAGCTCATCAAGTATGTTTTGCACTGTTTTTCTCTGTCCCTCTTGCTCTCAATCTGTCCTGTGAGTATCAGATTTTTCAAGTCCTCCTTCCTCGTTGTGTGCCCCAGAAATTCCAACTGTCTCTTTCTGATGTTAAGAATAATTTTTCTTTTTTGTTTCCATTTTCTCTAAAACCTCATCGTTGGTCACATATTCGGCCCATGATATCCTCAGGATCCTTCTGTAGAATCACATTTCTGTTGCCTCAAGTATTCTCTTCATCTTTGAGGTGACTATCCAGAATTCACGGCCATATAACATGTAACAGTTCTGTACAGTTTTCTTTGTTTCTAATTAAGTTTTCCTGTTTCTCCAGATATTTAAGTTTTTGTAATTATTTGATTTTATTTTTGGCATCACCGATTTGTAATTTGCATCTTTGACTCACCTTTTCCCTAAAAACCATGTATTTTCTCTTCTTGCAGCTGTTGTTTAGCCCTTTCTTCTCGCCTGACAGTCAATTAAGTGCTTGGGCGATCATGTCTCTTCGCGACATGACTGACTGACTGACTGACTGACTGACTGAAGGACTGACTGACTAGGCAGGTTTTCCCGCTGTAGGTTACCATTACTTTCTGTGGCAGACTGATTGCCAACCAAGACTATAGAACCCAATCTGTTCCGTTATTTAACCCATAACTAGAGGGATAAGATACAAATTAATACATTTACCAGTTATATTTGCACGTAAGTGAATGCAACGAATTCAATTGGAATTCGAACTCGGCTACTCTGATTTCTCGTTCCAAGCTGATATCCAATGCACCACAACGCTTAACAATAAACTCAAATATACTATGTTTTATAAAACATTTCGCTAACACAGCGAATTACAATATCACCTTAAAAAAACATGAAGCAATTAGAACAGAATATTGCAAGCTTGTAAAATATCTATCTGAATCAGCACTCGTCGATTACATTAACCATAAACGATTAAATTAACCGGTAACAAACCATTTACTGTCCAAGTGATATTAATCGAATAAAAGTAGTTGCAGTAGTAGTATTTGTTATAGAGTCTGTGTTATTTAATAACCTTAAGTGTGTGGTGTTCTATTTAAAAGAACTTTAAGACTTTTTCTTGATTCCATGCCACGAAGCCTGTCATGACTCGATAACTGAACTTTTGACCACCGAGGCTAATATTTTAGGCTTGGCAAAACAAAGGCTATTCTAAAATATCTAATGAAATTAATGGCCAGTTGATTTGCTGAATAACCATTCCTCCGTTAAATAAACCATCAATTACAGTTATGTACGCAAAGTGACTGAAATGCTGTGTCACGCGGGATCATGTTAATTTGCAAGATTAACGCAAAGTAAGTGGAGGCCACAACTTGAACAACATAAGGTATGCAAATGATACAGTATGGATTGCAGACACGGAAAGTAAACTGCAGGACCTCCTACAGAAGGTAGCGGTGGAGAGTGACAAAAAAGGACTACAAATAAACTTTAAGAAAACTGAATGCATGGTCATCAGCAAAAAGGTGCAAACCAAAATGCCAAATACAGGTGGGGGATACCAGAATAAAGCAAGTGCAAAAATTTAAATATCTAGGAAGTGTTCTAACAGGAGATGGAAAGTGCGACACAGAGATCAGAAGGCGAATTGGCATGGCAAAGGACGCGTTCCATAAGCTGAGTAAAATACTAACACACAGCAAAATTTCACTAGAAACAAAAAAAAAGAGTGCTGGATTACTATGTGATGTTAGTTCTTCAATACGGCAGTGAATGCTGGACAATATCATCGAAAATGAGGACAAAACTTGAAGCAGCGGAAATATGGTTCTACAGAAGGATGCTGCGGATATCGTGCACTGAACATGCAAGCAACGATGAGGTGTTGGAAAGAATGGCAACCAAAAGGAAATTAATACCGAGCATCAGGAAGAGACAACTGAAGTTCCTGGGACACGCAATGAGGAAGGAGAGCTTGGAGAACCTGATACTGACTGGCCAGGTAGAGGGAAAGAGAGACAGAGGAAGGCAGCGGATAACATATTTGCAGGGCCTGGTCGGGTGGATGACGGAACGGGGGTTACCAGTAGTAACAGGAACAAACATGCTAAGGGCCACAAGGGATAGGGAGACGTGGAGGGCCATGATCGCCTACGTCCTGAAGGGACAGGGCACATAGAAGAAGAAGAAGAAGAAGAAGAAACGACTTTTCTCAATAGATGTTATTTTTTTAAGATGATTTTACAGATATTACAGTACACGTACTAAACAATTCAGTTTAATGAGAAGGAATAGATAACGCAACACTAAATATATTAAATATATCTTCTTGTTTTATTCACCTCTTTTCATACATTTACGTATTGCTTATTAAATGCATTTAAAGCTATAATCAAGTCCTTGAACACAGCGCACATAGGTACATCAATAAGTCGGTAGGTTAATTCTGAAATAATAATTATTTTCAACAATAAATATTTCTGTATTAGTTAATTCTTTGGCAATTAACGACATTCAACTGAACATTTTAATAATCTCAAAATAAACTAGAAAGAGCAGTCAACGACTACAAACCACCGCCAAAACAATACCGACATCTCAGCGATTCAGTCAGTCACTCAAGTACCATACGTGATACACGCTTGGGCGATCATGTCTCGAAATTAACATGATTGATTGGGCAGAATATTATCCTGCAGTAGTTTGCCATTGCTTTCTGCGGTAGACTGGTTGCTGACCAAGGCTATAGAACCCAATCTGTCCTGTTATTAAACCCATAACTGGAAGGAATAGACAGATTAATACCTTTCCCAAGGGTATTTGCGCGTAAGTGAATGCAATGAATTCAACTGGAATTCGAACTCGGCTCCCCGATTTCTCGTTCCGAGCCGATATCCAATGCACCACAACGCACATCTCAGCGATTAGCAAGAGCTAATGATTCAAATTAGAAAGCATAACTGCAATGAAAATACAAAAACATGAACTCGACAGCTCTAAGAATTTAATGTACACTTAAAATGAAACAGGGGAGGTAATTCAGTATTTAAAATAATCTAAGAGAGGTTATTCAGTATTTGGCATTTGAAAGACAAAAATTAAATTTATAAAAATAACCGGAAGATTAACATAGAAACTTTATCCCGTACCAGTTCAAACGCAAAATCTAATCACTTCTTGCCAGTCATGAGACCTTTCATCATTGAAGTTTCATCTGAATCTATCCGGCGGGTCTTGAGATATCTTGACCGCGGACAAACATACAAACAAACAGACAAATTCGACCGAATACAATGCTTCCGCCTTAAGGTGGAGGTAACTGATTTAGCATACATTGTTTTATATATATATTTAAATACAGAACTAAAAGAGACAAAATGCGTGCATGCGGTCTCATTAGTGATGAATTATTTTCCACCCTACGACCACTTTCCTCACATACGTAACATTGCGAGGCTCTAGCTACTTTATCGCAATTTCCTTAGAATGTATTCTGGCGAGCTACAGTCTTTAGTTCAACCATCCTTGACCTTAACAACTGGGAACCGCCATGCTACATCCACAAGGTTGAATCATGCCCATTCCCTTTGTATTCTACTATTAAGAAGTAGGTGCCATTCGGGCAGCTTCTTCCCAAGAACATGCCCTGAGTCCTTACCTGTAACTCCAGAATGAACTCTTCCTAACACTATATATCTCTCTTAAGAGAGAGTGGGTCGAGTTGGTAGTAGTTAACTCCAAACCAGACTGACAGTCGTACTAAAACCTTCCACATTTTTTATTGTTACTTCTTGTTAATATATATATTTGTTATTTCTACCTTTGTGGTTATATTATTCTTTTCGGACCTTAACCTGGTCCATAACAGTGGTGACGAAGATATTGAAGAAACGGATTCTACGCAAAGATAAAATGAAAAACCTTTTTGGACACCAGCCATAACAGCGGTGACGAACATATAAAGAAACGGTTTCTACCTCTCAACTCTAACAGTTATCAAATTCTGCGCAGGAAATTTTTTTTATCGTCAAGTTTCTAGAACAACGGGTGACAAAGACCTGAATTCTACACTGAGAAAAAAAAAGAAAAATCTTTTACTCAAGTACACAACTCTAGCTACAAAGTTCTTAAGGAACGATTTTTCACACATAAAAGCGACCAGTATTCACAACATTGGTTTTCGAAAACTGTAAACGCAAAACAGAGAGGAGCTAAAACAGGGTAATCGGCGTAACAAGAAAGGGAAAAAATCTGCAAGCTGATTTTTTCTTTAACCAAAGGGAATTTTTTGTTTTTTCTTCCTTGTGCAAAAAAATAAATAAGTCATTATTTTTCCGAACAAGAAAAGGGAATTTTTTTTGACCGCCGTAACTGTAAACCTTATGTACGTGAATGACGTATTGTAAAAGAAAAAAAGGAAAAAAGTTAGTTTTTTCTCTCTTCTCCTCTCCTCATGGCAACAGATAGTTTGTGTTGCAAGTAAATTACGTTGTGAACATGGAGGAATTTATAACAACCATGTTGGAACTAATGAAAATGCAATTCGAGCAGCATCAAAAAAAATAATGAAAAACAGATTAGGCTGGAAGAGAAACAATTAGAAATTCAACAGAAAAACGAAGAAAAGCAACTCGAACTACAAGAATTGCTTCTACGAGCAGTGAAAAATAAAGGGCAAAATTCTGAAAATGAATAGGTATTCTTGCAAAATGCTGTATGGAGCTTAATCGAAGACTTCATTTATGCACCGACAAAGACAAAATCTTCGAGGCTTACTTCAGAAGATATGAAGATGTATATGAGATTGATTGCGGGAATTGGTCCGACACGAAAAAAGTGCGTCTACTACTTAGGAAACTAGGGTTAAGCGAACATACTAAATTCATAGATTACATCTTACCGAGGAAAACGAATAAGTTGACTTTCGGGGAAGCCGTGAAACTTTGAACGGAATTATTCAGTCTGAAAACTTCACTATTCTACAAAAGGTGGAAATGTTTAAATTTAACAAAAATGGATAGCGAAGACTATATAACATTCTCTTCCGTAGCAAACAAACACTGAGATGACTTTAAGTTATCTGAACTCAGCGTTGACAATTTTAATTGTTTGATATTCATCCAAGACCTGGTTTCGATTAAAGACGCGGAGATCAGACGGAGAATTCTAACAAAACTTGAGAATGAACCAGAATTGACGCCACAAAAATTAGCTGAGGACTGTCAGAGTTGTATGAGCGTAAAAAAGGACTCGAAAGATATCGAAAAGTCTGGCGTCGCTCACATACGGAAAGTACAACGAAAAACACGTTTGCCTCCTCCCTCCAAAAAAAACAAACTAAAACAATTACTTTACTAGAAAAAGTCAAATGAAACCTCAGAAGAAACCACCACCCAGTCCATGCTATCGCTGTAGAACTCTGCATTGGTACAAAGATTGTCCATACCGCTATAAGACTTGTCTGTCGTGCAATAAAGTGGGACATAAAAGTTCGCACTGTAAAACAAAGAAAACAAACCGAGCGAGAGCCACTAGAACTGACCAAATGAACGGGATAAATATACGAAAATACGTACAAGTAAAAATGTTTTAAAAAATCGGATTACAATTAGATTCTGGATCCGATTTAACCATTATTAACCTAAAAACATGGAAGAAATCAAACAAACCGACCATGTTGAGAACAGATAAAATAACCAGGTCGGTAACAGGAAGAAAAATCAAATTTGAGGTGGAGAGTATTACAAATGGGACGTTCAACTGGATGACCGAGGAATTAAACAAGTTTGTTCTAAAAAATACGGAAAATTTATTCGGAACTGGCTGGATGCAGAAATTTAACCTCTGGGGTTTGCCGATAAATACGTTCTGCCAAAATGTGGAAAGGTTATCGACCGAGGCAGAAAAATTGAAGGAGAAATTAAAGGAGAGCTTCTTCGACATATTTTCAGCCGGCCTCGGGATGTGTAAAAAAATGGCAGCCAAAATCGAACTAAAAACAATGTACAACCCATTTTTAAGAAGGAAAGAAATGTACCTTCTGCATCATTAGAAAAGATAGACAAACAATTGGATAGACTCGTGGAAACCGGTATATTGGCAAAGGTAGAATATAGTCAATGGGCCGCATCTACGGTTTACATGAAAAATGAATCCGGAAGAGATACGAGTATGCGCTGACTTCTCGGCAGGATTAAATGCAGCGATTAAAGATTATCACTATCCTCTCACTAGTCCAGAGGAAGTATTCACAAAGTTGAACGGAGGAAAATTTTTCTCAAAGATAGACTTGAGCGATGCATACCTACAAATACCAGGAGACGAGGAAAGCTCGATGTTGTCGTGCATAAACACTCATAGAGGGTTATATTAATTCCAGAGACTAGCATTCGGGATCAAGGTCGCGCCGGCAATATTTCAGCAAATAATGGACACTATGCGAAGCGGACAGGATTTCACGATCGCATACCTTGATGACATCCTGATAAAAAGCAAAAATAGTGAACAATACTGGAAACACGTTCAAAAGATCTTCACACGGATTCAAAATTAGGGCTTTAAATGTGACTTCTTTATGAAGGAGATAAAATATCTGGGCCATATTATTGACAAAGAAGGAAGAAGACCACACCCAGAAAGAGCCACGGCAGTAAAAAAACATGCCAGCTCCAAAAAAATATATTCCTAGTTACAAAGCTTTTTCGGATTAGTAAATTATTGTAAAGAGTTTATACCTAACATTCACAAATTACGCGCACCCCTGAACGAACTGTTGAGGAAGTAAAAAATTTGGGAATGGTCATAATGTCAGAAAACTTTCTTCAAAATCATTAAAACTCTAACAGCAGATTTATTTTTAACGCATTATGATCCAAAATTGGAAAAGCAGTGAATAACGAATTTATAAAGGAAACGGAAACAAAATTTGCAGTAAAAGGTAAGCAAATCCCAGACAGTTTTCGTTATGTGATAATGCTCTGCTATATAATGAAAGAGTAGTAATCCCGAAAATGCTACAAAGGAGAATCCCCAAGGATTTCCACAGGGGCCACCCAGGAAATAACAGGATGAAATCATTAATGCGAAGTTATGTGTACTGACCAAACATGGATCAAGATATTGTATATATGGTGGACAAAGGCAAGAGCTGTTCCATAGCAGCCAAGGCACCTCCGATCACTCATAAGCCATGGCCTAAGACAGGTCGACCGTGGTCGAGAATCCATGCAGATTCCGCAGGTCTATTAGAGGGCTTCTATTACTTGATTGTAGTAGACAGTTACAGCAAATGACTAGAAGTATTTCGTTGTAGAAAACCTACTTCTGAGACGACAATAAATTGCCTCCACGAGCTGTTTGCTCGCTCGCTTCGGAGTGGTGAATTGTCTATTCACCGATAACGGGACACAATTTACATCTGCGAACTTTCAAGAATTGTGTGAAACCTTTCAGGTGAAACACATCAAATCTCCGCCATATCACCCAAGGTCAAACGGACAAGCGGAGAGGTTTGTCGATACACTAAAAAGAGCGTTAAGGAAAGCTTATGGCGTACCAACAGAAAAGGCATTACAACAATTCTTGCAAGTGGATAGAATTACACCGAACAGTACTACGCCATCGGAAGCGGAAGTAACGTTCGCCCGAAAAATTCGATCGGTATTCGACTAGTTACTGCCGAAACAGACAAAGCAATCACCAACATCGTTTGTACCGAAAAGAAAATTTAACCCTGGGGAGAAAGTTTTTTAAAATATTCAAAAACAACACATCCTATCCCTAACACTATATATACCACGCCTCTCAAGAGAGAGAGGGTCGAGTTGGTAGTAGTTCACTCCAAACAAAACTGACACTCATACTAACACCTTCCACATTTTGTATTGTTATTTCTTGTTAATATATATTCGTTATCTTACTCTTGTGGTCGTGTTGTTCTTTTCGGACCTTAACCTGGTCCATAACAGAATTGAGGCTTTGTTTTGCCAACCTCTACAATGTTCATCTCTTCAAGTTTAGGGTTAAACGTTATCACTTCTGCATAACCATATGAACTTCACCGCTTCGAATTTTTTGTGCTTCCTAAGTGGCTCTTTGGCCTTGCATTTGGAGAACATTAGTATAAAAAAGAATTAGCTATAATTTAACTAAAAAAGGATAGAACAATCCATTCTACAAACTACTAACCATTTACTGATAGAGAAAATGTAACGGGGAATGTGTTTCTTTGAAAATTTTAAAATGGATTTCTTCTTTTTTTTACGTGACGTATCCTTTCAAGACGTAGACGATCATGACCCTTCACATCTTTCTGTCCCTTGTAGCTCTTAATATATTCTGTCTTGTTATTTCTCCCAAACGCTACTCTTCCGTCAAGTAGGTCACGTACTGTTTTCTTCCGTCCCTCTATCTTTCCTGTGAGTATCAGGACCTGCTTTCTCATAACGTGTCCCAGAAATGTCTGCTGTTTCTTCCTGATGCCAATTTGTTTCCATTCTCCCCAAGACCTTGTTTGTTAACATGACCGGTCCATTGTACCCTCAGCATTGTTCTGTAGAACCACATTTCTGTTGCTTCGAAGCTTTCCATGGCATCCTTCTTCTTCTTCTTCTTCTTCTTCTTCTTCTTCTTCTTCTTCTTCTTCTTCTATGTGCCCTGCCCCTTCAGGACGGAGGTGATCATGGCTTTCCACGTTTCCTTATCCCTGGTGGGTGTGAGCACGCCTTCTCCTGTTACACCATGCAACCCTCATTACGTCATCCACCTGATTAGGTCCTTCAAATATGTTATCCGCTGCTTTCTCCTGTCTCTTTTCCCCTCTATCTGGCCTGTTAGTATCAGGTTCTCCAAGTCCTCTTTCCGCATTGCATGTCCCAGGAACTTTAGCTGTCTCTTCCTGATGTTCGGTAGCTGGAGTCATCAGTTTGTAGCGACATTGTATCATTTCTTGAAAAGAAATATTTCCACGTGTTGGATATATATATATATATATATATATATATATATATATATATATATATATATATATAGTGTGTAAACGAGTCATATTACGCAACCCAGGTTTTTACCATCTGATGTCTTCAAGCGATTTACAATAATTGATTTTACCGTTTTTTAAAGGACGCTAATGTAACGGAGATTAAAAAGTTCTACAAAATAATTGTATTGAGTAATTTTAATACAACTGTGTACTGGTCTAATTTAATTATGACCAAAATTTAAGTATTTAAATAATTATATATGCGTGTGTGTGTGTGTTTGTGTGCGCACACGTGTGTGTGTGTGTGTGTGTGTGTGTGTGTGTGTGTGTGTGTGTGTGTGTGTGTGTGTGTGTGTGATTAGGTATAGTAAAGATATTATTGAGAATGGATGATAATGTTTTTAAACCTGATATTATTTACCGTAACATGCGATATACCGAGGAGTTAAGAATTCCTTTCCCTTGAAGAGAAACAAAACGTAACTTGTCATTACAACATCTTGTGATTGAAAAGAGAAAAACAGAGAAATTACCGAAGTTAAGAAACGTCAAGCCTGGTCAGTACCTAAATGGGTGATGGTTTGAGAGTACTTAGTGCAAACGACAGGGAGTTTCACAAACGGGAAGTCTGAAAAAATGAACTGTTAGAATAGAAGAGGCCGTTACATGTAACTATTTTGACAGTAAAACGCTTGGACCTTGATGCCAATCTAGTAGCATGCGTAAGTATACGTGGTCGGGGTATCAGGGTAAAAGCTCATCAGAGCAGTTGCCATGAAAATACTTGTAGAAAAGACAGATAGAAGCCACATCACGTCAGTGAGAAAGTCATTGAAGGCGGGCTTCCAAGTCAGGATCGATTATATTACAGATCCTCCTGTGGATTTTGTCGAGAACCTCACGATAAATAGCAGGAGCACTTGACCAGATATAGCAACAGTTTTCAGACGAATGACAGATTTATAAATGTGTAAAACGGATTCTGACAAGAAAAAAATTCCTAGCCTGACACAGTGACCGTCTGCCTAACAATAGATGCAGCTATGGATTCTATGTAGTCATTCCATTTGAGGTCATTTGAGAGAGTTAGACCAAGGAGGTGCAGTGCGTTGCTCTCTATAAGACTAGCGTCATCCATTCTGATGGTAAGCAAGAAAGATTCTCTCTGGTTACTAAATGAGAGCAGCTTCGTTTTGGAGACACTGAAATTCACGAGTCATTCCCTACCCCATTCAATCACAGACTGGAGGTCCTTTTGAAAAGCAGCAACGAATTTACTTTGTCAGCCTTGGCAGATTTTTTATTGAGACAGGGGTAATTGGTGGTGTCCTCCTAAGGGTTTTATAGGTTTTTACTAAGGCCAAAAGTATGGAGTACCTTGTGAGGATCGAACTCACTACTCATTCGTAAGAGATTTAGCAAAACAAGCTGGCATACACGTCGATGTGTCCAACGCAGTTTTTGTTGAGCGGAAATCATATTTCAAACGAATGTCACAATGCCTTTGAAAAAAATTAGTTCTGATTTTTATTCATTAACCGGATTCTGTCTATGGAATGAGTTGGGTAAGCGGAAAACTATTTCCAACGTAATCTAAGTTGAGACATGTTTTATAATTCCTTTAAAAAATGTAATGACCGTTTTTTATGTACTAGCAGTATAGCCCGGCGTTGCTCGTGTGTCATGAAAGCTTTAAAACTAATCCGTGGGCCTTTTGCTCAGACTCTTCGGACGTTGGCACAAAAGACTAAAAAGCAATAGTTTTTCCAGTCTCATAACCAGGTGTGGTCATAGCTTTGCTACGAAACTGATCACCTGACCATCCCCTGCCACATATTCATTCATGCGTGGCGCGGCTTGAGCAATTAGACCGAGGGAAGACCATCCCTCTTAAGATCATATCGTGAACGATTTCCTTCGACTCAAATCTCGTTTTGGTTACATAACCAACATAATCGTCTGTCTATTAAAGAATACTAAGACTAATAAGTGAGTACATTAAAAAAAACACGCATAGTCTGAGGGTGTATATTTAAAAGGAATACGGTTAATCGACAGTCTAATTTAACACTTCTAAGGGAATACGTTTAAAAGGAAAACACTTAATCGACAGTCTATTAAAGAATGTTAACACTTCTAAGGGAGTATCTTTAAAAGGCACACGTTTAAGCGACAGTCTATTAAAGAATGTTAACACTTCTAAGGAAATATATTTAAAAATAAAAATAGTTTCATTCTAAATTTCATGCTATAATATTTGTGTAAATCAGATCAATTTAACATTAAATTTGCTAATTTTCTAAAAAAATAATGTGTCACAGATGTATATTTTACTTTTGCAAGATTTTTAAAACCAAAAATTAACTATTGTTTGCGAATATGTCGATCGCTCGAAAATTACCGAAAAATTGAAAAATTAGAAAAACAGCTGAAAATTTACATTCCAATCAATATAATTTCTGTTGGACATACACTATAGTATTTTGCTTACTGGAAATAGTAAATTTAATCATTTAGCTTTCAATTAAAACTAAAATAAAAGCTTCAAGAAAACTTTTTTATTTTTAAAAGTTCTTTTAAAATTTACATATCGAAACTGAGTGGCGGTAACTACTTATAAGGGATTCAATTTAAAAGGAACACGCTTAATCGATAGTCAGTTAAAGAATATCAACACTTTTAAGGGTGTCTATTTAAAAGTGACGCGCTTACCCGACAGTCTGTTATAAATGTTAACATTCTAAGAGGAGTACATTTAAAATGTGGATGTTTGTTGTGGTGTAGTGCATATCGATTCGGAACAACAAATCGTGGTACCGAGTTCGAATTCCAGTTGAATTTTTTGCATTCACTTACGCACAAATACCTTTGGGAGAGGTATTCATCCGTCTCTTCCTTCCAGTTATGGGTTAAATAATATGACAGATTGGGTTCTTTAGCTTTGGCTGGCAACCAGTCTACCACAAAAAGTAATGGCAAACTACTCAAAAGAGACATGACTGGCTGGGCCCTCACGTATGACACTTAACTGACTATCATTTAAAAGGAACACTCTTAATCGATAGTCTATGAACGAATGTTAATTCTTCTCATGGAGTTGCTTTAACAGCTACACCCATAATCCATCGTCTATTAAAGATTGTTATATTAATAAAATACAAAGTAAAATCACTTCATTCAATAGAAATTACAAAAGTACTGGCGTTTATTTTATGTATATTTTTTATCAATTAAAGAGAAACAATTTCATGCAAGATATGAAAACAAGTTTAAGTGCAATGAGCGAGCTGAATTCAGATTCCAGTTGAATCATGTTCATTGTCATTGCGAAATCTATTAATTCATTTCTTTTCTCAATAACAGGAAAAACTGGCACCTTCAGTCTTGAATGGCAATCGGTCTAGGTCAGTGTAAGGGCCACATTCAAAAATTCACAATTTTAAAGGCCGCATAGTATAAATATATAATAATTATTACTTAAAATAGACAAAATAAAAGGCTTTTAAAAATGCAGTTAATTTTCATTAATTAATATTTTAAAGAATTGTAGAAGATCTATATAAAACGCACTAATTTGAACAACAAAGTAACTCAGTTTAAACTTTAAAGGAAAACAATTTTTAAGTAGGAGCTTTTCGTGAAACTACAAACCTCCACTAAATCACTGACAAAATAGCATATTATGAAGAAAAAAAGCTCCTAAACTTAATAAAAACGAACTTTTTACCAGAGTCATTCAATAAATAAGGTAAATATTTCGGTATAAGAACTTCTAATATAAGCTTACATTTTTTAAATTTTTTTCCTTTACTTCTTTTTCAAAGAGATTTCATTTTTTTTGCAGATTGAAAAAAAAACTTTGAAAGTTTTGGAGATTAACAAAGATGGCGGACCAAGAAGCATGCTACAAAATTGAACAGAGGTCAGTTTGTTTGTTTTTTGTTTTTTTGTTTTTTTATCGTATCACCCGAGCAAGGCGGTAACGCCAGTTATCAAGTTTTTGGTTGCTGAAGGGTGCAAACCAGTTGAAATTCATAGGAGAATGTCAACTGTGTATGGTGCCACATGTTTCAGTCAAAAATGTCTACAAGTGGACGAAATTGTTTAAAGAAGGACAGAGCAGTGTTGGGGATGAAGACAGGCCTAGGAGGCCTACAGAAGTGAGGCCTCCTGAGGTGATAGAATCAGTCAATCAGTCTGACAGAAGGGTGACAGTGGATGACATTGCAAGAACTTTGAGCCTATCTGTTGAGACAGCACACAAAATTGTTCATGATGACCTTGCCTTACTGCAGAGCACAGACAGAAGAGGGTCGAGTTGTACCAGCAGTGTCTCTCCCGCTATGAAAAGGATGGTGATGAGTTTCTGAAGAAGGTGGTCACCTGTGAGGAGACATGGGTTTGGCACGATGAACCTGAGTCCAAACGGCAGTCCATGGAGTGGAAGCACGCAGGCTCTCCAGTGAAGAAGAAGTTCAAATCCCAGCGGTCCACGGGGAAGATGATGCTCACCGTTTTTTGGGGGGATATGCAAGACCCAATCACAAGTTCATTCCTTGAAAAAGGAAGCACTGTGAATAGTGCCAACTGCTGTGAACTGCTGAGACAGGTCAAGAAAGACATAAAGAACAAACACAGGGGTCATCAGTTACATGGAGTCGTCTTGCATCAAGACAACACAAGGCCTCACACAGCAGCCCAAACGGTACAGACCATCAACGAGCTGGGCTGGGAACTGCTCCCTCATCCCCCTTACAGCCCAGACCTTGCCCCTTCAAACTTTCACCTGTTTGGTCCCTTGAACGCGTTCACGAGAGGCACGAAGTTTGAAAGTGACGATGAAGTCAAAAGTGCTGTGAGCGATTGGCTGAGACATCAGTTCAAAGATTTTTACGCTGAGGGAATACGGAAGCTTGTGCACAGATGGGAAAAATGTGTGACACCGCTGGGAGACTACGTTGAAAAATAAAAAAAAGAAGTAAGCTTCTATCTGTATTAAAAGTCCTTATACCGAAAAATTCACCTTATTTATTGAATGACCCTCGTAGATGTCCTTATACCGAAAAATTCACCTTATTTATTGAATGACCCTCGTACATCAAATTTTTTATGTTATTATTAAGAGGAAAAATGAAATATCTTTAATTATTTTTTTTTAAATTTAATCTTTTCCTACAAGTTCGAAATTTTAGTAATTTTGTTTTTATTTTCGTTAGAGGGTAGCCAAATCGTTCCAAAAGTTTACAATAGAAAATATAATATTACGTTTTTGTTTGTTTGTTTGTTTTTTTGGTTTTTGTTTGGTTGGGGTTTTTTTTTTTTTGTTTGTTTGTTTTATTTTTTTTTTTTTTTTTTTGTTTCCGGTGATAGACATTAATTTTGAAATCCTTGCAAATATCAAATAATTCTCGAATTTTAATGAAACTTTTATGACTTATTCACAAATGAACTAAATTATTTTTTAAATAATTATTTTTAAAAAACCTTGGTAAAAATATTTTTTTACATTTGTGACCCCCCCTCCACGAAAATTCATGAAATTTCAAGAAATTAAATCCTGTAGGCAAAACTGGTTTTATTAGTTAAACGCCGAACTCATTAGGAAATGTAAATAATCTATTATTTTTTTTAACTATTTGGCCCCTCCTTCCGAAAATCCTAATAGCAAAATAAAAAATTCAATAAAACTATGACATTATTTAATTTATATTATTTATTAAAGCAATGAATGCTTTAATAAATAATATAAATTAAGGACATTATAATTTGAAGAAAAAAAATTCGATTAATAATGAAATTTTAAAAGAATTGTTTTCATCCTTTTTAATTATAATAATGTATAACGTTTCAAAAACATTTTTTAAATATTTCAAAAATGTGTAGGCGTTAGGTTGTTAAGTTATTAATTCAAAACTATATTTACTAATCGAAAATTGAAATGTTTAATACAAATCAACAAGCCATCGTGTTTTTAAATTTTTTTTTAATCTATTTGAAGTTTGTTTTTGTTTTTTGTATGGTAATTTCTGTATGTACATTGAAAGGTCATGAGCTTCGTGGTTTCTTCCCCTTACAGGAAAATAAAATTGGGCAATTTTGTCAAATCCAGTCGCCATTTATCTTATCTTGCATCTGTCGAGCTTTCATCACATGTCGATTCTGGGGAAGGGTCAGAAAGATCAATATTGTGTTTAATAGTTTTAGTCTAAATTTCATGCTATAAATAAGTTATACTTGTGTAGATCAGATTAATTTAACATTAAATTTGCTAACTTTCCAAGAACAATGTATCACAGGTGCATATCTTATATTTGAAAGATTTTTAAAACCGGGAATTAACTTTTGTTTACAAATGTGTCGATCGCTCAAAAATGGCCAAAAAAAATTGTTAAATCTTAAAATTTTAGATTCCAATCAATATAATTTCTGATTGAAATACACCAGATTATTTTGCTTACTGGAAATAGTCATTATAATCATTTAGCTTTCAATTAAAACTAAAATAAAAGTTTAATGAAACCTTTTTTGTTTTTAAAAATTAAATTTAAAAGTTAGTTACCGAAAATGAAGGGAGGTATCTACACACTTGAAAAACAGAATAATCTTATTTAAAGAAAAAATATTATCTTTATTAATTAATAGTATAATTTTTTTTATCATCTCACCCCGAGCAAGGCGGTAACGCCACTGATGTGCAGGGGGCTACGTAAGAGTGAAAAGATTGGAAAAGAGAAAGCCGGAGACCACATCCTAAACAGGAAACAAGGGAGCCTCTTCACCCGTTCAATAGACGTGGGTGGAGTGGTGGGCGATAGTTTCGTCTATCTATTCAAAAAAAAATGTTTGAAGAAATTTAAAAAAAACAATTTTTATCAATTAATATTTTAAACACATAAAATAATTGAATTTAAAGAAGAAAAAATAGTTTCTCTTTCAAATTTACTAACATTTGGCGGATCACGTGAAATCCTTTGGTGGGCCTCATGCGACCCACAGAATGTTACGTAGTTTACTCACAGCTGGTTCAGAAGAAGAACTGAAAGCAAAATCCATTAGGCATAGAGCTAGCAATTTAAAACTGTAAAAATCTACACTGCGCCTTCTTGACCTGATTCTCTCAACCGTTCTGAAGTGAAACGACTACAGAGAATCTATAGCTGCATCTACTGCTAGGAAAGTTGAGTCACTGTGTCAGTCCAGAAAGTTTTCCTCGTCAGAATCCATCTTGCACATTTATAAATCTACCATTCGTCCTGATATTGTATACTGTTGCCATATCTGGTAGGGTGCTCCGGATATTCACCTAGCGTTTCTCGACAAAATCCAAAGAAAGATCTGCAATGTAATCGATCCTGGCTTAGCAACCAGACGTTAGTCATTTTCTCATTGAATTGATGTTGCTTCCCTTTGTCTTTTCTATAAATATTTACATAGCAACGGCTCTAATGTGTGCCCCGACAACATTAATTTATGCATGATACTAAATTGGCATCATGGTCTAACCCTTTTATTGTTGAAATAGTTAAATGAAAACCAGCTCTTCTACTCTAATAGTTTCTTTTCTCGAAATTTCCGGCTGTGGAACTCCCTTCCGTTTACTTGCTTTCATGATAGCTAAAATCTCCAAAATTTTAAATGCAACTTCAATTGAAATCTTCTATTCTATTGAATCCCATCAATATCTTATCCTTTTTTTCAAACAGCCACTGTATCTTTTTTTTTTCTCACTCCCTGTAACCCCCTGCGCACCAGTGACAGGCCTGCCTTGCTTCGGGGGAAATGATAATAATTTGTAATATCTTGCGTGTCGAGAGCTCGTTACCGTATATTCCTCTATGGAGAGGACAGGGTTTCAGTGACTGGAAATCGTGACGGAGAAAGAAAAATCGGAGGGAAAAAGCAATATAGTGGTTATCAATATTTCCGACGAAAATCCGTACTTTTTATTATTTGTTTGCGTTATTGTTCTTTCTGATTTATCAAATTTCAATTTTCGATTCCATTTCATATGAAATCGACATCCTTTGACAGCCTTATCCCTCCAAAACGCATACCTATGTCAGAATGTTCGTTATTTTTTCTGTTGGCTTCCAATGTGCGTGACAATATCTTTCGCACACTTTTTCTTTATCATGAATCTATAACTTTATTTCTCTCTCAATATAACGTCTTTCTCGTCTGATATACATACATACGTGTGTGTGTGTGTGTGTGTGTGTGTGTGTGTGTGTGTGTGTGTGTGTGTGTGTGTGTGTGTGTGTGAGAAACTTTGAATAGGAAGATAGGTCAGTTGAACTTTTATTTATCGATGACTATTTTTGCTCTCTCTCTCTTTTTTTTTTTTTTTTTTTATTGAACGCTTTATTCACAAATATCTGCTCACTTTGAACGCGTTAGCATCCAGTAATTAAATAATTTGTCAGGTGATTTGGGGCTAATTTTGTTTAGTAGCATATCAACCTCTATGGGTTATTTAATGCCGAAATCCAAATATTTTGAACGTAATTTTATAGCAGCAACTAAATGCATTTTGAATGCAATTGTAAGGCTTGAACCAAATGTATTTTGAACACATTTGTATGGCTTTAACTAAATCTTTTTGAAAGCAAATATATGGCTTCAATTAAATCTATTTTTAACACAATTGTATAGCTTCAACTAAATGTATTTTGAATGAAATTGTATGGCTTCAATTAAATCTATTTTTAACACAATTGTATGGCTTCAACTAAATGTATTTTGAATGAAATTGTATGGCTTCAATTAAATCTATTTTTAACACAATTGTATGGCTTCAACTAAATGTATTTTGAATGAAATTGTATGGCTTCAATTAAATCTATTTTCAACACAATTGTATGGCCTTAACAAAATCTTTTTTGAACGCAATTGTATGGCTTCAATTAAATCTATTTTCAACACAATTGTATGGCTTTAACTAAATCTTTTTGAAAGCAATTGTATGGCTTCAATTAAATCTATTTTTATCATAATTGTATAGCTTCAACTAAATGTATTTTGAATGAAATTGCATGGCTTCGATTAAATCTATTTTCAACACAATTGTATGGCATTAACTAAATCTTTTTTAATGAAATTGTATGGCTTTAATTAAATCTATTTTCAACACAATTGTATAGCTTCAACTAAATGCATTTTGAATGAAATTGTATGGCTTCAATTAAATCTATTTTCAACACAATTGTATAGCTTCAACTAAATGTATTTTGAATGAAATTGTATGGCTTCAATTAAATCTATTTTCAACACAATTGTATGGCTTCAATTAAATCTATTTTCAACACAATTGTATGGCTTCAACTAAATGTATTTTGAATGAAATTGTATGGCTTTAATTAAATCTATTTTCAACACAATTGTATGGCTTCAACTAAATGTATTTTGAATGAAATTGTATGGCTTCAATTAAATCTATTTTCAACACAATTGTATGGCTTCAATTAAATCTATTTTCAACACAATTGTATGGCTTCAACTAAATGTATTTTGAACGAAATTGTATGGCTTTAAATCTATTTTCAACACAATTGTATGGCTTTAACTAAATGTATTTTGCACGCAATTGTATGACTTCACCTACAGTCAAAATTATTTATGGTTCTTTTGCTATTAAATGCGTTGCTGGTAATTCTACTCTAACGAGTATATGACATTCTTTTCCAAGACTCGAAATATGAACACACAATATGATGTTGTTTTGTACTTTCAGGTCGTGCAGACCTCGACCATTTTCCAAAGCCTGGCAAATATTTCGTGCAAAACACTTTCGTCAAGTTAAAAACTGCTTTTGAACTTATAATTTGTCATTCGAGCATTTGTCTGTCGTCTTATTCGCCCAAACGATTGACCGGAACAAATATTTTCCACACGATTTTGCCTGCCTATTTGTTTGCCTTCTGTAGGCGACATGTCAGCGTTTTGATAAACGAGAAACGATTAGAGAAACGAAACTTCGAAATGATAGTGAGTTAAATGGGAAACGTCTTTTTTGATAGGGCACATGTTGAAAGTGCCAGTTATAAATACACTCGTGATGAATTGGTCACCTATCTCTCTCTCTCTCCCTCTTTCTCTTTCTCTCTCTCTATATATATACATATATATCTTACTCACTCTCATTTTTTTCATTCTCCCTCACTTTCTCTCGTTCTCGCTCTCACTCACACACTCTCTCTCAATCTATCCTTCAATCTGTCTTGCTTTTTATCTGTTACTAACTTTCTCACTATCACTCACTCTCCTCCTCTCTCTCTATTTGTCTCTCACACTCTGCTCCACTCTCTCTTTTACTGTATGGTTAACCCTGTACAAGGCCTGGGTGTCACTCGATGTAGTGGATTACGTTAATGGGTAGTTTATTTGCACTGAATACTGTTGCCATATCTAGTCGGTTGTTCCTGCCATTCATCTCGAGGTTGTCAACAAAACCCAAAGAAAGATTTGCAATGTAATCGGTCCTGATTTGGCATCTTGACTTCAGTTAATTTTTTTCCGCTGTGACATTGCTTCTCTCTGTCTTTTATATAAATATTTTCCTGGTAACATCTCTGACGAGCTTTTTTTTCCTGGTGCTCCGTCAACGTGAATTGGTACCTAGATCGCACCTTTTACCTTTGAAATAGTTAAATATAACCACCACTTCTACTCCAAAAGTTTATTTTCCCACGTTTCCCGCCTGTGGATCTCGCTACTGTTTGCTTGCTTCCCTGATAGATACAATCTCCAAAAGTTTAAATGCAACGTCAATTGCCATCTTCTATCTACTTGAATCCCATCTATCTCTTATCTTTCTTCCATATCCTCTGTATCCTGTTGTTTTTCTGTCTTTACTTGGGGGGAGATTATAAAAATATGGATAGGAGGGAAAGATTACGGTTGACTGTAGAGTTGAACAGGTCAAGTTGTAGTGATCAGGGAAACACCGCCTGTTCCATAAGCCAGTGGTACGTGGGAAGAGGTTGTTTGAATGGAAATTACTTATTGGCGATGAAATACAAAGAAAGTGTGGGTAGTTTGCCGCAATTTAAATGGCATGGCGAGTCCTAGTCGTGATGGTCAGAGCTGGTGGAACCAGAAGATGCAGTTTGTTTGAGTACTTTCCATATTGATAGTGATAGAGCAGTGAGAGATTCGCCACATCCTGATTATGAGAGGAGTGTGGAAATAACTATTTTCCAACAAGGACTCGGAGATTCTTTTGAATTCTCAAGACTGAAAAGTGAGGTCAGGGCAGCTGCTTCAAATATATATATATATATATATATATATATATATATATATATATATAACTGCTGAAGCAAGATTATTGATGAAATATTTTTAAAGTAAAAACTTTCACAAATTCTCATCCACACAACTCGCGCTGATAAAGAGATTAATAGATAGATTAAAAGTAGAATGGGATAGATAGATAGATAGATAGATAGATAGATAGATAGATAGATAGATATGAACAGGCTGAGATAGATAAATAGATAGATAGATAGATAGATAGATAGATAGATAGATAGATTTTCGAAATTAGATTAAAATTGCATCGTGACGTCTAGTTTTACGCTTTAATACCGCTAAATCTGAATGTGAAGCCTAACAGTCACAATTCCAATGTTCAATTTTTTTACCTCAGTATGATATTGATATCACTTCGTAAATATACCGAATTTTAACCAATACACACACACACACACACATATATATATATATATATAACCACACACACACACAGAGACACCTATATATATATATATATATATATATATATATATATATATATATATGTATGTGTGTGTGTGTGTGTGTGTGTGTGTGTGTGTGGTTATAACACATCGATAAGAGTTCATTATAGTTAAAAAATAGATAAACTATTATCTGAATTATATATATGTTGTGACAGACCTACCCATTTACATGGTAATGGATTAACCCGACCTGCACATATATACCATGTGACTAGTAGTCATTGGGAAAGCACCAGTCTGGTACGAGTCAGACAATCGTAGAGTGACTTTGTAATATCCAACACCGCTTGCTTGTTAGCTAGACGAACAAGCTGGTATCAAGAGTTAAAGGATACATTTACTCAATTTTTAAAGCTTCAAATCGAACAGCAAAGAAAATCAGAAGAAAGACAGCAACACACTAGAGAACTACTCGCGCAAGTCTTAGCAAACAATTCTAACACAGAAAATAATAATGCATTCTCGCAGGATTCTATTTGGAATGCAATAAACAATTTCTGTTACGCGCCAGGTGAGGACAAAACGTTTGCTGCTCATTATAGAATGTATGAAGATTTCTTCAGTATTGATTGTAAAACTGGACTGATCAGAAGAAAGTTTGTTGTTACTACGTAAATTAGATACCGTAGAACATAAGTTTTTGGATTTTATCCTCCCAAGGAAAACTTCTGAGCTAACTTTTACCGACATGGTAAAACTCCTTACCGAACTTTTTAGTCTAAAAACTTCCCAATTTCACAAAAGGTGGAAACGCCTAAACCTTGTAAAAAATGACGAGGAAGATTTCTCTACTTACGCAGCGGTAGTTAATAAACACTGCGATGAATTCCGGTTATCAGACCTTATTGCAGACAATTTCAAATGTCTAATTTTTGCACAAGAGCTTACGTCAAGTAGAGACTCAGAAATTAGACGTCGTGTACTAAGCTGGAGAATGAACCAAATCCGACATTACAAATGCTGACAGAAGATTGTCAAAGAGTAAAGAGCATAAAAAAAGAATCAAAAGACATTGGAACTGGCATTACTCGCGTAAATAAATTATCCAGACGACCAAAAACTTACTCGACGAACAAAACCGAGTACAGAAGAAACAATAATTACTCGAATCCTCATGCTCCTAAAACAGGATTCATAAAAAGAAAAAAATCTACCTAGCCCATGTAACCGATGTGGAGGATTACAAGTGTTAAAGACTGCCCATATCTATACAAAAATGTTTCATATGTAAAAAAAAATATGACATAAAAGTTCCCACTGTAGAAATAAAAATAAAATCAAAAGTCATGTACGTCAAACACGAACCTTTGAATATAACGAAAAAAAGCCTACGAAAATATGTCGTAGTTAAAATTCTAGGTAAAGAGATTAAGTTGCAATTCGATTCAGGCTCAGACTTGTCAATCATTAATGTACATACACGGAAAAGACTAAATAGACCCACTATGTTAAAATCACACAAAATAGCCAGAGCCATTTAATAGCACAAAAATAAATTTCGAAGGAGAATTTGTCACTAATATCACACTACTTGATACTACGAAAAAACTAAAAGTCTACGTGTTGAAGAAAACCTGTTCGGTACTGACTGGATACAGGAATTTAACTTGTGGGACCTGTCAATGTCTACTTTCTGAAAAAAAAAAAGGTAGAATCACTGTCATCTGAGAAGGAAAAACTGAAATCCAAACTAAAAACAAACATTTACAGAGGTGTTCGCACCTGGTCTAGGAAAATACAACAAAATGGCCGCTAAACTAGAGCTGAAACCAAATATTCAACCGGTTTTTAAGACAAAACGCAACGTTCCGTTTTCATCTCTAGAAAAAATTTATCAGGAATTAGACAGACTCGAGAGTATCGGTATTCTGTCAAAAATAGAATATAGTCATTGGACCGCCCCCACCGTCTATGTCAAAGAGAAATCTAAGCAAATTCGCGTATGGGCTGATTTCTCAACCGGTCTGAATGCATCACTTGAAGACTACCACTATCCTCTACCAAGCCCTGAGGAAGTATTTACCAAATTAAACGGTGGTAGGGTATTCTCAAAAATTGATCTGAGTGACGCATATCTGCAGATTCCTGTCGATAAAGAAAGTGCTAAGCTACTTTGTTTAAACACCCACCGAGGCTTATACAGATACGAAAGGTTACCGTTTGGGGTCCAAGTAGCGTTTGCCATTTTTCAGCAAGTCATGGACACTATGCTGGACAGCCTTGATTTTGCCATCGTGTATCTTGACGATATTATTGTAGCAAGCAAAAACATCGAATAACATCGAGACCATATTCATAAGGTGTACAAGAGAATACAAGATTACAGTTTTAAGATCAAAGAGAGCAAGTGTTATTTCTTTTTAGAAAAGATTAAATATTTAGACCAGATCATAGACAAGAACGGTAGACGACCGGGCTCTGATAGGGCCACAGCTATACGCGATATACCGGTTCCCGGAAATATGACTTCACTTCAAAGTTTTCTGGAACTCGCCAATTATTATCAAAACTTCATTCCGAACATGTATGAAAAATCAACCTTTGATAAAGGATAAAACTTGGATCTGGACTACAGAATGCCAATCGGCGTTTGAAAAAATAAAAACAACTCTGACGTCAGAACTTTTTCTTACTCACTCTGATCCAAAATTGGAAATAATAGTCGCTAGTGACGCCAGTTCTTATTGATTAGGCGCATGTTTGCTCCACAAGATGCCAGATTGGTCTAAAAAACCAATAGCCCACGCATCAAGGACACTGCTTCCAGCGGAGAAACAATACTCTCAAATTGAAAAAGAAGCTCTCGGCATTATCTATGCTATAACAAAATTTCATCGTTAACTTTACGGCAGACGTTTCACTTTACAGACGGACCATAAACCACTTTTGACTATCTTTGGGTCAAAGAAGGGACGACCCGTATTTACTGCAAACCGACTGTTAAGATGGGGGACCATCTTATTAAATTATGATTTCAAGTTGGAATACCTCTCGTCTAAGAAGATTAAACACGCTGACCGACTCTCAAGATTGATACCAAAACAAAACGGGCCCCTTGAGGACTTAGTAATTGCCGCATTACGCATTGACAGTGAAATAAAGATCATGATATGTAACACAATTAGAGAACTGCCGGTAACACTTCAAGAAATCAAATCAGAAGCAGTAAACGACAAATTTATTAAAGCCACAAAGCAAAAACTAGCACAAAAGAAATTTACCTCAGACATCTATTCTGTGCGCGATAACGTTTTGCTATACAGCGGGAGAATCATCATTCCGAAAACCTTACAAAAAAGGATACTTAAGGATTTTAACATGGGCCATCTGGGTACTAATCGAATGAAGAGCTTTATGCGCAGCTTTGTGTACTGGCCGAGTATGGACCAGAACAAACACATATGGTAAAAGCATGCAAAGTTTGTGCCTTGGCAGATAAGGCACCACCCATTATCCACAAACCCTAACCAAAGTCTGAACAACTGTGGTCCAGAATACACATAGATTTTGCGGGACCACTGCAAGATTTTTATTATTTGATAGTGGTGGATAGCTTCTCTAAGTGGCCAGAGGTTCTAAGATGTAGGAAACCCACCACAGCAGTAATCATAAATTTCCTGCATCGCGAGGTTCGGGGTTGTTGACTGTCTCGTCAGTAATAATTGCACTCAGTTTACTTCGACTGATTTCAAAGATTTCTGCGAGATGTTTCAGATCAAACACTTCATAACACCACAATATCATCCCAGATCTAACGGACAAGCGGAGTTATTTGTAAATACATTGAAAATGGCCTTAAAAAGGCATTCGGCTCACCTGCTGATATGACTCTACAACGTTTTCTACAGGTGAATAGGATCACTCTGAATCCTAACACATCATCAGCTCGATCTCCGGCGGGAGCTATGTTTGGTCGAAAAATAAGGTCGTTCTTCGACAAACTGTTGCCGAGACAAACTAAGCAAAGTAAAACCTCTACGTTACCAAACAAACGTTATAATCCTGGAGATAAGGTTTATTTCAAAGACTATAAAAATAATGTTTCTTTTTGGGAGCTGGGAGAAATTAAGGAAAGGATCGGCAACATGATCTATATAATCCAGGGACCCAAATTTGTACATAAGAGGCACCTAAGTCAGATAGGCAAACGTCTGACTGAGGACCAAAATGATATGTCTCAAGAAGATGTGGAGGCCATAGAAACCGTCTACGACACTTTTAATATTGAACCACCTCAAACTACGCCAGAGTCACGTCGATCTGGAAGGAAGAGGAAATTTACAGATCCGCTCATGGTTAATCCTAAACGAATGAGATACTGATACTCCTTCGGAGTAACAGCTTGGGAGGGGTGTTGTGGCAGACCTACCCATTAACATGATAATGGATTAACCTGGCCTGCATATATATACCATGTGACTTGTAGTCATCGGGGAAGCACCAGTCTGGTACGAGTCAGACAATCGTAGAGTGATTCTGTGATATCCAACACCGCTTGCTCGTTAGCTAGACGAACAAGCTGGTATCTTTACCGTACTTTGTAATACAAATTGTTTACACTAATCCCGTGTTCTTTTCATTTGTGACCCCTTAAAACAGGGTTACAACAATATATATGGAAAATATATAATTTTTATACATTAAGAATAATCTTGGGAAAAACGTGTGTGTGTGTGTGTGTGTGTGTGTGTGTGTGTGTGTGTGTGTGTGTGTGTGTGTGTGTGTGTGTGTGTGTTAGATATTAAATTACATTACTTAGTATTCATCATATTTTAGCTAGACTTCAATTAACTTGATGAATATTTATGAACGGTGTTAACTTTAAAATTTGAAAAACGAACGGCATTTTTACTTTTGTTTAAAAGTACTTGTTACAAAATAAAATACTTACGTTTGTCTTGATACACTTCATCACAGGACGAAACGCGTCGGCTAAGAGAAGTATATTTACATATACACCCACTCATTATACAAGAAAATATTCAAGTGGCTTATCACTTGACCGACTCCAGAGTTTCGCTAAAGTCTGCTCACCAGAGTCGGAGCGTTCGATAAATTTATTGAATTATTGACATATATCATATTTATTTCCCGTGAAACAAATGCTAATCATAGACGCCAAATTTCAAATTTGAAATATGCACGACGCTAGAGTCCGTTAAGTATATCAGAGAATTTAGAAATGTTTTTGTTTTAATGTTTCGCCGTTTATCTAGTGAAACATGCTAAAGTCAAAATGTTGTAATATATTTATACTATACTGTCGCATTGCCAACTAACTGTTATAATGGACGCTCCCTCCGTTTTCGACATATACGCTCCGCCCTTGATGCCCTACTTCCGTTTGTACCTTAGACGAATTTTAAGGCAAGCTTGATACCCACACAATATTCCATATACAGGACAACGATCAGAACCTCTAATGAAGCGTAAACTGCCTTTAGGTCTATGCTTTGGAATATGCAAGTGTTCAATGTGTGAAATTTCAAAAGTTTAAATGCCTTTTATGCAACCACTTGACACGATCAGAATTCACTTACTGAAAAGAAAAAAGAAGGTTGACAGTAGATTAATTATTAATTATTAATTCATGGATACAAATCACAACATAGATTAACTACTTCTTTTTAATCATTTTACCTAAGCAAAGCAATAAATCGTAAGATTTAGACTCTATGACGTAGAATTACTAAGGGTGACGGAATAAGAGGGAAAGAAATTATTAAGGAGAGAGCGTATAATAAAAGAACAGGATTTAAGAAGACAAAAAGAATAACGAATGATATTGCATTTAAATTTTTTAAGATCAAATTTGATTGGAAATCGGAGACAAGGAAAGATAATTCCACAAGCGAGAAGCGCAAGAGAAGAAACTGTTAGCATAGAACTTAAGGTCACATTTATTTATTTCAACTATAAATTCATAAGACCAAGCTATCAATCTAGTACTGCACTTATATTCGTAAAGTCGAGGTACCAAAGAGGAAAGCTCAGAACAATTACCATGAAACTACTCTTTAAACATAAAACACAGAGAAGCTACATTACGCGGATGAGAAAGTGACTGAAGCCAAGATACCTATACGGAGATGTTATTAAAGTGGGTAAAGCTTGCGAAGGACGATCCACACTTTTTGAATATGTTTATAAGAAATGATTGTTACAAGAAAACACAATGAACCAAAGGAACGATACACCTCAGACCATCTCCCCCACCTCCACCTCTATCTCTCTCTCTCTCTCTCTATATATATATATATATATATATATATATATATATATTAATGCAGGTTTCATTGAATAATATAGACAAGTTTTGTCTATTAATTTTGTGTAGGATCCGTTCATACCGTCTGATATACTTGATGGTGATGTCGTTGAAAGACAACAAAAAATCACAGTAATTGTTGATTTTTTTATCGGGTCTAAGCTTTCGGCTCACATAAGCCATTATCAAAGAGTAAATATTAACACACAGTAAACATAGAACATTTAAGTTATTAACAATAAAGAGAATTGAATTGAAAATATAAGTTCATCTCTACCGTGGCGGATGGCCGAAGACAGTGACAAAATAGTGGCGTTGTGGTTCCTGGTCTGATTACAGACATTTGAGTACGTTATTGGAAATATCAAAATTGATTGTATTCAAACCAGGTTTAAATATATATGTGTGTGTGTGTGTGTGTGTGTGTGTGTGTGTGTGTGTGTGTGTGTGTGTGTGTGTGTGTAAAAATATACTCAGTTATAATCTGAGATTAAGGACAGAATGGTTAAATAAAATAAAGACAAGGGGAAAACTGTATTTTAAATCGCCTACGCGTTTCGTCCTGTGATGGACTTTATCAAGGCAAAAAGACGAAATGAGCTTTATTCTAAATTACGTATCTATAAACAAACAGTGTTGGTAACCACAAAGACGCTCACAAATCATTTCAAAAGATCAACAGAATATTTTAGTTTTTAGAATTTCTTCATTTGTAGCGCAAAGTCACGAGATGTTAAAATGAAGGGAATTCAACCGTTTTCTTTGAAAGTCCATCACAGGACGAAACGCGTAGGCGATTTAAAATACAGTTTTCCTCTTGTCTTTATTTTATTTAACGATATATATATATATATATATATATATATATATATATATATGTGTGTGTGTGTGTGTGTGTGTGTGTGTGTGTGTGTGTGTGTGTGTGGTGCAATGCAATGGATATCGGCTCGGAACGGGAAACTGAAGAGCCAAGTTCGAATTCCAGTCGAATTTGTTACATTCACTTACACACAAATACCTTTAGGAAAGATATTAATCCAATTTACACCTTCCAGCTACGGGTTAAATAGTAAATTCAAAAATGTCCTTCGAGTAAACTGATTGAAAACCAAAGTAAAGAGTACAACATATTTTACTATTTGATCCATAGCGTGAGGAAAATGAAAAGACAGATTCATACATTTTACAATAATATTTGCGCATAATAAACACACACACACATATATATCGGGAAAGACATAAATCCATCTCATATATGTGCGTGTAGAGAAAAAAGTGTGCAGAAAGCAAAGCAAAGAAATAAACTTCAAACACAACCGTACAAATTTAAATATTGAGTATAGAAGTGATCTTTGTTTTTTGTTGTTTCTTTTTTGGGTTTTTTTCAAGTTGAAAGAAACGAGTCACAAAGCTCCTCGCAAACAATCACAATGAAAAAATATTTTTGACAACAGGAAGGATATAATTGCGTTGGTATAAGTAAATTGATGTAGATGGCCACTTTATGAGAAAATTTCGTATTTATGTTATGTATGCGTGTAATTTCCAGAAGTTAGCCAATGAGCGCTATGTTATTACTATTGCTACAATTCGTATTGTTTGTATATCTCGCTTGTATGTTCTTCGTGTTGCATGAGTTGTTTTAGAAACGAGAAAATATTTTAAAGATGCTACTAATAACTCAATTATACGCAAGGTTGAGTAATAATTTTTTTTTATAATTCTCCGTAAGTTTTATTCTAAAGACTGAGCTTGTTAATTTACGCTTCGATTTTTATCTGAAAACTCGGATCACAGGAAGCCAAAAGTTAGATTTACTAAACTCAGAGATATTATTGGTTAATAAATATATTTTTAGGAGGAAAAATATTGTTAATCATGAGCCTTCAAACAAAAGACAACAGGGATGTTGCCTGCTTTTTGAAAGCATGAACGATGATTTCTAAAGAAATGCTAATGTAAAAAATTCAATCTGGAATTTATGTGAGCCTATATTTGTACAAAAATGAGTTGATATCTGTTGATATTTTTACACAGACTTGAGATTTTAGTGATATTACTGAAATGTACTGAACCGTTTTTACACATATATATGTAATGTATTGAACCTTTTTCACACATATATACAGTGACATGTATAAGTATTGGATACATGTTATTTTTTGTTATAACTAGTTTATGATCGCCATTTTGCCTGATATTTGGTAAGTAATATCTCGTAAAGTTGTTTTAGTTGTATGTGGAAGGAAAATTAAAAACTCATGGTTCGAATTTGAGTCGGTTTCATTACATTTACTCTCAAATATCGAGTAGACAGTAAAACTTGTATCCCAAAAAATGACTTCTTCTTCTATGTGCTCTGTCCTTTCAGGGCGTAGGTGATCATGGCTTTCCACGTCTCCCTATTCCGGGTGTCTCTGAGCACGCCTTCTAAAGGTACACCGTGCAATCCTCGTTCTGTCATCCACCTGATTAGGTCCTTCAAATATGCTATCCGTTGCTTCCCCTGTCTCTTTTCCCCTCTATTTGGCCTGTTAGTATCAAGTTATCCAGACCTTCCTTCCTCATTGCGTGTCCTAGGAACTTCAGCTGTCTCTTCCTGATGCTCAGTATTAATTTCCTTTTTGTTTTCATTATTTCCAAGATATCATCATTGCTCACATGCTCGATCTATGATATTCACAGCATCCTTCTGTAGAACCACATTTCAGTTGCTTCCTTCATCTTTGATGATATTGCCCAACATTCCCTGCCATATTGAAGGACGGACATCACGTAGCAATCCAGTACTCTCTTCCCAGTTTCTAGCGAAATTGCCCTGTTTCTTAATACCTTACTCAACTTCTGGAATGCTTCCTTCACCATACCAATTCGCCTTCGGATCTCTGTGTCGCACTTTCCGTCTTGTTATAACGGTTCCCAGGTATTTAAATTTTTGTACCTGCTTGATTCTGGTATTGTTTCTGCAATATTCACTCGCAACCAAAAACAATTATTCTTACAATCGAAAGAATATGTTTTAACCTTAAATCACCCAAATCAATCGATTACCTAAATCCACTAATCTGCATGACGATTAGCGCTCCATTCAATAAGTACATAGGAATTTTATTTTTTCTTTTATATGAAATATGTACTACCGAAATACTATTTTCTATTTTATATGCCATTTTTAGCATCATGGCTCTCTACTACTTCCAGTAAGTAGTTTCCCTAAGTAACCCTTATCGTTTTACTCATCATTTATGTCCTTGTTCTGTTGTTCATTCACTGAAACTCGTCAAATAATTGATTTTCACTTAGCTTTTGATTCGACCTGTTTTCTATTTGTCGTATTGGGCGAATATCCATTGACGCGATATCCTGTCAAGATAGCTGAAGAGCAAAAGAGGAAGTGAGTTCATGCCTTTTCCACAGAGTATCGAATTCGAGTTGAATTCGTTGCGTTCACTGACACATAAATACCCTTAGGAAAGGTATTAATCCGTTTTTTCTCTCTCCAGATAGGGGCTAAATAGCAAGACAGATGGGGTTCTATGGCCTTGGTTGGCAACCAGTCTACCGCAGAAAGCAATGGCAACCTAATACAGGAAAAATAGTGTATCACGTATGGCATTTAACTTCCTTCAATGAGTGGGACTTTCCTCCATCAATCTTATTTTATATGACATGTCCCTTTAAGATGTGCAGGTTAACGGCTGTCTACAGCTTCCCATTCTTTATATTTCTTATTAATATTTGTCCTTACTATCCTTCTCAGTCCCTTTTTTGTCACCTAATTACATAAGCTTTTAGGCAAGTTTCCTCTCTTGTCTTCAATGTCCTGTGAGTGCCAGATTTTACAAGCTCTCTTTCCTCATTATGTATCACAGAAATGTCTACTATATCTTTCATTATGATCTCATATTTTTCTTTAAAATTGCGTCGTTGCCCACACGCTCCATCCACGGTATTCTCAGTATCTTTCTGTAGAAACATGTTTCTATTGTCTCATCCCCACTTCTAGTCCTGGGTATGAAGGTAAGCTACAACCGGCAGCAAAGCCTCTGATCGAAATATTGAAGGTTTTGAGGAGCGTGGAATCGCCTCTTAACTGCTGTTGTTACCAGGTTCACCCTGATCCAGGGTGGTAGCACCTGCTATGGTCCCAGATATGGGAAAATAGTGACCCCCCCCAAAAAAAAAGTAAACACTATGAAAATAAATAAGTATATTTATAGTGAAAAATACCAGTAGTATATAGTAAAATTATACCTGTAATTAGGGACATTAGTTGTGTTCAAAGTATATTTAGATGAAGCCATAAAATTCTGTTCAAATATTTTGGTTTCGGCATTAAATAAACCATAGAGGTTGGTATGTTGCTAAATAAAATCAACCAAAATCAAACTATAAAACATACGTTTACAATGAAATTATAAAATTATGTACAAAATATCTTTAATTGAAATCTTACAATTGCATACGTATGAATCCTTCCCTTCCCTCCAGTTATGGGTTAAATAACAGGGTAGGACTTGGGAACCCTGCCCTTAAGAACAAATCCCAATGAATCTTGATACTCGAAAAGAAAAAAGTATTACTAGACACAAAAACTTATAAAAAACAACAATAAATTGTTGAAAGTAAAAGCATTACCAGCAATAAATAAATTTAAAAAAATTAGTTGGCAATAAATGACCCGCCGAGGTTGATATGCCATAAAACAAAAAAAAGCGACCAACCAACCAACAATTGCATACAATATATTTTAGTTGAATCCATAAAACTGTTAAGAATATTTAGATTCCGCCATTAAATAACCTATAGAGGTTGATATACTGCTAAACAAAATCAGCCAATAAACCAATCTTTCCTTTTAATCCGTGATGAAATTGTCAAGTCTTAACTCTCACACAGTAAGATAGCACACTTTTCTTTGTTTCTATCGAAACCTTCTTGTTTCTAAAGACTTTGCAAAGTCTTTGGTGGCATTTTTCGCTATTCCAGTGGGCCTACCGATTTCAATGTCATATTTTCCACTTAAAAAAAAAAAGAAACAATTCTATACTTTCTTATTTTAACAACTTCATTTGCCATTTTCTTGTTCCATGCGTTTTGTCTTCTTACAGTGGATAGTTATTTCTTTCTTCCTTTCTGGTGTAGAAATTCGCTTCTGCCAGGGAAATTTCAAAAGTATATGTCGTGGATCCGGTTAAGAGTCCAGCAAGAAATAATACAGACACCAAAATAGGAAATAACGATATATATATTAAACACAGCAAAATACAAATACTTGAAACTCTGTTAGTAGAACGAATAAATACAGGTTAGGAAGTAATACTATAACTAGGACTTGCAATAGTCGTACGGTAGTAGTCTTCGCTATCTCTGCCTATCGCTCTCCGCTGATGTGCTTATGCTGATCTCCTGCGGATCTCTCTCTCTCTCTCTCTCTCTCTCTCTCTCTCTCTCTCTCTCTCTCTCTCTCTGAGCTCTGAGCTCTGATCTCCTCTTGTGAGGGGAAGTATATGTAGTTGTAGGAAGAGTTCAATCCGTTGTAATGGGTGATGCCACCATGACAGTATATTTGCTCAAGCTCATTGGGAACACCTCCTCCTTCGATAGGGGTCATTACCCTGCGCCCGAGACGTCTCAAAAAGTGCTGACGGGGAACTTGATCAATGCGTCCACGGTATTGCCGTTAAACACATTTTAAATCTCGACCTTGTGTCCCATTCGGTAGCAATGTGCCCTTTCTTACCGCTTTCTTTTTTTACAACAACTCCGTCGAAGAGATCCTGTAGTTTTCTTTCTGTGTCTGCCATCACTTGCTTATCTTTTCTTTTTCTTTTTTTAATCATTTCACCCCGAGCAAGACGGAAACCGCACTGATGTGCAGGGGGCTACATAAATGTAAAAAAATTAATTAGAAAAGAGTGAGGAGTACAAACTAGTTAGAAAGGAACAATAGAAAGCTGAGAAAGCAGGTGCGATGACAGATACATAGGTGGAGAGAAAGGGAAGGTTATACAGGGGAGGGGAGAGAGCTAGAGGTCAGTGGTTAGTAGATGAGTATTAACTTTGCATTTAAATTTCTGGAGGTTGTAGCCGTCAGGAAAGCAAGAATACGGGAGCGAGTTCCACAGGCAGGAAGTGCGAGTGAGGAAGCTGCAGGAGTAGAATTGTCGTCTGCATTTGGCTAACCTGACTGTGAATGGGTGGGACCCAGTTGCCAGTCTATGATTGTGCCTACTAATAATAAATCCTCGTAGGGCTACCAGTTATCTTCAGGTTGTCTCTTTATATTGGTTGAATTAATCCGATGAGAAGACACATCCTTGTTTTACGCTTTTTCTATTTTTGTGTATTTAATTCACTTTCTATCTGTTACTCCATAATTTACCATAAACAGCGGTGTGCGCAATAATAACGACTTATCTTCTTCTTCTTCTTCTACGTGCCATGTCTTTTCAGGACGTAGACATTCATGGCCTTTCACGTCTCCCTATCCCTGGTGGCTCTTAGCACGCTTTCTCCTGTTATCCCACCCACCCCTAGCTCTGCCATCCACCTACTCAGGCCCGTCAAGTATGTTACCCGCTGTTTTTCTCTGTCTCTTTTTCCCTCTATCTGGTCTTTGAGTATCAGATTCTCCAAGCCCTCCTTCCTCATTACATGTCCCAGGGACTTTAGCTGTTTTTTTACTGATGCTCAGTATTAATACGCAGCCAAAAAAAAAAATTGCGACCATCATTCCGCGTGTCAGGATTAGGTTACTAACTACTCTTTTCTTCACACAACGAGGTGGAAGATTTGGCAAGGCTTGTTTGCTTTTAAGTCGGCTAACTTGTTAAAAGATCTATTTCAGTTGTCACATTTCGTACAACAAGCAAAGTACTTTCTATTTCTTATATATATATATATATATATATATATATATATATATATTTGTACACCCCCACCTCCCAGACTGGGACGTTTTTGCTTGTTGACGAGGTTTTCGTGACTTTTCTTGACAGCCAGTCTGTTTGTTGATGATGTGTGAATTGTGTGCATTATTCCTACCCCTCCCCTCATCAAACATAAAAAGAGACCAGAGAAAACACAGAAACTGGACAAGGACAACGGAAGAAAATTGCATTTAAGTTCGTTATTTTCTTTTCCTTAGCTTCGTTTTGATAAGAAAAAAATATTTAAAAATCCTGACCTATTTTTTTCTGTTCATGACTTTTAGTGACGATCAACATACATAGAGAGGGTGCGGCAGAAATACGTCCGATAAATACATCCCACATAATGATAAGACATTAACTAGATTAAGAGACCATTGCTCCGTCTTACCGTTATGTGTGGAGTATTTCTGGAAGGTACATGGCATTAGGTAGATCATGACACCATTGTCGCTAATGCCTTTACTGTTATTTGGGAATTATTACTGGGAGATATATGACATTAGCTAGATGAAGACACCATTACCACATCTTACCGGTAAAGTGCTTCTAGGATGTATATGGCACTAGCAGTATAGCCCGGCGTTGCTCGGGTGTAATGAAAGCTTTAAAACTAATCCATGGTCCTGGAGCCCGGACTCTTTGGACGTTGGCACGAAAAACTAAAAAGCAATAGTTGTTTCCAGTTAAAGCAAAACTGTAGACTGAAAGAAAAATGTATGGATGTAAGTTAAATTTTGATTTCCTGGTATCAATATCAAATAAGCTTATTTCTTCGTAAACTGAATTTTGAAGGCTAAATAAGTCCTCTGAGTAAATGGTATCATGGCTTAGGCTAAGAACTTACAATTATACCTACTTAGAGCCAAACCCGAAACAAAAACTAAAATAAAAGGGCTGAAAAACTGATTTTGATCAGACCCGGTATCTTGCCTCTTATATATATATAATTGTATATATAAAAACTGTAAAAAAAACTGTTTATTGTCTTGTAAAAACTGCAACCTTGAAACTTCTGAATATCGTTTCTTATGTCTTTGTCTATGAGTGTATCAAATTTGATTAAAATCGAACCACTCCTTCTATAACCTGATTTTTTCGATTATCGATATTTATCGGGGGTACCTCGATACAAAACCTAGCTAAAAACACTCGCAGGCACTTATAGTACAACTGTGTAAATTTTCAAGGAAATCGGTTCAACCGTTACGGAGTCTATAGGTAGGTAACAGATACACACACACAGACACACATACACACACACAGACAAAGTTCCATTTATAAATAAGTTTAGATTAGCTAGATGAAGACAGAATTGCCACTGACGTCTTACCATTATTACGAACGTATTTCTGGAAGATATATGACATTAGCTAGATGAAGTCACCATTGGTACATCTTACCGTTATGTGGAACGTAATTCTGAGAGGTATTTCTGTCTCACCATGTATATTACTTCACACTTTATTTTTTGTGGTTACTTTGTATTTTAATTAAATGCCTCATTTTTAATTATTAAGCAGTGTGTATGACATCTATCAGCCTGACATCGCTGTGATCGAACCTGCGTTCCCCTGCCGTATGATCCGGCGCGATCTGCCGCTCGGCCACCATGAACGTCACGATAAACACGTCTCTGTTTACCATTTTTTAAGGAAATCCCACATATGCTCAGTTTCGTATCCGAAACGTAAAGAAACCAACTTTGAAAAATTATTATTATTATGTCATTTTTCATCATATTTCGATTTCTGCTATAGTCGCACTACCTACCAAGTCTGCGGGAAGAACTAAGGCAGGTCGTGGTGTGTCGTTATGGCTCCCTTTCATGTTTTTATCTCCCCTAACATCCCTATCGTTACATAGACAAAGTTCTTTTTAGTGTGTGGGCTGTACTTAACAAGACATTTTTTGTTTATCTCTTAAGCTGGGGTTTCCAGGGATTTTTTCAATGTGTTGTTTTGTTCTATTTTTTATCATTCCAAATGCACCTACTATCACTGGAACGATTTTTGTCTTCAATTTCCACATTTTTGCGATTTCAATTTCCAGGTCTTTATATTTTGACAGTTTTTCGAATTTTATTATTATTATGTCATTTTTCATCATATTTCGATTTCTGCTTTGGTCTCACTACCAACCAAGTCTGCGGGGAGACCTAAGGCAGGTCGTGGCGTGTTGTTGTGGCTCCATTTCATGTTTTTCTATCTTCCCTATCATCTCTAGCATTACATAGATAAAGTTTTCCTTAGTGTGTCGGCTCTACTTAATAAGACAATTTTTTGTATATCTCTTAAGCTGGGGTTTCCAGGGATTCTTTCAATGTGTTGTTTTTTTCTATTTTTCATCATTCCAAGTGCACCTACTGTCACTGGCACAACTCTTGTTTTCAATTTCCACATTTTTTTCTATTTCATTTTCCAGGTCTTTATATTTTGACAGTTTTTCAAATTCCTTGATTGCTATGTTACAATCCGCTGGACAAGCCATATCAATTAATAGACAAGTTTTCACCTTCTGGTTTTTAACAATAATGTCCGGCTTGTTTGCTTCAATTTTTCTGTCTGCGTAGATGGTGTAATCCCATAGAATGGTTACATCTTCTATTTCTGTAACCGGTGCTGGGTGATGTTCATACCAGTGTTTGTTTACAGATTTTCCATAATGTTTGCACATTGTCCAATGTAAATATTGCCCACCTCTATCGTGGCGATTTTTATATTCATTTGGGGCAAGCACAGAACAGCCTGAGATTAGGTGGTCTATTGTTTCTTGGTGTTTATCACAAAACCTGCATTTTGGATCCATATTATTATGCATAATATTTGCCTGAAAGTTTCTAGTGAAAAGACTTTGGTCTTGTGCTGCAAGAATAAATCCTTCAGTTTCAGACTTTAATCCAGATGCACGTAACCATCGATGAGTATTAACTTTGTCAACATTGGATTTATTGGCACGTTCTGGATATTGGCCATGCAGAGGTTTGTCTTGCCAGCGCTGTTTCATCTGTTCAAGAGCTTTATCTTTGGCTTTCATTTTCATATTTTTTGCCGCAATAGTTGGTTCTTAGCTTCTGTTTTGCTTTTCTACAGAATCTAACTGTAAATCTTGTTTGTATTTATTGCCTTCTTTTATTATTGAATATTTTTCTTTCTTTCTTCATGTTGCCTTACTAATTGTATCATCCAATCCTTTGTTGTTTCTATGTATGTTAGTAAGCCAATAGTTGTTGTCTTGTATGACAATTCCAGCTGAATAAGACCTCTTCCATCATCTTTACGGGGTATGTATAGACAGTCTACATCAGCATTTGGATGATGCATCTTATGCTTAGAAAGAAGCTTTCTTGTTTTAGAATCCATTCGCCTGATGTCGTTTAGAGTCCAGTTTAAGATGTTGAAGCTATATTGGACAACTGGGATTGCAAGGCTATTAATGGCCATAACTCTGTTCTGAGAATTCAATTCAGTTTTTTATATAATTCGTAGCCTTCTATAGTACTCTTTACGCACTATTTCTTTCATTTTTTATGGTGAATGTTTTCACTCTCATTTACACCTAGGTATTTATAAGCTTCTTCTGGTTTCAATTCTTTTATTGTTACAGCAGGGTCTAGGCTAATTGAGGATGTTTCTTGTATTGATCTTCGTAAAAGTGTAGCTTTATCACACTTATTCAAATTGAATTTCATTCCAATGTCTTCGCTGAAGCATTTTACAGTTTGCAGAAGACCTTCCAGCTCATTATCATTCTTAGCATATAACTTTAAGTCATCCATGTAAAATAGATGGCTTATTTTCTTTTGGCCTATTTTATAACCACATTCTGTCATATTAAGTTGACTGGTTAGTGCTATTAATGATATGCAGAATAGTAATGGAGACAAAGAATCACCTTGAAATATACCTCTTTTGATGTATATTTCATCAGACTTATAGGTTCCATTTATATGATTGAGGTAAAGGGTTGTTTTCCTTATAGACGTGCACTGTTTGATGAAATTGATGATGACGGGTGATATCTTGTATATATTTAAAGTCTTTAAAATCCAGGAATGTGGCACACTATCGAATGTCTTACGATAATCTATCCAGGCAGTACTAAGATTTTTCTTTGTACTGTAGCAGTTTTCTAGGATCATTTTGTTAATAATCAATTGGTCGTTACATCCATAACAGCCACGTTTACACCCTTTTTGTTCAAGCGGTATCATGTCATTTCTTTCTAAGAATAAATATGTCTGTTTTGTTAAAATAGATGTTAATAGTTTATATGTTGTCGGAAGACATGTAATTGGTCTGTAGTTTTTCGAGTTGTTTGTGTCACCATTCTTGGGTAGAAGAAATGTAATTCCTTTGGTCATCCATGCAGGAATTTTAGTGGGATCGTCAACCATTTCTTGAAGTTCTTTGGCTAGTTTTTTACGTGCTGTATTTAAATAATATAGCCAAAAGTTAGGAATTTTAACTATACCTGGGAATTTCCAATTGTGTGCTTTTTTTAGTGCAAATTTAACATCGTCTTCTGTAATTCCAGCCCATGTCTGTTCTGGTTTATTTTTCATTCGTTCTATCTTTTGTGCAATCCAATCTACTTCCTTGCTATGTTCTTTAGGGCAAGCCCATATCTTTTCCCAGAACTGTGTAACTTCTTCCATTATGGGGGTGGGGACTGTCACTTCAATTCTTTTTTATCTATTTCCCTGTAAAATCTCTTTGCATCGGTTTGAATAATCTTGTTTTGTCTGTAAAATCTTGATCTTTTCTCATAGCGTCTTATTCTTTGAGCCTTCAGTTGTATTTTTTGCTTTATTTTTTCCTTAGTTGATAGGACTTCATTTTCATTTCTAATGTTGTATTTTCTTTCGACTCTTCTGCTTTTCCTAGTTCTTACATTTATTCCTCTACTCAGTTCATCCAGTACTGATAGTTCACTTCTAAGTTGTTCGATTTCTTTTTCTATTTTTCTTTTCCAATGTGGATCTTCATTTCTGCGAGACTGCCTTGTTTTTAATTTGATGTTCAAGTTTTTTGTTGCTGCTATTGCTGATGCATATATTGCTTCATTGAGATTTGTATGAGTGTCTTCATCCAAGATTAATTTGATTGCTGCATTGTAGAGTTTAATAGTTCGGAGGTTATGCTTTGTTGGTTGTAATTTTGGGAGCTGTTCTCGTTCCTCCATTGCAATATTTTGTATTTGACTTATATGGTTCTTGATTTCTTCCTTGGCTTCTTGTATACTGTTCTTATTTTCCATCAAATAATTATGTTCGATGTGTTCTGAACTCGTTTTATTTTCGTATTTTAACTGAGTCAGATCACACCTTTCCAGTACTTTTAAACTTACAGCATTATCTTCACAGTGATTTGTGTGTATCACGGTTTCTACATTATGACCTGTGGCTTGTTTGATGTTATTACTTTTTATTTCTGATTCTGATTCCGGTTCCTTTTCGTATTTTGTTGATTCGTCTCTTCTGGTTACAATTCTTTTAATTTCATTAATTTCAGCTTCTGTCAATCGAATATTACGAATAATGTACCTTCGTACATTGGCTAATTTATTTTCGTCAATATACTTTCTATTTGCTTGACCAACTTTTTCACGCCAAATGTCATATTATTATTATTATTATTATTATTATTATTCCTCTTCTTCTTCTTCTTCTTCTTCTTCTTCTTCTTCTTCTTCTTCTTCTTGTGTCGTGTTTCTTCGGGACAAAGGCGATCATGGGCTTGGCTTGTCTCTTGTCGCTCTCAATATTTTTCCTCTTGATATCTCTCCTAACCCTCGCTCTCCCATCCATTGCCTCAAGACTATCAAATGTGTCTCGCGCTGCTTTCCCTTGTCTCTCTTCCCTTCTATCCAACCTGTGCTGGCCTTCTGCGCAAGTTACATGGTTATAGTATCACCAGACGCTTGTTTGGTTTGATCCAATCTTTCCTATCAAATCACATAATGAATTCATCTTGAACGGGCATGCCTCCACATCCTATCACACGAACGTAGGTGTCCCCCAGGGTTCTATCTTAGGCCCGACGCTCCTTCTGATTTTCATAAATGATCTCCCTGACTTCTCGCCTGTGGAACTCCCTTCCGTATACTTGCTTCCCTGACGACTATAATCTCCAAGAATTTAAATGCAACGTCAATGCCCATCTCTTGTCCACTTGACTCCAGTTCTTTTCTCGTCCTTTCCCCATCACCTCGTGTATCTTGTTCTTTTGCTTTCTCACTCAACCCTTGCAGCTGTCATTATACCGGGATTGCTATCCTTCTCTTGCCCTTTCTCTGACACCTGCCGTAACTGGTTAGTCTTCTTCGCTCTCCTCCTGCTTAAACTTTCACTATTCTTTTATGTGCCCCCCTGCGCACCAGTGTCTGTATCGCCTTGTTTGGGGTGAAACGATTAAAAACCAAATTAGATTATTCAGGCCCTCCTTCAACATTCAGTCAGTTAAATGCCATACGTGAAACACGCTTGGGCGGTCATGTCTTGAAATAAGCATGACTGACCGAGCAGAAAATTATCCCGCAGTAGGTTGCCATTGCTTTCTGCGGTAGACTGGTTGCCAGTCAAGGCTATAGAACCCAATCTGTCCTGTTATTTAACCCATAAATGGATAGGATCAAAACCTCACCATTCTTAGTATTACAGCTATGCTCTCTAGCAAATGTTTTTTTTTCTTTTTCTTTTTCTTCTTCTTCTATGTGCCCTGTCCCTTCAGGACGTAAACGATCATGGTTCTCCACGTCTCCCTATCTCTTATGGCTTTTAGTATGTTTGCTCCTGTTACACCTCGCAACTCCCGTTCCGTCATTCACCTGATCAGACCCTGCATATATGTTATCTGCTGCCTTCCTCTGTCTCTCTTTCCTTCTATCTGGCCTGTCAGTATCAGGTTCTTCAAGCTCCCCTTCTTTATTGCATGTTCCAGGAACTTCAGTTGTCCCTTCCTGATGCTCAGTATAAATTTCCTTTTTGTTGCCATTCTTTCCAACACCTCATTGTTGCTTGCATGCTCAGTCCACGATATCCACAGCATCCTTCTGTAGAACCACATTTCCGCTGTTTCAAGTTTTGTCTTCATTTTCGATGATATTGTCTAGCATTCACTGCCGTATTGAAGAACTGACATCACATAGCAATCCAGCACTCTTTTCTTTGTTTCTAGTGAAATTTTCCTGTGTGTTAGTACTTTACTCAGCTTCTGGAACGCGTACTTTGCCATGCCAATTCGCCTTCGGATCTCTGTGTCGCACTTTCCATCTCCTGTTAGAACACTTCCTAGGCATTTAAATTTTTGCACTTGCTTGATTCTGGTATCCCCCGCCTGTATTTTTGCAGATCACCATGCATTCAGTTTTCTTACTAGGTGGAAATGCCAGCCCATTGTTCAACCGGTTATTGAATTCAGAATTGTCTTTCTCCTCGACCGATTGCCAACCAAGGTTAGCGAGCGTGTTCTGCTACGCTATTTAACCTCGAGCTGTGTGACGACCTTTATAAATTCATAACTTTCCCAAGAGTAATTGCCCAAAGGCAAATAAAACATGACAATCCTACATTTTGCGCTTATATCCGCAACTCGACCTACATGTCCCTCGAAGATTACTCGTCTTTAAATAGCTTTCAACTTCTGTGCGCACCTATATAAATCTTTATCTACTGATCTATCTTTAGATCGTCATGTACAAAATAAACAATCTAGGACAAGGTTATAGTAGAATAGAATAGAGCACATGCATGCTATTTTACTTTAAGTTAAAAAATAAGATGAACATTTCGTTTAAAAATTCGGATTAAAAAGAGAAAGTTGAATTTTCTGGAAGACATAAAGAAAAAGAGGGCTTGGAAAATGTGACACTCGCAGTATATACTTAAGTCAAAAGACGTAGAGAGAAACAGCGAGTAAGATATATATCTCACAGATATAATCTTTACTATAGGAATGAATTGTAAAAGATTTTACTACAGGAATAATTTGGAAGCGATTTTTTTATAAGAATGTTTTAGAGATTGTACGGGCGCCTTGGAAATTATTTTGCTCTATGAATGCATTGAAATTAACTTACTATCGAAATAAATGGGAAACTATTTTACTAAATTAATAGAAATTATTTTACTATCGAAATTAATTAGAAATTATGTTACTATATGAAGGAATTAGAGGTTATTTTACTATAGGAATACATTTAAAATTAATTTTCTATCAGAATGTATTTTAAACGGATTTACTATAGGAATGCATTATAAGTGTTTTACGATAAGAATATATTAGAAATGATTTTACTACAGGAAAGCATTGTAATGATTTTACTATAATAATGAACTGTCATTTATTTTACTACAGCAATACATAATAAACGATTGTATATATAGGAATACAGGAGAAATACATTTACAATAGCAATACATGGAAAATGCTTTTACTATAAGAATACATTGGAAATTATTGCAAGAAATTTCTTACTTAAAATACTGCATTCAAATTTTATTTTTAGCTGCAATATTGTAAGTAAGAAATTTCTTATTTTTACTTCACTAGAATATCTTGTCCTTTACTTTTCCAGGTTTAATAACTTGTCCTGTTCTTTTCCAGGTTTAATATAATTTTAAGAATATTATTTTCATACGCGCATTTTTCCATGTAATCCATTATTTTCCAGGCATTACTATTAATTTAATATAAATTTAATGCTGAAAACCGCATTCAAAAATATTAAAAAGAAAAAACTTATATGCAATTGATTAAAAAAATGATTATTTATAATTAATTCTGATAATCAATTCTGACATAAGATGATAAGCAAAGTTTGACTGACAAAAAATAAAAGTTATCATCAAAATGTAAAAGTTGAAAACCGCATGCAAAAATATTAACAAGAAAGAATAAGATTTATTATGAAAAGCGTTAGTCACTCACTCACTTATGTAGTTAGTCTCCCTTTTCGTACTTCACATATTTTGATGTAACTTTTTTCTTCTGAACTAAAATTAATTTTTTTTTAAAAATGTAGCTAAGGTGGTGTCCTATCTAACTCTGTAAACTATTTAGAATTTGCTTGAGAACTGAATTTGTGGTGAAGCTTGAAAGCTGCCTAGATTCGCTCAATGTTGGATTTAAGAATATATTCAACCACTGCAGTGATTGAATGATTACAGTGGTTTATCAAACATTTTTTATCACTGCACAAACAAATTTCATGTTTCAAAATTTACTTGTTCTTCTTCGGGTGAGTTAGGACTGAAGTTCCTCAATTTAATTCAAAAACATTGCCCTAGTAATAATCCTCTAAGTAAGATTTTTAATAAAAGAAAATACCCTTAAATTAGGATATAGTTGTACAAATAATATACCCAAAGGTTGAAACCTAGGTTGTGGAAAAAACTCATTTCCAAATGAAAAATATTCAAAAGCTCTACAATATAAATGTATTGAGCACTTTTTAACACAAATGGGTATTGTTCTAACTTAATTATAACCAAATACTAATTAATATATATATATATATATATATATATATATATATATATATATATATATATATAGGGTGGCTCAGATGTTTTTCTATGGGGCTATCTTAAGGAACAAGCTCTAAACAATTGCTGATCTTAGGAATAACATTAAAACAGAAATTACATCACTGGAGTCACAACAGTTAAGGGTTGTTATTGATAATACTCCAGAAAGAACACGTTTACGTGATTTGAAAAACAGATGCCATTTAACAGAGACCATCTTTCACACCTGGGAGAAATAAAACTCACATCGTTTTTCTATAACTTTTTAAAATATCAAATTTGCCAGCAAAATATAAACAAGATATTAAATATCGATACCTCTTCGTGATTTTAGATCACTATATATATATATATATATATATATATATATATATATATATATATATACCAGCAGTATAGCCCGCGTTGCTCGGGTGTAATGAAAGCTTTAAAACTAATCCATGGTTCTGGAGCTCAGACTCTTTGGACGTTGGCACGAAAGACTAAAAAGCAATAGTTGTTTCCAGTTAAAGAGAAACCGAAGACTGAAAGAAAACTGAATGGATATAAGTCAAATTTTGATTTCCGGGTATCGATATCAAATTTTCTGCACTATTGTAAGAACTGCAACCTCGAAACTTCTGAATATCGTTTCTTATGTCTTTGTCTATGAGTGTATCAAATTTGATTAAAATTGGACCACGCCTTCTATGACCCGATTTTTTCGATTGTCGATTTTCTATATTTATCGGGGGTACCTCGACACAAAAGCCGAGCTAAAAGCACTCGCAGATGCTTATAGTACAACTGTGTAAATTTTCAAGAAAATCGGTTTAGCCGTTTCGGAATCTATAGGTAACGGACACACACACAGAGACACACACACAGACAAAGTTCCATTTATAAATAAGTTTAGATATATATATAGCTCAGAGGTAGAACTGACGCCTATTCGGTTGGGTTTCAATTCTGGGTAAAAGCAATCGGATGTCTAACCGTACTGATGAGCGAAACAGATCTGTCTACGGATGACTATATATATATATATATATATATAAAGTACTGTGCAAAAGTATTAGGACAAAAACTATTTTATTTTTATCATATTGACTGAAAATACAAAATTTAATTGATTTACTCAGCAAATGCTTTAACAAAAAAATATTTGTTACAAAATAAATTTAATATTTAGTATAATAACCTTTTGCTTTGATCACAACCTTCATTCTGTCAGGCATTGACATCACAAGCTTCTTCAATGTATCTACTGGTATCTCCTGCCAGGAAGCTTGTATTTGTTCCCAAAGTGTGTTTTGCGAAGTAACATTAGATTTATCAATTTTTTATCCAAAATACCCCATAGATGTTCAATACAGTAGCTTCAAAATAAGTTCTTTAATAAAAAATAGGAAAAGTTAAAAAGAATTTATACAGACAGAGCCATAATCATATTGTTTAACTTCTTCCAACCAATTCTCCTTAACTTTCTAAATAAGCATGAATTCATTTTATAATGTCTAAATATATATATATATATATATATATATATATTTATATTTTCCATATATATATATATATATATATATATATATGGAAAATATAAAATGAGTGCATGTCCAATTTGGAGAAAATAATTAGTGGACTTAATAAGAAAAAAGTTAGCGATAATACACGCATTAACACACGGGGTTGTAATTGTAGGATAAAGAATAGTTGTCCCTTACAGGGTAGATGACAGCAGGAATGCGTAGTTTATCAAGTTAAAATTTATATGAACACGGAGGACACTAACCACAAAATATACATAAGAGCTACACAGGATAAATTTAAAAAAAGATATGATAATCATACTAGTAGCTTCAATAACGAAAAGTCTAAACATAGCAATACTTTATCCACTTACGTATGGACCATTAAACAAGAACTTAATAAAGACCCTATCTTGAAATGGGAGATACTGAAGAGATGCGCTAAATATAAAGCTGGCCAACAATTTTGTAGGCTATGTACAGAGGAAAAACTAGCTATAACTTTGTATAAACAACCGAATAATTTATTGAATTCCAAGACGGAGATATTGAATAAATGAAGGCATAGGAAGTCCTGGCTGCTGGATTAGGTTCCTTTATCGTGGGATAGTACTTTTTTTTGTTTTTGTCTTTGCCTTTCACCCCTGTATATAAAAATTAAAAAATTTTTGTTGTTAACTCCCCCGCCTTGTGTTTGGTATCTCCCTTCATGGTCACGTGAGTTGTCTTATATGTTCTTATATGAGTTGTCTTATATCTTCTTATATGCCGTTTTTTCGTCTTCTATTTAGCCAGCTTTCCCTGACGATCCGTTTAGGTGAAACCTAAGTAGGTTCGTCTGGCTCATTGGATGTTATATATATATATATATATATATATATATATATATATATATATATATATATATATATTATAAGAATGTGAAAGAATAGATAGATTAAACCCCACTGTTCATTCATTTACTTTTCTTTTATAAAGAGTGCCCAATACAAAGTAGAAAGTAGAGCTTAATATTGTAATTTTCTTACGATGGTTTATAAAAGCATAATATAACTACACAAAAATGTTGATGTTTCAGAACAATATTCTTCTTCTTCGGGTCATATTTTAAAAATAAATGGTAAAAATGATTTATTTTATAAAATATAAGATTAACTCATGCTTATTCAGAAAACTAACGAGGAAGTAGGAGGAAGTTAAACAATATGATTGTCGGTGTGTCAATATTGCTCAATCAAAAGTGAGAATTAAATTGAAATATGGATCGAAAATTTTGCTTATGTAATATGGAGTTGAAAAATTTGGATCGCGAAAATGAACAATGTCAAAACATAACACTTTTGAATTTTGTTTAGGTAAAATACATACTAGGAACACACATTATTTATATGAGTAAAAAATAAAAATAATCTTTAACTGCAGGTTGGATTTTAGGATTTTTAAACTTGATGTTGTACTATCTCATCTGTTAAAGGGGCTGGATTGTTTAGGTTAAAAATAGAATTAAGTAATTATTGTTTACTGAGGTAATTGGGGTTATGAAATTCAAACAAGTGTGGTTCATTAATTTTAGTAATTTAATATATTTAGTATATTAGAGCATAAGTTATAAATAAACTTTATAATTACTTAAATTTTAAAGAGAAATATTTGCGGTGTTTACATAATAATGTCAATTCATTCCAATGGTTTAGTAGGACATTATTTTTAGGGAATCTTATAATCTGCAGCTTTTTATTATTTTTCAAATACAACCTGAAGAAGAAGAATATTGTTCTGAACCATGAAATGTTTCGTGTAGTGATATTATTATAATATATATATATATATATATATATATATATATATTTGCAGCCAGAATGAAGCAGCGCATAGCATCCCGTAAGTTCGGTTACAAAAACTACTGGAGGCTCTGTAAAAGTGTACTAAACAATAGCAAACCCTCAACCCTTCTAATCAACGAATTCGAGGTCCTTAGCTTTACAACAGACAAGGCTAAGTGCTTCGCTCGCAGATTTTCCACCAACTCGATACTGGACTCTTCTGGATTATCTGTACCCGACTTCCCACCCCGAACTGAGGCCCAGCTGAATGACACCCACATTACCCCTCGGTGGTCTATAACATAATTTCAAAGTTTGACCACCATAAAACGAGCGGCGGCGACAAAATCACCAATCATTGTCCTGAAGAAATGTTCCCCTGGACTCTCCTCTGTTCTCTCCAAATTCTATAACTACTGCTTCTCTGCTTCTTGCTTTCCTTTCTGCTGGAAGTCCTCCTTCATGGTTCCAATATATAAAACCACTGGTGAACCCTCTGACTCCTCTAATTATTGCCCTATCAGCCTCCTACCGATTTTTGGCAAAGTGCTCGAAGCCATCTTCAACGCCGTGGTGGTTCAACAACTCACAGCCCACAGACTATTCTCTGACAAACAGTATTTTTCCGCTTCATCAGGTCTACTGCTAATATGCTCACGACCATCACTGAGTATATACACCAGGCTCTCGACAAGAACGGCGAAGCCCGAACTGTTGCCCTAGATATCTCCAAAGCGTTTGACAGAGTCTGGCATATTGGCCTTCTACGCAAGTTGCGAGATTATTGTGTAACTTTATCCAGTCATTCCTTTCAAATCGAATGAAGGTAATATTGAACGGATATGCCTCCCAATACTATCATACAAACGCGAGTGTCCCTCAAGTCTTTATTCTAGGTCCTATGCTTTTCCTTACCAATGTTAACGATCTCACAGATGTAATATGATCCCAAGTAGGCATATATGCTGACGTCACTATGGTTTACTCTCGCATCGATCAAAAAGCTGCTGAGGCTGACAAAGCAAACCTCGCTGCCGAGCTTGAAAAGGACCTCCAATCCGTGGCGGACTGGGATAAGGAATTGCTCGTGAACTTAATGCTTCCAAAACGAAGCTGCTATCTAATAACCATCACAGACAATCGCTCCTACCCCCCCCCATTAGCATGTATCAGGCTAGTCTCTCTGAAAGCAAAACACTGCACCTCCTCTGCTTAACTCTCACATCAGACGTTAAGTGGGATGACTATATAGAATTCATAGCAAAATCCGCTGCTAAAAACGTCACTTCTCTGTGTAAGGCCAGGAAGTTTTTTTCCGCCTGAAACAATCCTGCACACATATATATAAATCTACTATTCGCCCGTGCATTGAATACTGCTGACATATCTGGTCGGGTGCTCCTGCTATCCACCTAGGTATCCTTGACAAAATCCAACAGAGAATCTGTAATGGGATAAATCCCGACTTGGCAGCTCAGATACAGTCACTTTCTCACCGATGCAATGTGGCTTCCCTGTGTCTCTTCTACAAATACTTTCACGGCTTCTGCTCCGATGAACTTAGCTCACTGGTACACCCTATATATAAATTTACTTGAGCCAAAAGATTAGTAACTAGGTCCCACCCTTTTACTATGAACCCAATAAATCGTAAACGCAAATTCTACTTCAACAGCTTCTTTTCTCGCACTTCCCGCCTGTGGAATTCAATTCCATTTACTTGCTTTCCAACAGCTACAATCTCCAAGAATTTAAATGTAAAGTCAATAGTCATTTCCTATCTCACTAACCTGCATCCTCTCTCGCTCATGCTTTTTCCTCCGTCCACTTCACTCTTCCCATCCTTCTCTTACCCATTTCTTGACACCCCTATTACCTGTCACTCCTTCTCATAACTTTCCCCCTCTGTAACCCCCTGCAAAACAGTGGCAGTCAAGTGCCTTGCTTGGGTCGATATGATTATAATATATATATATATATATATATATATGAAGATTGCGTTCAAACATAAAACAGACTGTCGCCGCCCGGTATTGAATTTGTAGGTTCAAAAGTACTATTTCTGATACTGAACATTTACCAATGAATATAATATATCTCAAAACTATATTGACTATTGACCCACAGAGAACCAACCTTCGGATTAATAAAAACTTATTATTTCCATTAGAAAAATTGCTCACGTTTGGATGCAAAACTGTTTAGATCTGAACATTTTCGTGAGATCTTTGACTAAAGAATTTTCGATTGAAAAGGGCAATTTCGGTTGGTTCTCTGTATCTGAGTTGGTTAAAGTATGTCAGATCTAACGGTCACTATCTCTGCCCAGGGAGAACGCTGTTTCGGAGAGCACAAATTCCTTTTTTAAATCATATCTTTTAAACATACTGGCCGGTAGATGAAAAATAATAAATATAGTTTAATAAATGAATGGAGAGTCTACTAAAATACGATCATCCACTCAAAATAAAGTTTAAGAGGGTAAAACAATAAGTTATTATAATAAAAAACGTACATTACTTTCATTAGAAAATTGCGAAATATATAAATACAGAGTGTGAGTGATAAATTGTCGTCTAAATGACGCATAAATAAAATAAAAAAATAAGCAAGAAGGTTGCAAGTCTGGGGAGTTAGTTTGCTTACTGTAAGGGATGTGCGTTTTGGTGCAGTGGATATCGAATCGGAACGAGGAATCGGGGAGCCGAGTTCGAATTCCAGCTGAATTCCTGGCATTCACTTACGCGCAAATACCGTTGGGAAAGGTATTCATCCCGTCTCTTCCCTCCAGTTATCGGTTAAATAACAGGACAGATTGCGTTCTATAGCCTTGGCTGGCAACCAGTCTACCGCAGAAAGCAATGGCAACCTACTGCGGGATAATCTTCTGCCCAGTTAGTCATGTCATGATCGCCTAAGCGTATATCAACGTATGGCACTTAACTGATTGACTGTAAGGGATGCTGTGATCGCAGAAATTGCCTAACAGCCATGACTGTGTTCACTAGCCTGTGTGGCATGGTATAGAGTCCTGTTGCCAGACATAGAGTCATCCAGCAGTTAACATCTTGACCCAGGACAGCACTACTCCCTGAAGTCACTTGACGTCGTGTTGATTCTGAAACCCTCACAAACAAATCAGAGAGTTCTTTACTTATCAGAACAATCAGAGAGTTTTCCAAGCTGCTATGCCTTCGTAATTCCCATTAGACTCATCCAACTCTTTCCCAATCCTCTGCATTGACCTCAGATTGAAACCCAAACACTCTGGAATGTTCGCATTGGATCTTTTGGCGCGAATTCCAAGCTGTATGACGTTTCCAAATTTCTACCGGAGTGAATTGAGTCATGGTTCTCCTTTTTTTCACAGTGTGAAAAAAAGGAGAACTGCCCAATTCACCCTGCTAGACTGAGCAGTCGAAACATCAAAAACAACGACGCACATGCGCAAGTTTTTAAAAGAAATGGCAACCGCACGCTATATATAAACAAGTCTTGTTTGATTTAGCAGAAAAGTTTTGTTATTAAAATTTTAATTGTATTAAAATTGTATGAATATTCTAAACCTGTAGATTTAGAATTTTCATACTCAAAAATTGGACCAGTACAATAAAAAATAAACAGGCATAACTTATCGGTTGAACTTAACCAAACCGGCAGGAATTAATCCTTGCTAAGTAGAACGATAGATAGATAGATAGATAGATAGATAGATAGATAGATAGATAGATAGATAGATAGATAGATAGATAGATAATGAGTGTTACATACTACTCAAATTAGGTTTGCCGTTGAGTATTTTGATAACATTCTCATGCTGGACACTAAATTAGAGAGAAATTAAGTAGTTTTCTCCCTATTTAACTAATGTAAGATCGACGCGAAAGTTAATAAAAGATGACAAAGCTTTCAATTTTCCGTGAATATCATTTTTCTTTCATTAAATAAAGACACGTTTGTTTTGTGTTTTCGTTTTTATTACTGTTTATAAATTATTAATTTCCGAACAAAACATTCTCATTCTAGTAAATAAAGCTTCGAACCACACCAGTCTCATTTTTATATTCATATCGGTTTTTGAGAAAATGTTCATATTTGTTTGCTTTTTTATATTTTAATGATATTTTTTCTTATTTTCGTATCAGTTCTTATTTCTTTATCCGTGTTATTTCAAAAAAGCAGTTCATAAAAAACGTCTTTAACATTTCTGATATAATTACGATGTCGTAAATTTAATAATACTATTTTACCCAGAGAATTGCTAATGGTAAATATATTTTTCTAGAATGGGTCTTATCTGCTATTGCTATCTAATCTAATCTAAATCTAAACTTATTTATAAATGGAACTCTGTGTGTGTGTGTGTGTGTGTGTGTGTGTGTGTGTGTGTGTGTGTGTGTGTGTCCGTTACCTATAGACTCCGAAACGGCTGAACCGATTTTCTTTCAAATTTACACAGTTGTGGTATAAGCGTCTGCGTGTGTTCTTAGCTAGGTTTTGTGTCGAGATACCCCCGATAAATATCGAAAATCGATAATCGAAAAAGTCGGGTAATAGAAGGAGTGGTCCAATTTTAATCAAATTTGATGCACTCGTAGACAAAGACCGATAATAAAGTAACGATATTCAGAAGTTTCAAGGTTATAGTTCTTACAATAGTGCAGAAAATCGATAATATATATATATATATATATATATATATATATATATATATATATATATATATATATAAGGCAAGATGTTTGTGTGTGTGTGTCTGTTTATCTGTCTGTATGTCCTTTATGCAAATCCACAATTTTTATCCGATTCTCACCAAACTTAACACAAATATTCTTTAGGCTAAGTCTGAGCTCCAGGACCATGAATTAGTTTTAAAGCTTTCATTACAGCCGAGCAACGCCGGGCTATACTGCTAGTAATAGTATAACTAGCTTCCAGCTTTTAAGGTTGACAATGGATATTGCTGCCATGTTGGTACCCACTGCCTTGGAAAATAACGTCTACAAGATAGCGGATCAATATTTAGATTTAATATCTATTAAATGAAGTATATTTTTACTATATACTGACTAATAACGTATACATTAAGGCATATAATAAGAATGACAGCTACTGTCTCTAAACAGCTATTCATGATGTATAAAACTAAGTAAACTTTTTTTCCAAATGAGCATGAAATGTAAGATGCTCACGTTCACTTGCTGTTAGTACCTATCATCAGCGGTCCGAAGAGCGTACAAAATAACCTACCATCAACAATGCTTTACGCGAACAAGTGTTAGGAATGCAAGAAACGTGTAGAGGCATTATCGACAGGTACGAGCCAACAGATGTCTTACTGGGGCAAAATATTCAGATAGTTTTAAACAAGAGGGGTAGAAGGGATGAATGTGTAGCAATACACAGTTTATTGGTAATTGTGGCAGCTTAAGAGCGGGCCATTCAAAGTATCGACGCTATACAATGTACATCGCCGAAAGCGTCTTCAGTGGTTGGCGTGGGAACTGAACTTTGAATAAAATAAAGATGGTTACTTTGTTTAATGAGTCTGGCTTTCACTTAAATAAGGTGGGTTCATGTTCGATTTTATCCTGGGTCATCGATGGTACCAGGATGGTGTCATTAGGAACCAGGTAACAGCAGTCTTCTACAATGGCAGTGGAATCATTCGACAGGGCAACGCGCAGAAGAGATGTTGTTCTGGCCACGAAACATCCCAGATCTCAATACCATTCAGCACTTAAGGGATACGTATCTGACACCTAATTTTCGGCAATTAAAGGATCTCTGTTTCTGTGAGTCGGTTTCTTTCACTCTTAGTAACTCCTTGTGTCCTAATCACTTTATCACCTTTCTTGGGGTGAAATGATCTTTTTAAACTTCAGAAATCATAGGACATGCCTAAAAGACCCTCAAATGTAAAATCCTATTCTCTAATTCTTCAACTGATTGTTTCGCTACCCTGTCGCAGGTGCGGGGGTGAGGTGATCTATCCCATAAAAGTTGATTATCACTCAAGTTAGCGTAGACAAAATGAATTGGTCTTCAACTTTTGGTAAAAAAAAAACTTAGTTTTAAATTTGCCAGTTCTAAATGTAAGCTATATGATCTTTTACAAAAGTAATTTGTTAAAGTCAATTTTAATTCTCCTTTCATCTTCATTTTGATAAGAAATATTTCGACTCAGACTAAGTTAAAACTTATTATTTATGATTAATACTATAGTTATTGCCCTAAAGAACCTGCCAACCCTAGATTCCTAATAGTAAAGCCGTCAGGTTAATTTTCCTTTAAATTAATATTAAGTGCAATGGGGTTAGGGGATTTCGATGCACCCCAGAGCAACTTATATCAACCCCCTTCTCTCGTATACAAGCGAGCTGACTCAGGGAGGAGTTCTGTTACCATCATTTGGGAGTAGACGAAACACGTACAACAAGGGAACGTTTAGTAAGTTTGATCAGCGATTCTATAAATTAGTTATCATAGTAAAGAAGAATAGATAAATACTTGTTTTAAACACACTTAGTTTGTTAATCTTCCTCGTCAGTTAAGTGATTGAGATTTACGGCTTATCAAACCTTGTGAGTTATTTGAAGCGGAAACTTATTTTGGATTGCGTTAATAAGTTTTCTTTTGTTAATAAATATTGCAGAAACTTTTTTTTTGTAATAAGATGGATATTTGTGTTGGAGATCTTTGGTTATTTATTTATCGGAACTTCAGAAATAAAAGGTAACTGACTCAATGGTATGTAAAAATTATATATATATTTATTTATTTCCTTTAAAATGAGTCTTTAGATAATCGGTGTAGCAAAATGTTCGTTTATAAGTTTGGTACCAGTCTGGAGAAATGTCTGTTTCGGCTCGGTCATGAGTATTATCAAACTTTGCTCGTTGTAGTAGTCATCTTAGAAATATGTCAGTGTCAATCTATTATGTTTTTCTCGACCCTAAGATATATATATATATATATATATATATATATATATATATATATATATATATATATTCTTCACTACTTGACAACATAGTCATTGCAAAAAAAATTGGGTGTCAGTCGGAGTCGCTACCCCCTAATCCATGGAATCAATATGATTTTATATATATATATATATATATATATATATATATATATATAATATTCAAAATAATAACTAAATAGACTCTGCAAGTATTTAAGTTTTAAATTTATACTAAGATAAACCTTAAGAAAAACCATTAACAAACAGAACCTAATTCCGTTACAATCCGGTGCACTAAGGCGTTGGATAAGAGGGGAGAAAAAAAGAAATCCGCGGAATAAGGACAAGACATACGATACTCCGCAGTAAAGAAAAAAAAACCCAAACTGAACCAACCACAAAAAAAAGAAAGAAAAAGTGCTCGATACAAAGTACAAACGAAATGCAAAAGTAGAGCAAAGACACACAAAGAATCTCAAGCTAGCCAAAACCTACCGCGGTTTCACACTACGGCTCGTCAGGCCCTGACGAGCCGTAGTGTGAAATTATATATATATATATATATATATATATATATATATATATATATATATATATATATATATTATTATTAAAAATTTGTGAGTTTAAAAATGTATTTTTTGACAGTATATAATATAAATATATAAATATAATAATAGAAATAAACAAATACTGTCAAAATAATACATTTTTAAACTCACAACTTTTTAATAATTTTCCCTATATATATATATATATATATATATATATATAATTTTTTTAAATTAATTTTAAATTAATTTTTTTTAAATTTTTAATTAATAATTTTTTAATCTTTCTTCTTATTTTTAATTTATTTTATTTTATTTAGTTTATCGATACTTAGAGGTATCTTTAATTGGATTAACTTTATTAAAAAAAATTTTAATTCTTATATCCATTTTTCCCCTAAATATGCTTTTTGTAAAAAGTTTCTAAAAAGTCTCTTTTTTCTAATGCTTTAACCTATGTATAAGGTTAGTTTTGTTTGACACGTATCGAGCGTTTTTAATATGAAAATTTTTTGGTTTTTCCTTTCTTTTCTTCTCGTTCCTTGTCATTATTTTTCTTTCCTCCCACTTCCCCTTTTTGTTTTATTTTGTTTAACCCTATTCTCAATTTAACACCACTTCTTACCCCTTTCCTTTGTAAAGCTAGACGAAACCAAATTTTCCATTTCTTCACTTACAACTCTATCTAAAAGTTAAAATCTAAAATTGGACATGATTTACTTCTGAAATTTTTGTGACGTAAATTTCTCAAATCTTAACCGTCCTTTTTTTTTAATTTATTTTTAATTTCTTTTTTTATTTTTATTTTTTATTCCCCCCTATATACGGTTTATATATTACGGTTGCTGAGAAGATGTGAAAACTCTCTTAGGGATTTCATGTTGAAATGTTCATTCAACATTTTTGAATATTGAAAATATATTTTATTTTATATATATATATATATATATATATATATATATGTGTGTGTGTGTGTGTGTGTGTGTGTGCGCGCGCGCGTGTGTGGGTGTGTCCTTTTTAAACGAATTATTTCGCTACTGAGAGCGTAATAGTTTTCATATTTCTAATTTCAGTAAAACAAAATAAATATTTTTTATTTTTTGTTCAGTTCATTTAGTCAACAAAAAATGTAAATATTTTCCGCCGTAGTTTTGAAACAAAAACAAACGCAATGTTGTTTACAATGTCACACAAAACATCAAATCACGTTTACCCAAAACAAAAGAAAATAGATTTTTTTGATGGAATTTTTGAACAATTTTGAAACAAGAATTTTTTATATAATTATTTTTTATATAACTGAGTTTAAAAGATGCAGGGGCAACACTGGGCTATGATGTTAATATATATATATATATATATATATATATATATATATATATATATATATTAGAATGGTTTATATACTTAGAATATTATATATATATATTAGAATGGTTTTCATTTTAACAGAGAGGATAAATTCCTCCGATTTAAGTTTCTAGAAATGTTTACTTGATTCAACACAATATCCAGACATTTTTGTTTAAATAATTTTTTCATACCTAAATTCATCTCTTTTAACCGTGGACCACAAGTTTTCTATTTGAAACTGGAAAACTGGGGTTGCAGTAATTTAATTTCCTTGAAGCTTATTTTTTTATCATGATGGACTTAAGCAAGTGGAAGTGTATTGTTTTATTTGAATGTACTCTTTAGCTTGAAGCGTATTACTTGTTGCCTTTAACATTTAAAATTAAAAACAATCAAACAAAACAGAACACAAAAAGAAAAAGAAATGCACAAAAGACCCCTGATCCAAGAAATAACAACTCTTTACATTTAGCTTCGTAATATAATTTACTTTGAAGGAAATTATGATTTTACCAATAACTACCATCCACCCGTGCATTGAATACTGCTGCCATATTTGGTCGGGTGAAACTGCTATCCACCTAGGTGTCCTTGACAAAATCCAACGGAAAATGTTGATTGATTCTGACCTGGCAGCTCAGATACAATCACTTTCTCACCGGCGCAATGGGTCTTCCCTGTGTCTATTCTACAAATACTTTCACGGCTTCTGCTCCGATGTACTTATCTCACTGATGTACTCTATATAGGATTTTACTCAAGCCACAAGATTAGCAACTAGGTCCCACCCTTTTACTGTGAAACCCATAAATTGTAAACACAAATTCTACTCCAGTAGCTTCTTTTCTCGCACTTCCCGCCTGTGGAATTCCCTTCCATTTACTTGCTTTCTCGACAGCTACAATCTTCAAGAATTCAAATGTAAAGTCAATAGTCATCTCCTATCTCACTAACCTGCATCATTTCTCATGCTTCTTTCTCTGTCGACTCCACTCTCCTCGGTATTCTCATCCTTCTCTTGCCCATCTTCTGACACTCCCTATAAACTGTCACTCTTTCTCGTAACTTTCCTCCGATGTAACCCCTTGCAAAACAAGTGGCAGTAAAATGCCTTGCTTGAGGCGATATGGATTATTAAAAAAATCCATCTCTTCTCCTTTCAGTCATGTTTTAATAAGTAGGATTTGTATCAGAAAATCTTTATTTTTGCCGAAGAATTTCTCACAATTTAAAAATTATTTTCTAGCTTTCAATAACCTGCAAAAGGTTGATAAGCAGTAAAACAAAACAAATCAAATTAAGCTATACTAGTCATGTATACAAGCACAGGATTTTACTATGTTTTTACTTTTCACTCTGCCATTTTATCCACTTTATTCTTTAACCTTTAGAATGCTGTGTTCATCTGTCAGCTATATTGCATTGGGATGTTTTAGACAAGTTGTAGTTGTTGTGAGTTATCTGCCCCCATGGTGTTTTTTCCTTTTTGGAAATGAGAGGAATAATTTGTTTTTTCTTTATTGGTTGCACTGATGCAATACTAATTTCCATGCTTAGCTTACTAACAGGATTTTTTTTATAATACTACATGTACTGATTCCTTTAAAAAGTGATGGTGTGGGGGATAATCCAAGAAAACGTGGGTGTATAATCAAAGCAGAACAAATGTGTGCAGGTATAATACAAGAAATAAAAAAAACAAAGAAATTGTATAATAACTCTCCCACCCACAAAAAAAAACAGGAACTATCCAGCCTACCTGAAATCTAAAATTTTAGCACAGTTTAATAAAACTGATTTAGCACCTTATCACGGCTTTCACAGCTTCTGCTCTGACGAACTTAGATCACTGGTGCCCCCTAGATACGAATTTTCACGAGATACTAGATTAGCAACTAGATCCCACCCTTTTACAGTGAAACCGATAAAATGCAAACGCAACTTCTACTCCAACAGTTTCTTTTCTCGCAATTCCCGGCTGTGGAATTCCCTACCACATGATTGCTTCCCCGACGGCTACAATCTCCAGGAGTTTAAATGTAAGGTCAATAGACACCTCCTAACACACTAACTCGCTCCCATTCTTTCAAACACTCTTCCCATCTGCCCAACCCTCATCCTCGGTATCCTTACCCATCTATCACCTTCCTCCTGACATTTCCTATGTCTAACAACTCTTTCTCTTTACCGTCCCCTATGTAGCCCCATGTGCAATAGTGGCAGTGGAATGCCTTGCTTGGGGTGAAATGATTAAAAAATAAAAATTAACAAAATAAAATAAATAAATAAAGTAATGAAAAAAAGCTAAAAATATCTGTTATATATATAAAAAAAACATCTTATTTATGCGCCCTGTCCTTTCAGAGCGTTGGCGACTTCCAATCGCCCCTATTCTCTGTCGCTCTTTTTCCTCCTGGCATCTCCCCCAATCCCCGCTCCGCCATCCACTCGCTTAAGCCATTCAAATATCTCTCGTGCTGTTTTTTTTCTGTTTCCCTTTATCAGTCCTGTGAGTTTTAGATTCTCTAAGCTTTTTTCCCTGCATTCAGTTTTCTTTAAGTTTATGCTCAGTCCTTTTCTTCTCGCTTTCTCTTGCCACCTTCTATTGGAGATCCTGCATTTTCTTTTCCTTGTCTGCTATCAGCACTGTTTCATCCGCGTATTTTACATTTTTTGAGATTTTGGCCGTCAATGACGAATTCTGGCAAAAATTTTATTTCTCTCAGGATTGTTTGAACTTTCTTTATTACAGCTCTTTTAATTTTTTTCAAATCACTAATGACATTCTTAAAGTCATTTTTCTCGTTCTTTCTCAGCCACTGTTTTCTTTTTATTATTCTTTTGTAGTCTCTGTTCAGAGCTTTTGCTATTTTAAGTTTGGTTTCTTATCACTCAATTACTGAGAATATTTTCTCTTACATTTGAGGTTAAAGCATTCTTATCGAACTGTGGAACATGTTAGTCAAAAAATATATCTGTACTATTTTTGTTTAAATACAGCAGATATAGTTAGCACAAAACGAATTAACAACAACAGGGCGGAAGCGGGAACATACAAAATACGAAATGCCTAATGGTGTACACTGGCGAAATCTCAAGAATAAAGACTATAGTATATATATATATGTGTGTGTGTGTGTATATATATATATATATATATATATATATATATATATATAAAGAGAGAGAGAATCACCCGCAAACAGTCTTGTTTCACAGCTCATCAGTACTGTTAGATATCCGATTGCTTCTGGCCAGTATTGAAACCCGACCGAATTGATATCAGTCGGCGATTCTAACTCTGCGCTATGGGCGCTCGGTAGGGAAAGCGGACGGACTTTAGCATGTTGTCTAATAGTAGACACACGCATATATATATATATATATATATATATATATATATATATATATATATATATATATATATATATATATATATATATATATATATATATAATATTAACTATAGTAATAACAATACCAATAGTAACAGAAATAACTCTGCCGAAACTAGTATTAATTAAGCTATAATTTAAATCGTCTTGTACAACCTACCGAGGACGAACTCGGAGGGAAAAGAAGGGGAAATAAAAAAAGAAACAAACGAAGTACATGAACAAAAAAGTCAAGCACTTCTAAGAAAGAAAAAAAAACAAGACGAAAACTCTAACACTAAAGCGCTCAATACGAAAGTAGAGCAAACAAAAACAAAAACATATTTGTTTATATATATATATATATATATATATATATATATATATATATATATATTTATCAACTCTGACATAGTACAGTAATTCAATGGTGAATCAGTTTATTACTTAATAACAATAGAAACCCGATCCCCCACTTTATATCCAGTAGAAAATTATATTGACTCTTCCTAAACCTCAATCATATTTTCTTGGGAATAGATCATGTTTATATCACATTGCGTTAACACACATCGTTTTATACGACGATTTGCTGTAAAATTCTTATTCAAACCCAGTTTCAAAAATCCAACAAACCATCTAAATTTTTAAAGTCGTGATGAGATCTTTTCAGTAACTCTTCATACAAACGAAAGTAAGTGATAACAAACTTGACGCTAGATAACATGTCAGCTAAAGAAAGCTAGCTGAAAATTTGTGATGGAAAAACCAGCAAAGGAAAGAATGGACGCAAATTATGAACTATTATCAACAACTCATCTTAAAATTTCAGATAAAATCTCAACCAATAAACGTGTTTCTAATCGCAACGTTTAATCAATATACAAACTGATAACACGAAATTGAAGCAATCTTGTCGTCACTGATGCGTGTGTCCTTCGGAGATTTTATTTGAATAAGTCGACAAAACAAATTTACTCTGAGGTACCAATAGAATTGCGAAGTAAATTGAATCCCAAGCTGAATGGAATCGGGTCTTGAATATCAATGGTTCTTAGACGAGAATATAAAGAATACGAGTTTGATTTCTTTTTTTAAATAAAAAAAATATTTGATAAGTTTTAAGATTTGTTTCATAGACGTAAAATCGTGACAGAGAATCAGTTCTTTTTTTTTCTCTTTTTGCTGTTGCTTAAAGTCGTTGAATGGCAAATATAAGAATAAGTTAAGAAGGAACAAACCGAATTTAAGGGGAAAGTTGACAGTCAGGGTAATGAAGAGATAACTTATCGGATGAGTGCAAATAAAGTATAAACAAATATGGAAACAGGAAATGAATGAAAAGACACAATGTACGAAAGAAAAAAACAAAAAAAATAATAACGGTAAGAAAAAAGAAAGAAACAAAATTGAATGAATGAACGAAAGGAACGAACGTAAGAAAGAAAGATAAATGGATGAGGGAAAGAACGGAAAAAACGCCAAAGATGAACAAACAAAAGAAAGAAAGAAAGAAAGAAAGAAAGAAAGAACAAGAGAGCGAAAAGAAAGAAAGAAAGGACAAGAGAGCGAATAGAAAGAAAAAAAGAAAGAAAGAAAAATTGAATGCACGAAGAAATGAATGGAAGAAAGACGCCAAAGAAAGAAAGAAAGATTAATGAAAGAAAGACGCCAAGATGAATGAATGAAAGAAAGAAAAAAGAAAGATGAATGAATAAAGAAAGAAAACTATATTAACGATAACAAAATGAAAGAAAGGATGGCATCAAAGAAAAAATTACGAAGAATGAATGAACGAATGAATGAAAGACGTAAAAGGTGAATGAACAAACGAGCAAAAGAAAGAAAGAAAGAAAAAAAGAGAAAGACAGAAAGAAGGAAAGAAAGACAGATAAAAAGTAGGGTGAATCGACCAAGAGACAAACGAAAGGAAAAATAAATGAAAGAAGGATGACTGAACGAACGAACGAACGAACGAACAGACGTAAGAAAGAAAGAAAGTTTTTTTTTTCAAGCTTTCCATTAAACCTGAAAATAGAAGTTTTCTAAATAATGATGACCGCTTGCTTTTCATATTCTTTAACAGCTTTTTGAAGTTATGAGTACAGACGGCTTAATATCTTTTCCTAAATGTCAAATTAAACTGCCCTATCTGATAGATCCCTTTCTGCCTTTCATCAGCATGGCCGTTGCTAATCTCCAGATGAGTGACTCATTGAACCGTCCCAGGTTAACATTTTCGGTCGACTTGAAGTTGAAAGACTACATTTAATCTGAAGCATAGGAAGCTGGTTAATTTTTCTTGTATTCGGCCTTGTGTCTTACTTAGCCGAACTCCCTACAGCTTACAAGTTTTAGATGCAGAATTATCATCAGAATTATTATCAGAGGGATGGTTGTCGGCAGGTTGGAATATGTGGAATTGTGTGGAATAGCGTAAGAAGAATAAATATATATGTATTGCATTTTAAAATAGAAATTTATTAAAGGGAAAGACTAACATAAGTTGTAGGAGTTAATGTACAATTAGAAACATTAAGAAGTTAAGAGTAGAGTTCGTACAAAATGTTCGAGTCGTAATTGTTGAAATAGATAAGGAGAAAGAGAAATAGAACCATGTCCGGGTCGCTTGAAGTTGCCGTTACATTTGTGGTACAGTGGATATCGGCTCGGAACGAGAAACCGGGGAGCCGAGTTCGAATTCCAGTTGAATCCATTGTATTCACTTACGCGCAAATACCCTTGGGAAAGGTATTAATCCATCTCTTCCTTCCAGTTATAGGTTAAACAACAGGACAGATTGGGTTCTATAGCCTTGGTCGGCAACCAGTCTACCGCAGAAAGCAATGGCAACCTACTGCGGGATAATCTTCTGTCCAGTCAGTCATGTCTCTTTCGAGACATGATCGCCCAAGCGTGTATCACGTATGGCACTTAACTGACTGACTGTCTCTCTTTCGCTGCTCCCATCTCTCAGTCTCTGACGATGCGAAGTCATTTATATGTCCTTTTGAATTTCGCACTGGATCGCTAAGTCCTTTCAAGTCTTACAAGTCGCTCCCATTGGTCAAAAATCATTTTAACACCTACTTGCGAATTCTGGGTTCGACTTTACATTTCCATGTTGGTCCCGACCTGGCAGCTCGACTCCAGCCACTTTCTTATCGGCGGGATGTGGCTTCTCTCTATCTCTTCTATAAATATTTTCATGGCTTCTGCTCTGGTACCCACTTCCACAAGAATTTACTCGGACAACCAGACTGGCATCAAGGTCCCACTCTTTTACAGTTAGATCAACCAAATGCAAGCGACAGTTCTACTCCATCAGCTTCTTTTCTCGTGCTTCCCGCCAATGGAACTCCTTTCCATATACTGACTTTCCTGACAGCTATAACTTCCAAGAATTTAAATGCAAAGTCAATTCCCATCTCTTATCCACTTAACTCTATTCCTTTCCACATCACTCCGTGTATCTTGTTCATTTCCTTTCTCTCTACCTTCGTAACTGTCTTCACTCCTGTGTTCTTCTCTTGCTCTTTCTCTTTCACTCCCTGTAGCTGGTTCTTCTTTATCTTCACTCTTTTCCTGTCTAAAACTCTCTTATATAGCCCCCTGCACATCAGTGGCGGTACCGCCTTGCTTGGGGTGAAATGATTAAAAAAAAATTTAAAAATATAGTTGCACGTAGTTGAATTTTTTACATTCACTAACAAGCAAATACTCTTGAGAAGGTTATTAAACCGTCTCTTCTTCCTTCAGCTATGGGTTAAATGGCAGGGCAGATTGATTCTATAGCCTTGTTTGTCGACCAGTCTACTGCGGAAAGTAATGGCAACTTACTACGGGAAAATATTCTGCCCAGCAAATCATGTCTCGAAGTGTCGTATGACACTTAACTGAATGACAATGTAAAGGTAACGTTGCAACAAATTTTGAAATCCCAAGAAAACATCTTTTACTTTTTTCTTTTCCTCAACTTAATGATTTTATTGTTTAGCCCAGGATAGATGTTGTCTAGACTGGATGGAAAGAAGATCTATTATTTGAGTGTCCTATTTCAAACTCGGTCAAATTGTGTGCGTACGTTTGTGTGTGTGTGTGTGTGTGCGCGCGCGCGCGCGCTTGAGTATACCTTCAACGACACACGCAGATATCAGTGACTCAAGCACAAAGATTAGATTGCAAGATGTCTACGAGAAAATATGTATGAAAGAAAGCCAGATTCGTGAATAATGATTCGGAAATCGAATCTACGGTTTTGTGATTTTAACTTGCGGATAACTGATAATGATAAATGCATTTCACGGGGTAAATACAGGCGTTCATAGCTCGGATATTTATGAGTCTATCATGCCAACCATCAATGACCTGCATCGAAGTCGGAATGTCATCAGGGGGACATTCGCTGTCATAACATACCTGATCAATGTAGCTAACAGACCAATTCGTCTTGCGCCATGGATATGGTTCCACTCGCAAGTTCTTGTTTTTAATCGCCAACAGCGTTCCGTCAAGCTTAGACTCTAAGGATTTAGTTAATATCTTACACCAAAGTAGACACTGCTGACGAGCAAAACAAGTTCTCGCTAGTGATCTCGTATTCTGGACACCTAGCCATTAGCACGAGATGGCCCAGCGAACACCTATATTGACCAGCTATAAAATTTCACTAGAAACAAAGAAAAGAGTGCTGGATTGCTATGTGATCTCAGTTCTTAAATACGGCAGTGAATGCTGGGCAGTATCATCGAAAATGAGGACAAAACTTGAAGCAGCGGAAATGCGGTTCTACAGAAGGATGCTGCGGATATCGTGGACTGAGCATGCAAGCAACAATGAGGTGTTGGAAAGAATGGCAACAAAAAGGAAATTTATACTGAGCATCAGGAAGAGACAACTGAAGTTCCTGGAACATGCAATAAAGAAGGGGAGCTTGAAGAACCTGATACTGACAGGCCAGATAGAAGGAAAACGAGACAGAGGAAGGCAGCGGATAGCATATTTGCAGGGCCTGATCAGGTGAATGACGGAACGGGGGTTGCGAGGTGTAACAGGAGCAAACATACTAAGGGATAGGGAGCAAACATGCCACAAGGGATAGGGAGAACCATGATCGTCTACGTCCTGAAGGAACAGGGCACATAGAAGAAAAAGAAGAAGAAGAAGAAGAAGAAAAAGAAGAAGAAGAAGAAGAAGAAGAAGAAGAAACCATTTGCTAGAGAGCATAGCTGTAATACCAAGAATGGTGAGGTTTTAATAGAAGATGAAGATGTTATGTCACAAAAGATTACCCTCATGACTTTCCGACCTTGATGCAGAAGCCTAGTGATCATAACATAACTCCTCAGTGTAGGTGGTTGCTGGGTGACCAACCCGTTTTGTAACATGCCTAGGCGTCCATAGCAGTACATCACTCACGAATCCTTGTTTCCTTACAGTGTGCAGCAAAGCGCATTCTCCATAGAACTTCGATTTCGTTGATTGTTGTCTCCAGAAGATGTTAAGTCTAGCACTCAGCATCTGCGTATAGGTCCCATCATGTTTAATTCCTTTGTCTCTCCTTATCTTTTTCCTTCAATACCTATCCATCTCAGATTCTCTTTTGCTCTCTCTCTCTCTCACTTTCTCTCTCTCTTTCTCTCTCCTTCTCTTTGACTATCTTTCTCTTTCTTTCGTTTTCTTTATATATTTTATCCTTTTCTCGCTTTCACTTTCTATCTCACTCACATTTTTGTTTTTATTTTCATTTCCTCTCTCTCTCTCTCTCTCTTTCTCTCTCTCTTTCTCTCTCCTTCTCTTTGACTATCTTTCTCTTTCTTTCGTTTTCTTTATATATTTTATCCTTTTCTCGCTTTCACTTTCTATCTCACTCACATTTTTGTTTTTATTTCCATCTCTCTCTCTCTCTCTCTCTCTCTCTCTCCATCCCTCCCTCTCTCTACTCAATTTATTTTCACACCTTTAATTTCTTATTCTATTTCTCTCTCCGTATCATTCTGTAGATTCCTCTCACAATCATTGCCGTCTTTTTCTTTTTCGTTTTCATTAGCCTCTCTCTGTCTCTCACTGTCTCTCTCTCTCTCTCTCTCTCTATATATATATATATATATATATATATATATATTTCTCGCAAATCTTCTTTATCTCTCTTTCCTTCTACCTATCGCCTTCTTTTTCTCTTTCTTTTTCTTTTAGTCACTATTCATCTCTTTTTTCTTCTTCAGCTTTCTCATTCTTCGGAAAAAATATCTTTGAAACACTTAGTCATGTAGCAAGACGGGTTGGTCATCCACCTCTCCAAAGACAACGGTACAAAAAACATGGAGTCTAAGCTTAATGTAAACTACGCACGGATGCCGAGAGCTTGTTATAACTTGCTGCTAAATGTTATAATATAATGTTTCGACAGACTAAAACGGTACCTTAACGAACACTTTAATAGAACGCTACTATAACTCTGAGTATTTACCCAAAGTCTCCCCACTGAGGCAGGATATGACACAAGGCCGGGTTTAAAGTGAGGAACCCGAGCGGTTACACCCGGACCAAAAGTTGAAAGTTTATCCAGCCCCCGCAGGATCGGGCACTATGCGTGTCTATTTTTCTCAGTCAATTTCCCGTCTGAAAATCGAGGCCTGACTGATTCAAACTCTGCCTGAAGACAGGGCGCTTGTCTATTTTTCTCAGTGGAGTCCTTGTCCGTAGACAGAACTCCGAGTGGGTCATTCACTACCTGAATAAAGCTTGACTGACAATTGCGAGCTCTCGCGAAACACTGAGTATTTATCCAAATCCACCCCACTGAGACGGTATGTGACACAAGGTCATGTACAAAGTGGGAACCCGAGCGGGTAAACTCCGGCCAAGGTTTCAAATTTACCCCCCCCCCCCATACGCTTGTTTATTTTTTTTTTCAGCCGAGTAGAACGAACTCTATTTTTCTCAGCCGATTCTCTATCTGTAGGCAGGGCCCCAAGTGAGTCGTTTTCTTTCCGAAGAAAGAGACCTTGTTAGACAGCTTAGAGCTCACCTTACTAATGGCGGGATGTGACAAAAGCTCGGTTTTTAATACGGGGAATTCAGAGCGAGAACGCTCGAGCAAAAATTCTCAATTAACCCCCCCCCCCCCCGCATAATCTGGATCGACTATTGTGTTGGCTTGTCCCTCTTTCTCAGTCGAGTCTCAGTCCATAGACCGAACCCCGAGTGACTCGTTCTCTTCCCAAAGACAAAGAACACTACCGACAATTTCGTGTTAGAGTGGAACTCTTGGTATTTACCCTGAGTCCCTCCATGGGATGTGACACAAGGTCGGGCTTTACGTCGGGAACCCGAGTGCAGACAGTCGGGCCAGAGCTCAAAATTTGCCCAGATACTGCATACGCGGGATCGGACACTAAATTGTTTATTCTTCTCAGCCGAATCTCTGTCTGTAGACGCTAGTTTCGGCCGAGTTGAAATCTGTCCAAAGACAGGGTGCTTGTCTGTCTTACACAGTCTCGATTGAGTTGTCTGAAGGAAGAGAGTTTTTGTGATGCCCCTTAATTCACGTGGAAGTCTTGATATTATACATCTACGCTAACTCGTTACGTAGGTTATGCGATATTTTCCTGTGTCTTTTATGTTCTGTATCAAATTTTCCAAGCTCTCTTGCTTCATTATGAGTTCATGAAGTTTCAACTCTCTTATTGATTTTAAGTAAAAAATTGAACTGAATAAAATAACAAAAACTATATCACTTGAGGACTACCAAGAGAAGCAACAAGTAAAATGGATAACACTTGTTAACTCGAAAAGAAAATGATGTCATAATCAAGATGTTGATATTCCACACTACTTCAAATAAAAGGTTATGAAGGAAACCCCCATCATTACTGGAAAGAGCGATAAAAGCTACTGGACTTGAGAAACCTGTTTTTCAAAAAAGTGTTTTGAAGAGAAAGATTTTAACCAAAAATCGTTCTGGCTACTCGAACAATGAATTCCAAATGTTTCGTTTGTGAGGAAACCTTTCTTCTATGGGCCTTGTCCTTTCAGCACGTAAGCGATCATGGCTCTCCACATCTCCCTATCCCTGGTGGCTTTCTCTTGTTAGTCCACGCAACCCTCGTTCTGTCATCCACCTGCTCAGGCCCTTCAAATATGTTATCTGTTGCTTTCTCCTGTCTCTTTTTCCCGCTATCTGGCTTGTTAGTATCAGGTTCTCCAAGCCCGCCTTACTCATTGCATGTTCCAGGAACTTCAGTTGTCTTTTCCTGATGCTCAGTATTAATTTCCTTTTCGTTTCCATCCTTTCCAAAACCTCATCATTGCTCACATGCTCGATCCATGATATCCGCAGCATCCTTCTGTAGAACCACATTACAATTGCTTCAAGTTTTTCCTTCATCTTTGACGAGACTGTCCACCATTCATTGCCATATTGAAGAACTAACATCACATAGCAATCTAGTACTCTTTTCTTTGTTTCTAGCGAAATTTTTCTGTCTCTTAATACTCTATTTAGCTTCTGGAACTCGTCCTTTGCTATGCCAATTCGCATTCGGATGTCCGTGTCGCACTTTACGTCTTCTGTTAGAACACTTCCCAGGTATTTAAATTTTTGTACCTGCTTGATTTTAGTATCCCCACCTGCATTTGGATTTTGGGCTGCTCTTTTTACTGATGATTATGCATTTGGTTTCCTTGCAATTTATTTGTTGTCTTTTCTTGTCACTTTCCTCAGATACCTTCTGTAGGAAGTCTTATAGTTTCCTTTCCGTGTCTGCTATCAGCATTGGATCATGTGCGTACTTTATGTTGTTTAAATTGTGACCTCCAATGACGACCATTTTCTCTAAAACTTGTTGTCTTTTCTTGTCACTTTCCTCAGATACCTTCTGTAGGAAGTCTTATAGTTTCCTTTCCGTGTCTGCTATCAGCATTGGATCATGTGCGTACTTTATGTTGTTTAAATTGTGACCTCCAATGACGACCATTTTCTCTAAAACTTGTTGTCTTTTCTTGTCACTTTCCTCAGATAACTCCTGTAGGAAGTCTTATAGTTTCCTTTCCGTGTCTGCTATCAGCATTGTATCATGTGCGTACTTTATGTTGTTTAAATTGTGACCTCCAATGACGACCATTTTCTCTAAAACTTGTTGTCTTTTCTTGTCACTTTCCTCAGATACCTTCTGTAGGAAGTCTTATAGTTTCCTTTCCGTGTCTGCTATCAGCATTGTATCATGTGCGTACTTTATGTTGTTTAAATTGTGACCTCCAATGAGGACCATTTTCTCTAAAACTTGTTGTCTTTTCTTGTCACTTTCCTCAGATACCTTCTGTAGGAAGTCTTATAGTTTCCATTCCGTGTCTGCTATCAGCATTGGATCATGTGCGTACTTTATGTTGTTTAAATTGTGACCTCCAATGACGACCATTTTCTCTAAAACTTGTTGTCTTTTCTTGTCACTTTCCTCAGATACCTTCTGTAGGAAGTCTTATAGTTTCCTTTCCGTGTCTGCTATCAGCATTGTATCATGTGCGTAATTTATGTTGTTTAAATTGTGACCTCCAATGACGACCATTTTCTCTAAAACTTGTTGTCTTTTCTTGTCACCTTCCTCAGATACCTTCTGTAGGAAGTCTTATAGTTTCCTTTCCGTGTCTGCTATCAGCATTGGATCATGTGCGTACTTTATGTTGTTTAAATTGTGACCTCCAATGACGACCATTTTCTCTAAATCTTGTTGTCTTTTCTTGTCACTTTCCTCAGATACCTTCTGTAGGAAGTCTTATAGTTTCCTTTCCGTGTCTGCTATCAGCATTGTATCATGTGCGTACTTTATGTTGTTTAAATTGTGACCTCCAATGACGACCATTTTCTCTAAAACTTGTTGTCTTTTCTTGTCACTTTCCTCAGATACCTTCTGTAGGAAGTCTTATAGTTTCCTTTCCGTGTCTGCTATCAGTATTGGATCATGTGCGTACTTTATGTTGTTTAAATTGTGACCTCCAATGACGACCATTTTCTCTAAAACTTGTTGTCTTTTCTTGTCACTTTCCTCAGATACCTTCTGTAGGAAGTCTTATAGTTTCCTTTCCGTGTCTGCTATCAGAATTGGATCATGTGCGTACTTTATGTTGTTTAAATTGTGACCTCCAATGACGACCATTTTCTCTAAAACTTGTTGTCTTTTCTTGTCACTTTCCTCAGATACCTTCTGTAGGAAGTCTTATAGTTTCCTTTCCGTGTCTGCTATCAGCATTGTATCATGTGCGTACTTTATGTTGTTTAAATTGTGACCTCCAATGACGACCATTTTCTCTAAAACTTGTTGTCTTTTCTTGTCACTTTCCTCAGATACCTTCTGTAGGAAGTCTTATAGTTTCCTTTCCGTGTCTGCTATCAGCATTGTATCATGTGCGTACTTTATGTTGTTTAAATTGTGACCTCCAATGACGACCATTTTCTCTAAAACTTGTTGTCTTTTCTTGTCACTTTCCTCAGATACCTTCTGTAGGAAGTCTTATAGTTTCCTTTCCGTGTCTGCTATCAGCATTGGTATCATGTGCGTACTTTATGTTGTTTAAATTGTGACCTCCAATGACGACCATTTTCTCTAAAACTTGTTGTCTTTTCTTGTCACTTTCCTCAGATACCTTCTGTAGGAAGTCTTATAGTTTCCTTTCCGTGTCTGCTATCAGCATTGGATCATGTGCGTACTTTATGTTGTTTAAATTGTGACCTCCAATGACGACCATTTTCTCTAAAACTTGTTGTCTTTTCTTGTCACTTTCCTCAGATACCTTCTGTAGGAAGTCTTATAGTTTCCTTTCCGTGTCTGCTATCAGCATTGGATCATGTGCGTACTTTATGTTGTTTAAATTGTGACCTCCAATGACGACCATTTTCTCTAAAACTTGTTGTCTTTTCTTGTCACTTTCCTCAGATACCTTCTGTAGGAAGTCTTATAGTTTCCTTTCCGTGTCTGCTATCAGCATTGGATCATGTGCGTACTTTATGTTGTTTAAATTGTGACCTCCAATGACGACCATTTTCTCTAAAACTTGTTGTCTTTTCTTGTCACTTTCCTCAGATACCTTCTGTAGGAAGTCTTATAGTTTCCTTTCCCTGTCTGCTATCAGCATTGGATCATGTGCGTACTTTATGTTGTTTAAATTGTGACCTCCAATGACGACCATTTTCTCTAAAACTTGTTGTCTTTTCTTGTCACTTTCCTCAGATACCTTCTGTAGGAAGTTTTATAGTTTCCTTTCCGTGTCTGCTATCAGCATTGGATCATGTGCGTACTTTATGTTGTTTAAATTGTGACCTCCAATGACGACCATTTTCTCTAAAACTTGTTGTCTTTTCTTGTCACTTTCCTCAGATACCTTCTGTAGGAAGTCTTATAGTTTCCTTTCCGTGTCTGCTATCAGCATTGGATCATGTGCGTACTTTATGTTGTTTAAATTGTGACCTCCAATGACGACCATTTTCTCTAAAACTTGTTGTCTTTTCTTGTCACTTTCCTCAGATACCTTCTGTAGGAAGTCTTATAGTTTCCTTTCCGTGTCTGCTATCAGCATTGTATCATGTGCGTACTTTATGTTGTTTAAATTGTGACCTCCAATGACGACCATTTTCTCTAAAACTTGTTGTCTTTTCTTGTCACTTTCCTCAGATACCTTCTGTAGGAAGTCTTATAGTTTCCTTTCCGTGTCTGCTATCAGCATTGGATCGTGTGCGTACTTTATGTTGTTTAAATTGTGACCTCCAATGACGACCATTTTCTCTAAAACTTGTTGTCTTTTCTTGTCACTTTCCTCAGATACCTTCTGTAGGAAGTCTTATAGTTTCCTTTCCGTGTCTGCTATCAGCATTGGATCATGTGCGTACTTTATGTTGTTTAAATTGTGACCTCCAATGACGACCATTTTCTCTAAAACTTGTTGTCTTTTCTTGTCACTTTCCTCAGATACCTTCTGTAGGAAGTCTTATAGTTTCCTTTCCCTGTCTGCTATCAGCATTGGATCATGTGCGTACTTTATGTTGTTTAAATTGTGACCTCCAATGACGACCATTTTCTCTAAAACTTGTTGTCTTTTCTTGTCACTTTCCTCAGATACCTTCTGTAGGAAGTCTTATAGTTTCCTTTCCGTGTCTGCTATCAGCATTGGATCATGTGCGTACTTTATGTTGTTTAAATTGTGACCTCCAATGACGACCATTTTCTCTAAAACTTCGTGATTGCTCACATGTTTGGTCCATAATATTTTCAGCAGCCTTCTGTAGAATCTGATTATTTTTACTGCTCTTATTTTATCTAGAAAGATTGACTCAAGAAAAAACATTTATCTTGGATATCAAGTTTTCTTTTTCATAATCGAATAAAAAAATCATGGATTCAAAAAATCAAAACACTAACTTATAAAAACATAACACAAGGCGTAAGTTTAACCATAAATGTATGACTTCTTTATTATTGCAAGACAATAGGTTCTTAATTATCTCAAGTGTATAATAAAAAATGTAAATGACAATATATTTACACAACGAAAGAATATAATGGTTTTATAATCGCATAGCTTCAAACTTTTATTACCTTAGTTTATGTTTTGTTTAAGAGTTAGGATTGGCTGAATAGTTTTCAATAAAATTGATGATGGAAAATGTTGAACCCATCACCAGACTACTCACTTCAACTACACTGGTTTATTGCTTCCCTACCTCTTTGTTGTGGTACAGTGGATATCGGCTCGGAACGAGAAACCGGGGAGCCGAGTTCAAATTCCAGCTGAATCCATTGTATTCACTTACGCGCAAATACCCTTGGGAAAGGTATTAATCCGTCTCTTCCTTCCAGTTATGGGTTAAATAGCAGGACAGATTGGGTTCTATAGCCTTGGTCGGCAACCAGTCTACCGCAGAAAGCAATGGCAACCTACTGCGGGATAATCTTCTGCCCAGTCAGTCATGTCTCTTTCGAGACATGATCACCCAAGCGTGTATCACGTATGGCACCTAAACTGACTGACCTCTTTGTTAGATCTGAAGCGCATATTGGGTAAAGTCTGGTTCCAGGAAAACGAGACCCAGGCTGAGCCACGTCAATTTTAATTAAATGTTCACCTGATACAATGCTTAAGAGTCCCTAAAGGTAGAGGATGTCAGACTGAGAAGAAAGTAAGTGCAGATTATTAAGATGTGTAGGATAGATAACGGTTAGCCTTAGACTTAAATAGATTAATATTTTAATAATAAGAGAAGCATCCACTTAAGAGCCTATTCCACAAAGTAGAAGAAGCTGTCTGAATGGAATTTTTTAAGAAGCTGTCTCAATAGAACTTCCGAAGAAGCTGTTTGAATTGAACTTCCGAAGAAGCTGTTTGAATTGAACTTCCGAAGAAGCTGAGTGAAACGTTCTCTTTACCAATAGAATAAGATCGGAATGAGAATGATTCGAACCTGGGTACGTGGTTTAGTAGGTCCTAACTGTGATGGACCTAAATTGGTGGAACTAAACGAATGCGGTTCGTGTGAACATTTGCCATGAAAATAGCGAGAGACTAGAAACATTACGTCTGTGGGAAAAAGGTGCAAAATAATTCATCCACCACAAGGACACGGAGGCGCTTTTGAATTCTGCCTAGGCTGGAAAATGAATACTTGACAGCTCCAGTCCAGATATAGTAACAGTATTCTATTTTTGGTCTGTTCTGACTCTTGTAAAGTTGGAACATGGTAAGAGGAGTCAGTTACTTTCTGGAAAGGCAAAGGAACCGATCATTTTCGAATGTCTTCAGCGACAGGTATATATATATATATATATATATATATATATATATATATATATATATATATATATATATATATATATATATTGTAATGGTTTTTACAATGTTTTTAAATTCATAGTATCACTACACAAAAAATTTCTCATGTTTCGAAGCCAGCCCATTATGTTTTGGTTTCATCCTCAGGTGATTTTTTTAGAAATGAGAATTATCCAGTTGAAAAGACCGTTTATTTGTGTTGGATTTGTTATTTTTGGTGTAAGAGGGGTTGGTCTGTATTTTGAGTTCCGTTGACCTTTTTACTGCTCGTAGGGCTAAGTGTTTGTTTTTGGCAGAGTTCATGATAGGTTAATATATTAATCTTGAAATTAATTAACAAATCCAACACAAATAAACGGTCTTTTCAACTGGATAATTCTCATTTCTAAAAAAAATCACCTGAGGATGAAGCCAAAACATAATGGGCTGGCTTCGAAACATGAGAAATTTTTTGTTTTGTGATACTATAAATTTAAAAACATTGTAACAACCATTACAGTATAACGCTCTACATTTGTATCGAGCACTCTTTATAAAAGTAAATGCATGAACAAAAAGGTAAATAAACCTACGAGTTCAACAACTTAGTTACACTATATATATGTGGCGGGTGGGGGTCAGTTGCGAACTTGGATGAACGTTCATAGCAAGGACCTTCATTGAATATACAACTGTTTTTTTATGACTGGAGGAAATTTGCTTGGCTATTATGAAGAAATTGAACTATTTCCAGGGCTTCACAATAATTGATATGGTGGTTATATAGGCAAATAGTTCAAGATCTATTGCCTTTTACAGTTTACTTTTTTACATCAGAATAGACAGCTGAAGTTTCTGGAACATGTAATGAGGAAGGAAGGCTTGATGAATCTGATACTCACATAGAAGAAAAGAGAGACAGGAGAAAACAATGCGGGACATACTTGATGGTCTTGAGTAAATAGATGACAGATCAGGGTTAGGGTTAGGGGTAACAAGAGGAAGATTATTGAGAGCTGGGGAGAGGGGAGATGTTCAAAGCCATGATCGCCTACGTCCTTAAGGAACACGACACATAGAAGAAGAAATAAAGCTAAAAAACATGCCGGCGTAGCTAATCAGTATTGAGAAGAGTTGATTTCATACCTAATCAGAATCTGATAAACAATTTTTTTTTAATCATATCACCCCAAGCAAGGCGGTAATGCCACTGAAGCGCAGGGGGCTACGTAAGAATGAAAATATTGGAAAAGAGAAAGCCGGGAACCACATCCTAAACAGGGAACAAGGGATGAGCCTCTACACCTGTTCAACAGACGTGGTGGAGTGTGACCCGGGCGATAGTTTAGTCTATCTACTCCAATTGAGGAAAAAAAATGAAAAAAAAGAGTGAAAAGATGGGAAAAGAGAAAGCCGGAAACCACATCCTAAACAGGGAACAAGGGATGAGCCTCTACACCTGTTCAATAGACGTGGGTGGAGTGTGACCCGGGCGATAGATTAGTCTATCTACTCCAATTAAGGAAAAAAAAATGAAAGAAAAGAGTGAAAAGATGGGAAAAGAGAAAGCCGGAAACCACATCCTAAACAGGGAACAAGAGATGAGCTTCTACACCTGTTCAATAGACATGGGCCAAATAAGAAATTATGTGAATACAAAGTGGGGGATAAGTTCTCTATTATAATCAGCATATATACTGACCCCTCACTTTGTGGTCATACTAGTTTCTATCTATTTATATTCTAGATTTATGGGCTTGAGACGACAGAGCAGGGTATGGGAGGGGTAACAAGACGAAGGATGTTGAGAGCTACAAGGGATAGGAAGATATGGAAACCCATGATCGCCTACGTCCTGGATGGACACGACACAGAAAAATATTTTGCATGCATAATATATTCACTTTGTTCAAATATTCACCTACTTTGTTGTGTTGACATTCACACTCAAGAATCTATCTTCTTCCCTTCATGGTTTAATTAATGGAGTTGTCTAAGCTCTGTAGGCTTGGATGGCAGTCAGTTTAGAGGAAGGTATACTCTGAATTCACAAACGTCGAGGAGGGAGGCAATTGAAAAACAATCCACTTATCTTTCCCAATAAATCATGGCAGCCCGCAGATATTAGAGCGCAGGAAATTGTGGAGGCACATTATCGTCTACGACCTGAAGGAAAAATTATTTTTTAAATCGTTTCAACAATATTTTTGATGCTGCACTTGTTTAAACACTATTTCTTGTGGCTCTTTTGTTGCGATAAAAAAATATTTTTGCAAAATAGTTATTTGTTTCTATGAAAAAAAATTGTTTTCGAAATGTCAACGACATTTCATTCAAAAAAATCAGTTTTCAAAATGTCAACGTCATTTGTTTCTAGGGAAAAAAACAACATTTAAAATGTCATTTGTTTCTAGAAAAAAATTAGTTTTCAAAATGTCGACGTCATTTGTTTATGAGGAAAATCAATTTTCGAAATGTCAACGTCATTTGTTTCTAGAAAAAAATCAGTTTTCAATATGTCAACGTCATTTGTTTCTAGAAAAAAATCAGTTTTCAATATGTCAACGTCATTTGTTTCTAGAAAAAATCAGTTTTCAATATGTCAACGTCATTTGTTTCAAGGAAAAAATCAGTTTTCGAAATGTCAATGATAAAGATAATTTCGAAAAAGTAGTTTGCTATAATTAGTGCTTAGACAGTTGATATTAAATTTCTATTGCATAAGAGAAATCACAATGGCTGATTTCTCTTATTTTCTTCGAGGTTCAAATTTTACTTATATTCATTAGCTTGAAAATCTCGTCGCTAAAACATTGTGTTCGAGACGTAAAAAAGATAACAGCACATTCTCCTCCTACTCATGCAGCCGACACAAATATAAATCACTGACATTCCCCTTTAAAACGATGACCTCTTTCAATCACTTAAGTTATTATAATCTGACACATTCCAACCAAATCACTTTTCACTTTTCCTACTCGTATTTTTATCATCCATTAAAAAGCATAGTTGATTGCTGGTTGTCGTTTCTACCTCAACTGAGCGCATCTCTTTTAGAGACAGTGTTAAAAATATCAGATTATTTCCATAAAGTATCAGATTATTTCCATAAAATATCTATGCTTCCGTCATCGTATGCAAGAACAGTTTTCTTGCCATGCAAAACATTATCAGGTTCTTTCAATGCAGGATTGTGTATTCCCTAATGCATAAAATCTATATTTCTTTGTCGGTTATCTCTCCAGAAAAATTATCAGCATCTTTCAACATAAGGTTACTGTTATTACAATCCTAAAAAAAGTTACTATATCTATGCATAAATGCCGGCCATTCTTACAGAATAGCATCAGTTTTTTTAACATTTTCTTCTTCTTCTTCTTCTTCTTCTTCTTCTTCTTCTTCTTCTTCTTCTTCTTTGTGCCGTGTCTCTTCAAGACGTTGGCGACTATTGCTCTGCACAATTTTGTAACTTTTAAAAACTTTTGTCTTTTTACCGTCTCTCCCCAAACCTGCTCCTACATCCATTTCCCCAAGCACGCCGGTTAGGCTGTGCTTTACTCTCTTCTGGTACTCTTACCCTCAATCTGTCCTGTGAGTATCAAATTTTTCAAATCCTCTTTCCTCATTAAGTGCCACAGAAACTTCCACTGTCTTTTGCTGATGTTAAGTAGAAGTGTCTTTTTTGTTGCTATTGTCTTCAGAATTTTCTCATTGCTCACATGTTCGATCCATGGTATTCTCATTATCCTCCTGTAGAACCACAGCTTTGTTGCTCTAAAGCTCTTCTTCAACTGTGAGGTGATTGGAAAGCATTTACTGTCATATAGGAGGAATGATATTATATAACAGTTAAGTAACATTTTCTTTGTTTATACCTCCACTATTCCTAGAGACGAACATATTACTTGGCATTTAGGCAGATGAGTCACGAAGAAAAACACCATGTGCTTTCAACATAAGGTTACTGATTCTCTAAACCTAAAAAACACATTTCTATACATGTGTATCAGAGAGCCATACAGAAAAGTATAAGAATGTCATTTGTTTCTAGAAAAAATCAGTTTTCAATATGTCAGCCTCATTCGCTTCTAGAAAAAAATCAGTTTTCAATATGTCAACCTCATTGCGTGCGTGAGTGTGCGTTCTCAATGAGACATATTGAAAGAGGTCCTTTTCTATTTCATTAAACTTCATAAGTAAAAGTGGTCATATACTACCGGCCATAATTATTAGGGCACCCCAGATTTTTTAAATAATGAATTTCATACTATTTTTCGTATTTATTGCCAAGTAGATAATTCTAAATGAAAATTGAATGGTTCTTTTGTTGATACTTCACAATAACATGTGCATCAAATGAACTGTTCTGTTGCCCAGTTTTTCGTGCTCTCTTCCTCATGCTAGTCTCTTCTTATTATTGGCTGGCCGAAGCAAAGACTTCCTGGTTGCCTTGTAAAATTTTGCAAAGTATGATGAAAAAAGAACCATTCTGTTTTCATTTAGAATTATCCACTTGGCAATAAATACGAAAAATAGCATGAAATACTCATTTTATTTTAACCGGAGGCCGCCTAATAATTATGACCGGTAGGGTATGTTTCGGCTCAGTGTAGAAATTATGAGAACAGTTTTTATATTATTAACCGTAAGTTTCATATAATAAAACACAAACATCCGACACTGAACTGCAGATTTAAAATAATTCAACAATTTTTGTCAATAAACAATTACGCTTCTCGGTCACATGACCAAGATCTCACTATAACGTGACACAGTCACACTTAATTTTAAAAGTATTTCAATATGATTAAGGCGACACATTATCAAATCCCGAATACTGAAAATAACCAGAAGAATGATTGAAATTTCTCGATCACAAACATTCAAACAACAGTACTGGAAATTAACATATAAAGACTCTTATATATTAAAAAAGCTGATATATATATATATACATATATATATATATATATATATATATATATATATATTCTTAGCTAGGTTTTGTGTCGAGGTACCCCCGATAAATATCGAAAATCGATAATCGAATAAATCGGGTTATAGAAGAAGTGGTCCGATCTTAATCAAATTTGGTACACTCAGACAAAGATATAAGAAACGATATTCAGAAATTTCAAGGTCGCAGTCCTTATAATAGTGCAGAAAATCGATAATATATATATATATATATATATATATATATATATATTGGGCAAGATGTTTGTGTGTGTGTGTCTGTTTATCTGTCTCTATGTCTGTTTTTTCAGCCCTTTTTATTTTAGTTTTTGCTTCGGGTTTGGCTCTAAGTAGGTACAATTGTAGTTCTTAGTCTCAGCTATGATACCATTTACTCAGAGGACTTATTTAGCCTTCAAAATTCAGTTTACGATGAAAAAAAACTTATTTGATATCGATACCAGGAAATCAAAATCTGATCTTTTAGTCTACGGTTTTGCTTTAACTGGAAACAACTCTTGCTTTTTAGTCTTTCGTGCCAACGTCCAAATAGTCTGAGCTTCAGGACCATGGATTAGTTTTAAAGCTTTCATTACACCCGAGCAACGTCGGGGGGCTATACTGCTAGTACATATATATATATATATATATATATATATATATATATATATATATATATATATATATATATATATATATATATATATATATATATTAAAAAAGGATTAATTCAAAGATGTTGAATGGCCATTTCGATATGAAGATCCCCACGGGGGACGACACATCACCTCAGCAACAGAAAAAACCTTTCAGAAACTCTGAAAGGTTTTATTAATTTATTAATATAACTTATAAATTAAGTTATAGTTGTTCGGAGAATATGGAAAAAATTATGAAAATCATAATAATAATATTTTAACTAAAAATTTAAACCTAATTGAAAATAAGAATCACCCAAAAACTGAAATCAATAATTTAGACAGTAATGAATGTAACTGTAATGTCTTTTGGAAAACAGGTACTCAGAGAATTCATTGTTTATCAATGTACTATTTCTTCTACGGAAAATCCTAGTAATATAAAGATTTATATCGGTAGTACTAAAACTTCGTTGAAAAAAGATTTTATCAACACACGTTTTCATTTAATATTAATATGTACAGAAACAGAATACCCCTATCGAAATATTTTTGGTATCTAAAAGAAACAAATAAAACTCCCATAATAAAATGGAATTTTTTCAAAAAAAAAGCTAGAATATGTAAGTCTTTAAACGACCCGTGCCCTTTGTGTCTATATGAGAAACTATATATAATTAAATTTCTCAAGAAGAAAAAAATCTATTAAATATACGTAATGAAATAAATATCATTTGCAAACATTGCAAAATATTCACCATAGAATATGGTTAAAAAATCTTCATAAAAAATATCTGTTAACTTCCATATATCCGATAATTTGTTTTGTATTATGATATAATATTAATTAAATAGATATTGGAATTTTTACAAATTAAGAGTTTATGAAAAATTGGAGAAAATGCAGTCCGAATCGAAATAAAAATTGTATAATCATACTCAAATGTTGATGTAAGTCAGATCAAAAAATATAAAATGTTTTCTTTCTTTCTTTCTTTTATTTTGAAAAATGATGGGATGCAGAGAAAGCTAAGACAATACTCTTGTAACAATAATGGATACATCACACCGGAAAAAGCAATCTAAACTGTAGCTCAACAGACTGAGACTTTCACGTTAAGATTAAAAAAAGAAACTCTATATTCCCCAAACATATGACCTATATTTTCAAATTTAAACGTTGAACTTCATTCTGATTAGTAAAATTAAACACACACATACATTTTCTCTCTTCTCCGCTCCATATTAACTCTTTAAATAACAAGCGTATTGCTTTTTACATTCAAATGTAAATCATTTTCACAACAATGAATCATCATTGCCTAATGACGAGGTAAAATCTCGAAACAGAAATTTCTGTGTGGCAATGGAAATTGAATTAATTTTAAATAAAAAACATATAATATATATAAGTGGGTGGACAAAATAATGGAAATACCTTAAAATTTTAACCAAATTTATTTGAATATGGGGTAGGACCGCCTTTTGGAAAAATTACAGCTTGAATTCTGCGTGGGATCGACTCGTACAAAGTTTCAATTGATTCCCGAGGAATTTTTATTCGTTCTTCAGCTAAAACAGTCTCCAATTCTTTCAATGATGATGGTGGAGGATATCGACTCTTCACTTGTTTTTTCTAAAATGGGTTATAAATGTTTAATGATATTGAGATCTGGGGACTGCAGTGGCTAGATAAGATGTTCAACTTCACTAGAATGTGTCATTTAGCTACAACTTTAGCAGTATGAATGCGTGCATTCTCATACTGAAAGATGGTATTTCCCTTTGGAAACAGTTCCTGGACCAAAAGATGAGGTTGATCACTTAAATTTTTTTAAACAGCCCTGACTGATGATTTTTGATAAACTGTTAAAAAAATCAACAATTTTAGCCAAAATAATGAAGTACTATTAATATTAAATTAACAAACATAAAAACAGACAAGCATTTGATAGTTTAATCAAATTTTGCAAATTATGCTATTATAGCACTAGGTGTCTCCATTATTTTGTCCTCGCTCTATATATATTAGAGAGAGAGAGAGGCGGGGGGGCAGAATATATATATATATATATATATATATATATATAGTATTTATTTTGTTTGGAGTATAGTCCTCATCTTCATTGCCATATTCATGATGTTTCGACCTTTGTAGGTTCCGACCGTCTTCAGGTGATATACGTTGGAATTTCGAACCGAACTCTTTATTTAGTTCAGAGGGGTAGGCTGTTCTAATTCCATGTGCCATGCCTTGTTTTTAGATATTTTAGTGTCAGTTAATTTTCCTTAGTAACTCAAATACCCAAGTTTTTGTACCCTCTGATGTGGCCAGGTACTGAACTCACAGCTCACAACTCTTTGTCAGTTTGGATTACTTATCTACACCGGGCAACATGGATGGAAAAAAGCATTTAATCTAAAATTGTTAGAATTGATAATGATAATGGTAATAATAGACATCAGAAGACATCATGAAGCTGCTCCGTTAAAGTGACAAATACTTTGCAATAAAACTGTATATATATATATGTGTGTGTGTGTGTGTGTGTGTGTGTGTGTGTGTGTGTGTGTGCGCGCGCAAAATTTGAAACTGGAGTTAAATCTTTAGAAATTTATCGATTTTATATTTCAAATTTTGAAATGTGGTCGTTGCCGATGAGATGTGAAATCTCTCTTAGGGATTTCAAGTTGAAATGATCATTCAACAGTTTTGAACATCGAAATTTATTTTATTTTATAATTGGCTCTGTAATTTTAATTATATTGAGCTCCCCACCTGTATCATTTTTTAATATTAAAATATTAATATTAATTAGGATCGGGTCTTTAGGATTTACCTTCCTACTTTTCCTTTTGGATTAAAGTTATTTATATATATATATATATATATATATATATATTGCTTACTTATATAAAAGCCTGCGATTTATTTTAAATTAAATGATTTGTTTCCCCCTGAGCCTCAAAATGTAATGCAACTTCGACTCCTGTGATCGATTTTATACAGCAGACAGAATGGCGGCAAAAAGTACAGTTGCTGGAAATGATGCAGAAACCAGCAACCAAGGAGCGGACACTGACGTAGTGTGCAATCGTAATGCAAGATCGGCAGATGTAAAATCAGAAACCCAATTCCCGAACATGGTCGCATTGTCTTATAGCTCGTGTCTGAGGTTGTCATATACGAGGGAAACTTGTAACAGACGTAATATTAAAATTGATCGACATTAAATAAAAGAAAAAAGGAAAGCATGTATTGGAGGCATGACTATTGTCTGTGATATGTGTAAGGCTCTTTCCGCCTTTTCTCTTTTCCTATGGCAAGTTTGGTTGGCGTCACAGATATCGAGGCACGAAAATTGGAATCGACGACCCAGGTTCAAGTTCTGTCCTTGTCTATTGCGTTTACTTTCTTAATAATATCCTTGGGAAAGACATGAATACATTTCTATCCCAGCTATAAAATAAATAGCATATTAAACTTGGCTTTATAAAAGCTTTTAATTAAAAAACCTTATAAAAGTTAATGGTAGAGTAACCTCGCTACTATCTTTCCAAATAGCAATTCTCAGAAAAAGAATTATGTGGACCATTATCACTTCCTACACGCATAAATGAAATAGCTTTTATATATATATATATATATATATATATATATATATATATATATATTCTAATTCAGATACTTCAATCCAAGGGAAAAAAGCAGGAAGGTAAATTCCAAAAACCCGATCCTAATTAATATTAATAATATAAATAATATATATATATATATATATATATATATATATATATATATATATATATATATATATATATATATATATATATATATATATATATATATATATATATATATATATATATATATATATATATATATATATATATATATATATATAATATATATATATATATATATATATATATAATATATATATATATATATATATATAAATATAAGTGATAAATATATATATATATATATATATATATATATATATATATATATAGTTTATTTTGGCAGCAATTTTCTTTTATGCAAGTTTCATTAAAAATGACAGACAAGATGCTGTGGTTAAGTTTTTTAATATAGTTTTTCATCTGATCATATATATTTTCTTTTCAGTAGATAAATTATATAAGAATTGTCTGAATGTTCTATTTATTTGTTTCACATTATTAAGTTCTTAAAAGAAAAGCGTGCGATAGGATTAATTCTCATAGGAAATTATCATTGCCTACATCTAGAAATGAAATAATGTATATATATATATATATATATATATATATATATATATATATACATATACACACACATGCATATATATATATATATATATATATATATATATATGTATGCGTGTGTGTGTGTATTTATATACGTCCGATTCAGTGTACTTATATATATCAATAAATACATATGATTTAACTGAAGTTCACCAAACTATCAATGGTCTGTGCGACTGACTTGCTAACTATCGCTTTAATGAGTGTACATATATATATATGAAAATTGACTTTGGTTTTGTAATTTTAAATATTTGTAACTGTATATTGTTGTTTTTACTACATTGTTTCTTTCGTCATGACCTGGGTTATTGTATTTATTTTTCTTTATAATATTTTCTGCATAATATTTTCTTTTTTAAACCTTTCTTCTTTTGTAAATTTTTTTTTAAAAAGGGCATTTTTTAAAAAAAAAAGATTTTTAAAAAAAGAGAAACGTTTTAAAAAAAGTCCTTTCGTAAGGTTTTTGAAAATTATTTTTTATGTTTAAAATTTTTCTGTCAAGTAATATTTATGAATGTATGTGTAAGATCAGTCCCTAATTTTTCTTTTTAAATTATTTATTTTTCTCTTTCATTCTCCTCCCTCTTTATTCTTTTTGTGTGTGTTCATATTGTATACGTCTAGCTTTTTTATGTCTGGGTCAAATGATATAATGTTCACTTCTCTTGTCAAAAACTGCCCTTAGAATAGTCTAAGTGGATTTAAGTTTTTGTTTTTTTGTTTTTTTTTTTTGTTTTTTTTTTTGTTTTTTTTTCTACGGTTTAAATGAGAAAAATAATTTTTAATAAAAATTTTGAAAAAAAACTTTTGGAAATTTTTTTTTTTAATTTTTTAAAATTTCTTATTTTTTAAACATTCTTTTGTTAGTTAAAATAACAAGCTTCTGAATAAGCTGGTTATAAGTGAAACATGTTAGATTAATGACACTTTTTCCGATTTGTTCTTTATTCATTCTATTCATATATACAGTGTGGTGTATTTAGGCAGCATTTTTTCATTAATGCATGTTTCATTAAACAATAGAGACAAGTTTTGTATATTTATTTTATACAATTTTTTTTCATATTCTCTGATAAGCTTAATACCGTTATCATTATATGAAGAAAGAAAATTACAACATTTATATATAATTTTTTAATAATCCAATATAAGCTTTCAGCTTACATAAGCCATTTTCAAAGACGTCAAATTACATTATATATTATACAATTCATGAACAAACGATAATGACAAACTGTTTCTGTTTACATGGAATATTTCCAAGCAACAACAAACTCGTGTATATAAAACGCTGGGAGCGAATGTCGCATCACAGCTCATAACGTCACACATGACCAAGCGAGAGTGAAAATTTGGTCAGAGAATATGAAAGAAAAATTACATAAAATAAACAAACAAAACTTGTCTATATTATTTAATGAAACATACATATATATATATATATATATATATATATATATATATATATATATATTTAATGAAACATACATATATATATATATATATATATATATATATATATATATATATATATATATATACACGAGTATAGGGTTGGTATGGATTGAATGAAATTCCGATATCTCCAAAAACACTATTCTTAAAAGAAGAGTGCTCAATATAAAGTAAAGCAAACAATGTTTATTCAAAATTTGTAACATAAGCATGTTATAACCTCATGACAAAGTAGCTATTTTGTTTCAACACTTTTTGTGTCTTGTCAAAGGATGGTGTTGATTCTTGATCAACACCATTACTTAATTTACATAATTACACTATCATTAACTTAATTACATAATTACACTATCATTAACGGAAGTTTTCGAATGAATGTTTAATTTTTATTAACTGATATCCTTAATTTAAACAAAAGGCTGTCTTTAATCTTTAGCAAAAGACGTTTTATAACAAATTAATCGATCATAAGGTAGTTTATGATATCAAAAGTATACAAATTCTATTTTTAATCTAATCACGGAGTAGTGTTAACGAAACTGACAACGCCAATTAACAAAATAGCTAACTTCCGCTTATATAAACCAAGAAAAACACCAAACTATATCATCCAAACCTTTACAAATCAAAAAGTAATATGGAAATTTTGTAAATCCAAAATAATGTCAATAAATCTTTTAAAAATCTTGTCAAATATGTTCATAAATTTTTCTACCTTCGATCAGAATGGATGTTGCTACTCTCCTAGAGTTCAAAATACTGCACCTTCTCGGCCTCAGTCTCTCAACTGACTTAAAGTAGACTTATTATATCGAATCTATAACTGCATCTACTGCTATGAACCAAACAATAGGGTTTTATTATTTCTAATGGAACATTATATATTCAATACGGATATTATGTAATTAAAAAAATTAAAAAAAACGTCATATTTTATGTTTGAAGAGAATTTTTCGTATGCAGTATAATGTTGTATTAAGAGACGTTAAAATGATGGAAATTAATTGTTTTCTTTTTATATGTTGGTTGTGTATGTTGGTTTAGGAAAGTATCGAATCTATAACTGCATCTAGTGCTATGAAGTTTGGGTCACTTAGTCGGGCCTAAAAAAAAGAATCCAACTGTCACATTGATAAATCTACCATTTGTCAGTGCATTGAATACCGTTACCATATCTAGTCGGGTGCTGCTGCTATTCATCTAGGGGTTCTCGAGAAAATCCAAAGAAGGATATGCAATGTAATCGATTCTGACTTAGCAACTCGCCTTCATTTCCTTTCTTACCGATGTGATGTGGCCTCTCTCTGTCTTTTCTACAAATATCTCACTGTTTCCCCCTATATATGAATTTACTCGAGCCACAAGATTAGCAACTAGGTCACACCCCTTTACTGTGAAATCAATAAATTGTAAACGCAAATTATACTCCATCAGTTTCTTTTCTTGCACTTCCCGCCTTCCGTTTACAGCTACAATCTTCAAGAATTCAAATGTAAAGTCAATAGTCATTTCCTGTCTCACTAACTTGCATCCTCTCTCTCTCTCATGCTCCTTTCTTCGTCCGCTCCACTCTCATCAGTATTCTCATTCTTTTCTTACCCTCTTCCTGACACCCCCGTAACCTGTCACTCTTTCTCATAACTTTCCTCCTATGTAACCTCCTACTCAACAGTGGCAGTAAAATTACTTGCTTGGGGCGACACGATTATAAAAAAACTGATCTGGTGTGCTTCTTTCCCTCGTTCCCTGATCCCATGAATTTACACGTGCTACTAGATGAACATTAAGGTCTCATCTTTTTACAGTTGAAATAGTTAAATGTAACCTCCTCTTTTATACTAACAGTTTCTTTTCTCGCACTTTCCATCTATTGAACTCTCTTCTTTTTGCTTGCTTCCCTGATAGCAACAATCTTCAAAAGTTTAAATGCAACATCAACTGCCATCTTCTATCTCCATGAATCCAATCCATCTCTTATCCTTTCTTAGAGACCCACTGTACCTTGTTTTTTCTCTCACTGTAACCCCCCCCCCCCGCGCACCAGTGGTGGTTCTACCTTGCATGGGGTGAAATGATACATAAAAGAAAGAAACAGAAGAGGAAGAACAATCGATGAGAACATCCGAGACAATTAACAAAGAAAATTTACAGATAAAACTAATTAACACTCTGAAACCTATATCTCCGGAAAATTGGTAACAAAATTAATGAAACCAAGCAACGTAAAAACAGAACGTCACAATGAAACTCTCGGACTTACCCTGTCCTCAGACCTCAAATGGAGCCACTATATTGAATCCATGACAAAATCTACTGCTAAGAAGGTTGGGTCACTATGTCGATCCAGGATATTTTTCCACCTGAATCCATCCTGCATATATAAAAGTCAACCATCCGTCCGTGCATGGAGTACTGCTGCCATTTATGGTCTGGTGCCCCTGACGTTCTCCTCAGTGTTCTTGACAGGCTCCAAAGGAGAGTCTGTAATGTGATAGGTACTGATCTGGCGGCTCGACTGCAGCCACTTCCCCATCGTCGAAATGTGGCCTCCCTTTGTCTGTTCTATAAATACTTTCATGGCTGTCTCCTCAACAGGTGTTTACTCGTGCAACCAGACTGGCAACTGGGTCCCACCCATTCACAGTCAGGTTAGCCAAATGCAGACGACAATTCTACTCCTGCAGCTTCCTCTCTCTCGCCTGTGGAACTCGCTCCCGTATTCTTGCTTTCCTGACGGCTACAACCTCCAGAAATTTAAATGCAATGTCAATACTCATCTATTAACCACTGGATTCTAGCTCTCTCCCCACCCCCCGTATAACCTTCCCTTTCTCTCCACCTATGTATCTGTCATCGCACCTGCTTTCTCAGATTTCTATTGTTCCTTTCTAACTAGTTTGTACTCCTCACTCTTTTCTAATTAATCTTTTTACATTTATGTAGCCCCCTGCACATCAGTGGCGTTTCCGCCTTGCTCGGGGTGAAATGATTAAAAAAAATACAATCCAAAGGAAAATTGAAGAAATATCCTGGTCTCAACATACACTTTAAGTCACATTACAACTTTGATCACACTGAAGAGGTATTAAATAAATATGCCAATATACAGCCAACCATTACAAAGTCTATCTCTAAACATAAACCATGATGAATCTAGTGAGGAGGACATTTAGAAATCTATTAAAAACTAAGGAATAATAAAGCATCACTAAATATTGATGGTGAACTTTTTTTATATAATCTGCGCCATTCTTCCCGAATTCAACTTTTTCAATTTTATGAAGGAAGTTTAGAATCAGAACGACATTTCCAAAAAAATTTGGGATTTATCGTGCAGTAATGCCCAACATAAACAAAAGGCAAACCCAGACTCATGCAGAGATATTTCAACCAACAGCACCACTGGTTGCTCGATCAATGAATGCCGAAATTTTCCTTATAAGGAAATGGCTAATATTACTATTACCATTACCTACTTAAATTATTCTGATGCATTATTCAATCGATTTCGACGTATAATGGTGTATAATTTAGTTTCGACTAGAACTGCTAGTCTAACATAGATGGTTTGATTGTAGTGCTGAAGACTTGTTTAGAATCATCCACGCTTTTTGGAACAACTGATAACAATGAAGATAAAAGGGACCGAGGAAAACAACGCATAACCTACTTTGTGAGATTGAGTAAATGGATGGCGGAACAAGGCTTAGGAGAGATAACAAAAAGATAAGATTTATTAAGAGCTACGAAAGACAGGAAATTGTGAAAAGCCATGATCGCCTACGCCCTGAAGGCACACGGCCAATACAGAAGAAGCAGCTAGCAATAATTCAATTAATGCTTTCGTAAGCGTGCCAAGTAAACCTATAGAGGTTTACCAGCATTTTATTTCATGATTGTAGAAGCTTGTACTAATGGATGACAGAGAGGGAGGTCGGAAAGATGGCAAAGGAACAAACGTTGCTAAGAGATACAAAGGAGAGTAAGTTGTGGAGACACACGATCGCCCACGTCCTGAATAAGCACAAAGAAGAAGAAAAAGAAGAAAAAGAAGATTACAATGAAAGGATGCAGATTGTGTCACAAATTCTCAGAGCACCTCTCCTCATGTTTTATTGTTATAGAATTTAACTTTTCTGGAATAAGGTCAAATCGGAACTGAGGGTTTGTATTCAGAGGGACTTTCTTTCTCCTATACTGGCTGATAAACGCAGTAAAGCGACCAATCATTTCTTAGATTTAAAATATAAATGGAGGACGAAGAATGCATGCCTTTTTAAGGGTTTTTTATTTTTTTTAAATGTGAACAAAAAAATTTGAACTCGGTTCGCCGACGCCACTTTCCACGGCAGTAACTATTTCACCGCCCGGTCAAGAACACGGGTATAGGCATTATGCGAATGTAATTTACGGGCAGAAAGCAAATCTGACCCAGTGTCACTCAGTTTGGCAGTTCATCAACACTTTTCTCCTGAGCATGACGAAAATACAGAATGATAATCACTTCTATTGAGTTTATTTGTGCACATGTTTATCTGAGCAGGTAACCAATTACTGTAATTTTTTGAAAAATGAGAAGACAAATATATTTCTACTTATTTGGTACAGCATGTCTCGCCCAAATTCATTCTTTTCCAAATAGCTTTGCAACGTTACCACCCAAAATAGTGAGAGACACCATAAAGTCTAAAAAGAAATTACAATAAATTTACATGTATACTATGACAAACAGTATCCAAATACACTCTTACCACTTTGAAATAGAAAGTAAATTTTATTTCAAACCAAACAATAGGGTTTTATTATTTCTAATGGAACATTACACAATCAATACGGATATTATGTAATTATGACCAAATTCCATAGCACTGGGATTGTTGACACAAATTTGAATATATTACTTTCCAAACATTAGTAACAACTTACGAAGTTAGATTAACAGGAATTATTAAAAATTAACAAAAAAACGTCATAGTTCATATTTGAAGGGAATTTTTCATATGCAGTATAATGTTGTATTAAGAGATGTTAAAATGATGGATATTAACTGTTTTCTTTAAGTTTTTTTTATATGTTGGTTATGTATATTGGTTTGGGAAAGTATTGTTTCTATTAAGAAAGGTGAGATTGAGAAAAAAACAGGGTGTGGATTAATATTTTGATAATATTTGATGGCGGCGCTCTAGAGAATTTTCCTTCTGAGTAAATTATTTTTTATTTTTATGACTATGGCATTTTTTAGGTCGAAACTGTGGTCAAATTTATTTCTGTGTATGATTAGTGCATTTATTAAATTATTATGAGATCTCTTCTGTGTTAGTATATATGATTTTCTAAATTTCTGAATGTTTCTCCAATGTAGTGTAAAGGAAAAAATGGGCAATTTAGTTTGTATATGCCTGCTTCTGAGTTATTTTTGTTTCGAGTTTTTTCTTTTTTTTTTGTTTTGTTTTTTTTTTTTTTGATGGGATAAGTTGTTCCGGTTAGTGAATGTGTTGGAATTGGTAGAAGTTATTATGCATTAGTTATTGTCCACTTTATTATGATGAATAATGTTGTTTTTATTGCGGTTGCATATTTTATGTGGCTTTTTTGCTTTGTGAATAAAGTGATATGGATATTGTATATAATAGAGACAAAAGCCACATTATTCATTATTATTATTATAATATTATTATTATATTATTAATATTATTATATTATTAATATCATTAATATTATATTCATTTTTTATTGCGGTTGCGTATTTTATGTGACTTTTTTTGCTTTGTGAATATGGATATTGTAGGTTTTTGAATGTATCTTCTATGTACGTTTCTTTCTTAGATTTGGGCTTGCATATTCTTAATAATCTTAAACAGAAACCTATAATTACACCAGATTTGATTTTAGAAATGTGGTTTGAATAGAAATTGATAAGGTAGCTTTTCTGTTGACGTAAAAATTGAGTTCGTTATTTTGTGTGTGTGTGTGTGTGTGTGTGTGTGTGTGTGTGTGTGTGTGTGTGTGTGTGTGTGTGTGTGTGCAACATATCTAGGAAGGGAAGAATATAGTTGGTTTCAGTTTCAAAGGTGAAGTCTATTGTAGGTTCAACGCTGTTAAGTTGGTTGAGAAGATCTGTTATATTAGTATTTTGTGGATATATTAGTAGGGAGTTGTCTATATATCTGAAATCGGAATAGTTTGATGGTATAATGTTTTGAAATATGTCCCTTTTTTGAAATTCTAAAAATAGAAAAGCGAGAACGCCACTGAGAGGCGATTCCATCGATAAATCAGATTATTGTCTAAAGAAGTTGTCATCGAAAGTAAAGAAACGTTGCTTGGTGATTAGATGGCATATTTTTATGATTTTGTGTAGGGAGAGATAATTTTATTTTTGCGTTTGTTAAGTATGTTTAAGTAGATTTAGGCACTTCTCTGTAGGAACGTTAGTGTTTAAAGTTGTTATGTCTAAACTGGTTATATACTTGTCTTTGATGTTTTTTATTTGTTTAGGAGGTCACCTGAGTTTTTGTGCGTTGTGGTCCAGTGGATATCGACTCGGAACGAGAAATCGAAGAGCCGAGTTCGAATTCCAGTTGAATTTGTTGTAATCATATACGCGCAAATACCCTTGGGAAAGATATTAATCCATCTCTTTCTTCCAGTTATAGGTCAAATAACAGGACAGATTTGGTACTATAGCCTTGGTTGGCAACCAGTCTACCACAGAAAGCCATGGCAACCTACTACGGGATAATCTTCTGCCCAGTCAGTCAAGTCTCTTTCGAGACATGATGGCCCAAGCGTGTATCAGGTATAGCACTTAACTGACTGACTGATGAACTGATTGTGCCGAGGAGCAGTGTTAAGACTTTGCTTAGTTTGCGGCTAGTTTTTGTGGGGCACTGGTATAAGTGATCTCATTAATATGTCTGTTTTATGTTTTTATGGTAGTCCGTATAATGTAGGTGTTTTTGTATGGTGTACAATAAGTTTTAGTCAGGAGGTATCTTCTTTTATTAGTATTTTTTGATATCGCTTATGAACTTTTGTGCTTCTTTGGTGATTTTCTTTACGTTTACAAACGGTATTCCTTACAACTTAGTAATAAAAAGTAATTTTTGTAGGATTTTATTATCTAAACTTATTTATAAATGGAACTCTGTGTGTGTGTGTGTGTGTGTGTGTGTGTGTGTGTGTGTGTGTGTGTCTGTGTGTCTGTGTGTGTGTATCTGTGTGTGTGTATATCCGTTACCTATAGACTCCAAAACGGCTGAACCGATTTTCTTGAAAATTTACACAGTCGTACTATAAGCGTCTGCGAGTGTTCTTAGCTAGGTTTTATGTCGAGGTACCCCGATAAATATAGAAAATCGATAATCGAAAAAATCGGGTTATAGAAGAAATGGTCCGATTTTAATCAAATTTGATACACTCATAGATAAAAACATAAGAAATGATATTCAAAAGTTTCAAGGTTGCAGTTCTTACAATAGTGCAGAAAAATTGATATCGATACCAGGAAATCAAAATTTGACTTACATCCATTCATTTTTCTTTCAGTCTACGGTTTCGCTTTAACTGGAAACAACTATTGCTTTTTAGTCTTTCGTGCCAACGTCCAAAGAGTCTGAACTCCAGGACCATGGATTAGTTTTAAAGATTTCATTACACCCGAGCAACGCCGGGTTATACTGCTAGTTACTAATAGAACATTACACAATCAAAATGGATATTATATATTTATGACCAAATTCCACAACTCTGAGATTACATTACCACAAAATTGAGCATATTGCTTTTCAAAAATGAGTACATCCTAATGAAGAAGGCTTACATAGAAAGTAGTATTTGCTGTATCTGCTGGTTTTATACTCTATTAATGATTATAGTTTTGACGACACTAACTTCACCTAATTTTATGTATTTTATGTATTTATCATATACTTTTTTTTTAATCGTATCACCCCGAGCAAGGTGGGAACGCCACTGATGTGCAGGGGGTTACGTAATAGTGAAAAGATTGGAAAAGAGAAAGCCGGAAACCACATCCTAAACAGAGAACAAGAAGCCTCTTAACCTGTTCAATAGACGTGGGTGGAGTGTGAACCGGCGATAGATAGATCTATCTATCTATCTTATACCTAAATTCCGCAGCACTGAGTCGATGTTACCAGAAATATGTACACAAATCAGTACAAACTTCCAACGGAAATTGTCTGGAAATCACTATTTTGAGTAGCCGTCTTTATTTTCTAATTTTACTTGTAGCTTTAAAGACATTGATTTGAATCGATTTTCGAAATGTTTTACAACACCCAAAACAGTGTGGGAAATCAATAAATGTCCAAAAAATTACAGAAAAAATGCATATATATATATATATATATATATATATATATATATATATACCGATATGCAACATTTAAATAAACTATTACCAATTTATAATCTATATATAAAATTCAGTGACTTTCGGTAATCAGTCCATCACGCTCCATTGGTAGATTTTGTTTACTGGTTTAGTCGTACTTTTCCTTGTTTTTTCATGAGGTTTGATTTGAGGAGGGATAGAAAATGTCACTATAATTGTCACTATCTGTCGTCAATAGCAATACAAACCAGCCGGAGCATGACTGAGAAAAGAGCATAGTGTGGCCTTAGGGATGCCAACCGGAAATACATACCTACCCATGCGCGACATGACACTAAAACTACACTGATATTCTGCGACTGTTGATCAGAGCGCTATCAAATGGTTCGAGCTGCTAATGACCAGTTAGAAGCAGCAGCCAGCAAACTGAAAACCCAGTACCCTCACAATGTAAAGTCACAGACACTGGCTAGTCCGATCTCCAAAAAGTTCACACTAAAAATTGTGGTCCTGGTAGAATAAAAGAAAGGAAAGAGTCGGTAAACCATATCCTGAACGGGAAACAAGAGGGGAACATATACTCCTGTTCAACAGATATGGAAGGAGTTCGGTCCGGAAGAAAGTGCTGAAAGATTATTGTACCTATCAAGAAGTATCTCCATAAACAATCTAATACCTAGTAATTTGGAATTAGATTTGGAATTAGTCAAACTTTGGGAAATAGTGCGTCTATAAAACTATTAAGAATCCCCTCCTAAAATGCTGGCCTAAAATTAAACACAGAAAAAGACAATACTTTGGAATACTGAATATTGTATTAAGGTTTCATGCTCATTATGAAAAGGTCTTTTCTGCAAAGAGATAACCAGATCTTATTCATGTTTTGCTATGGCTTCTTGGAAAAGAGAATAGAGAGGTTTTCTGTTGCCTTCTTCACGGCATGCAATTCAAAATTTTCATTTTCTTGGATTCCAAGGTAAGAGAGCTCAGTTTGTTCTGTAATTTATCCTATAGCTTTGGAAATATGAAACAGACCCATGCTTTTCTTAGGAGTATTTGTGTGAAAGTGAACACAGCATGGCTAGTCGATCCTGCTTTACGCTCATCCATGCGTAATTTAGCTAAGCAAATTTTAAAACAATAATTGTAAAATTTAGTGCCAAATTATCAAATATTTATTAGTCATAAAAGAAAAATTACCCAAGAGAAGATAAATGGTGGATTATCGTTAACGTGCGTTGTGGCGCAGTGGATATCGGCTCGGAACGAGAAATCGGGGAGCCGATTTCGAATTCCAGTTGAATTCCTTGCATTCACTTACGCGCAAATACCCTTGGGAAAGGTATTAATCCGTCTCTTCCCTCCAGTTATGGGTTAAATAATAAAACAGATTGGGTTCTATAGCCTTGGTCGGCAACCAGTCTACCGCGGAAAGCAATGGTAACCAACTGCGGGATAATCTTCTGCCCAGTCAGTCATGTCTCTTTCGAGACATGATCGCCCAAAGCGTGCATCGCGCATGGCACTTAACTGACTGACTGATCGTTAACGTTAGTGGCTAGCGATAAAAAGAGTCGACACCTTATCGATGTATCGACTTCTTCTGTATGACGTATCCTGTCAGTACATTTTTTACAGTGACATTTACCCTGTACAATGACAGAGAGCCACTCGATTGTTACACCCTAAGAAATACAATTTCTGCAGATATGTGGGGAAAATATTGACTAACCTTAGACACGAATAAGTTAAGATTGTAATGATCGGGGAAGAATCCTCTTGGGAGCTGGTTCTACAAAAAGTGGTTCGCGGGAAAAAGCTGCTCGAGTTCATATTACATCTCACCAATGGAACGCGACGAGAATGAGGATGGTTCTCTACAACGTGCGTAACATGGCCGGTCTTAGCCGTGAAGCTTACAACAATGCGTCTCCACGGCTTCCTATCTTTTTTACCTCTTAGTAAGTTCTGTCTTTTCATTATTCCTCGCATTTCAGTCCTGACATCCATTTACACTAAATAGATTAGATTAAATAGACAAGTTATTTGCTGTTTCGTTCTATCCTTTTGACCTTAAGCTAGTCCTGTGTGTGTCAAGTTTCCCAAGTTTTCTTTCTTTATTATGCCTCCCAGAAATTTCAACTGTCTCTGTTTCTAAAACTTCCTCGTTACTCACATGTACCGTCTATGTTATTCTCAGCAGCCTTCTGTAGAACCCCATTTCTGTTGCCTCAAATCTGTTCTTAATAAGAGGAGGAATTTGTCGAACATCCACTGGCATATACGTCAAAGCACCGATTCTCATACGATCGCCGAAGTTAAGCAACGTCGAACCCGGTCAGTACCTAGATGGGTGACCGTTTGGGATTACAAGGCGTTTTAAGTTTGGATGTGCGAGTAATGTAATAATAACGACTCGGAATTGAAAGTTGGAGAACCTAGTTCCAATTCCAGTCGGGAGCGTACACGCAAATAGCCATGAAGAAATATGAACATTCTTTTTATCCTCACAGCTATGGGTTAATTAGCAGGACTTGTATCAATAAATCATTATTATCTCTAAAAAAATCTTACAGTCTAAATAACTTGCAAAGAGTTGATAAGCCGTCAAACACAAATCAGTCAATCATTGCCATACAGGAGGACTGATATTATATAGCAGTTCAGCACTTTTTTTTCTTTTGTAGTGAAATCTCCCTACTTCTTGATACTTTGTTTAGCTTTTACAAGACGCTTTCGGTATTGCATTTTTCATCATACGTATACCTACGGTTGTGCCTTGTGGTTCCGATATCAACTCGGAACGTGAAATCGGGGAGCCGAGTTCAAATTCCAGTTGAATTCCTTGCATTCACTTACGCGCAAATACCCTTGGGAAAGGTATTAATCCGTCTCTTCCTTCCAGTTATGGGTTAAATAATAGGACAGATTGGGTTCTATAGCCTTGGATGGTAACCAGTCTAACGCAGAAAATAATGGCAACCTACTGCGGGATAATCTTCTGCCCAGTCAGTCATGTCCCTTTCGAGACATGATCGCCCAAGCGTGTATCACGTATGTCACTTAACTGACTGATTGATACTAATAAAGTCAGTACTAAATTAGAAACGATGCTTATTTTCATTGTTTTTCTCTACAGCCAGATTTTGCAATATCACTTTATATGCAGTTGTGGGATTGCTCTACTTTTCTGCCAAAGAACATCGATTAACGACCGCTAGACGGCGTTACTAAAAGCATTATTTCAGAAAATTATCCTAAAATCTCGCTATATTTTTTCTCTTAATCCACAGGATGCCATCGAGACAGACAAGACGTGTTTCGTTTCCTTCTGAGACCATTTTCGTCACCAGCGAAACTCATGTTGCACTGAACGCACCATAAAAAAGAAACAGAATAAAATTGCCTAAGCTTTTCGTTTAATGTATACTAGCAGTATAGCCCGGCGTTGCTCGGGTGTAATGAAAGCTTTAAAACTAATCCATGGTCCTGGAGCTCAGACTCTTTGGACGTTGGCACGAAAGACTAAAAAGCAATAATTGTTTCCAGTTAAAGCGAAACCGTAGACTGAAAGAAAAATGAATGGATGTAAGTCAAATTTTGATTTCCTGGTATCGATATCAAATAAGTTTTTTTCGTCGGAAACTGAATGTTGAAGGCTAAATAAGTCCTCTGAGTAAATGGTATCATAGCTGAGATTAAAAACTACAATTATACGTACTTAGAGCTAAACCCGAAGCAAAAACTAAAATAAAAGACTGAAAAAAATACAGACAACAGGCAGATAAACAGACACACACACACAAACATCTTGCCTTTTATATATATATTATCGATTTTCTGCACTATTGTAAGAACTGCAACCTTGAAACTTTTGAATATCATTTCTTATGTCTTTGTCTATGAGTGTATCAAATTTGATTAAAATCGGACTACTTCTATAACTCAATTTTTTCGATTATCGATTTTCGATATTTATCGAGGGTACCTCGACACAAGACCTAGCTAAGAACACTCGCAGACGCTTATAGCACAACTGTGTAAATTTTCAAGAAAATCGGTTCAGCTGTTTCGGAGTCTATAGGTAACGGACACACACACACACATACACACACACAGACAAAGTTCCATTTATGAATAAGTTTAGATAAATCTAAATAGAAAATCAAATGTTGATAAGATAATAGTGAGGTCACAAAACACTGCCAGGGGTCCCTAATCATCTCCCTCCTGCCCTGTCGGGGCGTTAGGGCTCCTAGGAGTACATTGAAAATTTTAAAAAAAACATGATTATCAAATCGTCACTGGAATAATGGAAATTATTATATACATAAAAATGCATTAGAAAAGATTTTATTATAGAAATGCATTTTTACTATAGAAATGCATTCAAAATCAGGAATGCAATATTTTTTTATCAAGAATGAAGGCATTTTCATCATGTATTTGCAAATTTTATTTTTTTAATCATTTCACCCCGAGCAAGGCGGAAACGCCACTAATGTGCAGGGGGCTACATAAATGTAAAAAGATTAATTAGAAAAGAGTGAGGAGTACAAACTAGTTAGAAAGGAACAATAGAAAGCAGGTGCGATGACAGATACATAGGTGGAGAGAAAGGGAAGGTTATACAGGGGTGGGGAGAGAGCTAGAGTCCAGTGGTTAGTAGATGAGTATTGACTTTGCATTTAAATTTCTGGAGGTTGTAGCCGTCAGGAAAGCAAGAATACGGGAGCGAGTTCCACAAGCGGGAAGTGCGAGAGAAGAAGCTACAGGAGTAGAATTGTCGTCTGCATTTGGCTAACCTGACTGTGAATGGGTGGGACCCAGTTGCCAGTCTGGTTGCACGAGTAAACACCTGTTGAGGAGGCATCAGTGACTTAAGCTCGTCCGAGCAGAAGCCATGAAAGTATTTATAGAACAGACAAAGGGAGGCCACATTTCGACGATGGGGACAGAAATTATATTATTGTTCTCCTAGTACAAGGCCCAAGAGTCCCTGAAAGTAGAGTTTTACTGACTGAGATTACTGTAATGATGTGAGAAGTCGAAGTAAATACAGATTATGAGGATATATAGGATAGAAAACGTTTGAACGCATCGTAATGATCGGGTAACCATCCATCCTCTCGGATATATGATGATTGTCTAAACGTACCTTAGATATATCTTTTTTTAATAGTTTCACCCCCAAGCAATGCAGCACTGGTGGACAGGGGGGGTGTTACATGAATGGAGAGAGAAAAGAAAGTGGGACAAGATATAGGGTGGGTGTTGGGGAAAGGATAAGAGAAAGATAGGGATACTGGTGCGCAGGGCGTTACATGAGAGTAGAGCAAGAAGGAAGAAGGAGACAAAAGATAATGACGTTGCACTTAAACTCTTGGAGATTGTAGCTATAAGGGAAGCAAGTATGGAGTTCCACAGGCGGGAAATGCGAGAAAAAACTGGTTGAGTAGAAGTGGCGGTTAAATTTGACTGTTTTGACTGTGAAAAGGATGGGACCTAGTTACCAATCATGTAGCTCGAGTAAATTCGTGTAGAGGGGTCACCAGGGAGATAAGCTCGTCAGAGCAGAAACAGTGAAAATATTTGTGTAAAAGACAGAAGGAAGCTATATCTCGTCGGTGAGAAATTGACTGAAGTGGAGCTGCTAAATCGTGAGCGATTACTTTGCAGACCCTCCTTTGAATTTTATTGAAAACTCCGAGATGAATAGCAGGCGCGTCCGACCAGATACGGAAGATTTGTATATGTGCAAGATGGATATGGCATAAGTTCAAATGCATGGGGCACCCAGTATGAATCGAACTCACTACTCAGTTGTAATTGTTCTAACTTGCTAACACTTGCACCAAGTAAAGGTGTATATGTTCCACAAAGTAACAGAAGCTGTCTGAACGAAACTTCCTCCTTACCAATGGAATATGAAAGGAATTGAGTCGACTCTGGTAAATCCTAAATGTGAAGGACTGAACTGGTGGAACGTAGCTCGTCTGAATATTTGCCATGGAAATAGTAATAGAATAGCGAGAGGCTAACAACGTTTTGTTTGGGAAAAGGGGTTGCAGAATTGAAAACAACTCATCACCCACAATGCTGCTTAAACGCTTTTGACATCAATCAATGCTGGATAGTAAGGGTTAGGCAGATCCAGACCAGCAAATTGACATGAGTATTACGCTAACATGCTAAATTAGAAACGCTTGCTTCTTAGGATTTTTTCCTATTCATACCTTCTCTTTAGAGTCATGATTGACTAGCCACGATAGTCAATCATGACCCTATGTAGATCTATTTCTGTTATTACCTGTGAATCGCTATGCACTCTCGAAAAAATAGTGGAGCGGCAGCCTTATTCATGATTTTGTGATTCAGTACTTTTCTTCTTTTGTACTTTTTGCAACCTAAGGATAGAGAGATCAATCTACTCTGTTATTTAACCCAAAGCTTGAGGGAGACTAAATGGATTCAGACCTTTTCCAAGAGTATTTGCGCGAAAATGAACGCAAATTCATCGGCCGGAATTCAAACTCTATTCGCCGGTCCCACTTTCTGAGTCTATAACAACCATGCTGCGTGCACATAAACAGTTTAAATTCTGGCTTCTATCTGGGTTCAAACTTAGACTATTTGAACTGATGAGAAATACTCAACGATTTCAGCTACTATACTGGACTAAGTTAATTATAATGCTGACTGCTTGGCACATTATTACTGCATCAAGAAGTATAAACTTATTAAAATTGTTAGTTATACTATTTATATTCGAATTATTATTAGTTGTTATGGTGCTAGCAACAACAAAGATGAGGATAATAGTTTGAATACAAATAGCGTAAATTATGCAAAAACATTACGAGAAACAAGAAATAACTGAAAATAAGTAAATTTGATATTTACTTACCACAAATAGCGGACAGAACTGCGGTAAGCGCAATAACCACTGCGTTGCAAGTCGGTACATCTTTCCTCAAATGTGGCGCCAAATATTCCTTGTCCGAAGACATTTTGATTAATATTATTCAGATGTCGCGATAATCACTGAGAGTTTCGTGTTGATGTCTTGTTGTCCTTTCCTCAAGTCTTCAGTAATCGAGTCCTTCTTTCCTTTTATTATTATTAGTAGTAGTATTAAAAAAAAACTCCCTTTTCACCTCTTGCAGAAAAATATCTCAAAACGGAAAAAAATACTTTTCACTTTTGTTATATGTTGTTGTTCTTTTACTTTTGTATCATAGTTTTTGGCAATTCAGCGATCTTTGTAAATAATATTATTCGCTCTGTTCGTCTGTTTATCAATACTTTCTTAAAGTTAAAATAAGCCAATCAAAATAGTCATGTCCGTTAAATAATTTCACTTCTATTTCTTTTTTTTTATTCGGTAAATTTGATCATTTCTTTTTTTTTTTTTTTTTTTATCGCTCTAGTTAGTGGAGTGTGAGCTTTCACAATTTAAATTTTAAATTTTGCTTTCGTAGATATACAAAAGTTTCGATTAATTTGTCTTTTGGTTTCATAGACATGCAGAAATATCGATAATTGTGCGTGCTATTAGATGGGATGAAAAGGTATATAATTTTGTCAACAAAGAAGAGTAACTTTTCTCTCTATAGTCTTAATGTTTTAATCAGATGTAAGAGTTTAAGCGTTCTATAGTGTTAGAAAAATTAAACTCCAAAAAAATAAGCGAATAAAAAAAATGAATTGTGGCGTTATAAGGGTACGGAGTTTAAATGGATAACGCCTACCTGATTGAAAATATTCAGTATTGTAGGTGATAAATTCTGAAACAACCCACCTTGAATCCTTACGAAGACGTATCAACTCTATTAGTGTTACAGGTGACAGCAAAGATAATTCCTTGTCGTTGTCATTTCGGCGGCGGCTGCTGCTGTTACTAGGATTTTGTTGCTTGTATTTTCTTTTCTTTTTCTTTTTTATTTTTGTCCGTGTTGCTTGTTGTTTTGATAATTTTATTGTTATTATTTTATTTGTAGTCAAACCAACACAGGTGGCAGGGAAGGAAACAAAATGTGGACCATGCTGCCGTCAAACTGACCAGCATTGTTTGTGCGTTGGCTAGTTACGTAACTACTACTCTTTGTCAGTAACATAGCATATGACCATTTGCTTGATTGAATGAGAGAAGCAGACGACATGGCCGTGATTAGGTAAGCAAGTTCATGACAACTGCACGATTTAGATAGTCAGCACGAATTCGACACTTTTCTTTCGATTTTTGTCCGCTAAGATGCGATATGATGGATTTTACAACCAAAATGAGGCAAGTCGAGAATGAACAATGATTCAAAAAGTCTTTTAATAGAGAATAAGTCCGAGAGATTTGAGAAAAATATCAAAAAAGAAAAAGATTCGACCGTAGTACACATGAAGAGTTCAAACCAGATTTCTGGTTTGTAACAAGAGAACGAACTTGCTACCAGGATTTTCACTTCAGACAAGCGAATGTCCGGAGCCAAATGTAAATCACTTTGGACAAAATATTCTTTGTGCGAGATATAATGGATTCAATACTCAAGAAGGAATAGAGATAAGCGCCTTCAAAAGGTATACATTCCATTGCAACAAAGACAACAACAACACTATAATAATTATTATTATAATGGTAATTACTATAATAACAAAATAGCACAAGTCGTATAATTTGAGATCAACTTTTACTTATTATTAAGCAATTAAAACTAAAGAATCAAAAAGAAAACTAAAGAAAAGAAATACTGTCAAACACCGCCATTAATTTAGTAGAAGCAAAACACCGAAATCCGAATAAAATATATAGAATGTAATTCAAAGCTTTAATCGAAGCTCGAAGTATTGCATTTAAACATATTAAACTGAGCTTTCATTTTCAGATCTTTGGGTGAGAAATTTCGACGCTATATGGACTTAAATGATTTTCAACTGACTTTTTGTTTTGTTCCTAACAAGCCTAAAACTTGTTCTTTAAATATTTCACAGTGTAATTAAAATGCGTTTCTTCCCCGCGATTACTGCTTCCAAAAACTCTGCAAGCCCGCCTCATTTATTTCAAATCTATGTATGAATTTATTTGATGTGACAACTATCCAAAATTTCACTTATAATTGGATTTTAACGTTATGTCGCCATATTCGTCTTGATTTTTGCTCTATTCTCTACTACTTCTGAAAGCGATTCAATATAAAACTTTTAAATATATTCTATATTACCGTGCTCTACATACTATCAGCACAACCATCTACATCGTCAGTATTATCATCACTACCATTATGAGAACTACTATAATCATCATTATCTTTATCATCTACCTTAGTAATGAAATGTTGATAGACCTTTTTTAAGTCTGTTAATTCTCTTGAAAACTTTAAAATTCTTTCTTGATCTACTGTAATTTTTTTTAAAACTACAGTGAACAAAATGCCAAAAATTTAAATTCGATTTTTCAACGAAAGTTTAAAATTTTGAGAGAATTTAAAAAACATTTTTTTACGATTCTTCATTTTCAGAAAGTAATCTTACAGTCATATTTAATAATTGATTACTTTTATTCGAGTCTATTCGAATTCCAGCCGAATTCATTGCATTCACTTACGCGCAAATACCCTTGGGAAAGGTATTAATCCGTCTCTTCCTTCCAGTTATAACAGGACAGATTGGGTTCTATAGCCTTGGTCGGCAACCAGTCTACCGCAGAAAGCAATGGCAACCTACTGCGGGATAATATTCTGCCCAGTCAGTCATGTCTCTTTCAAGACATGATCGCCCAATCGTGTTTCACGTATGGCACTTAACTGACTGAGTCAAGTAATGGTTTTTTCTTATTCATATAATCACTGTTTATATTTGACTTTATGCTATTTAATATGTGAAACAATACATACAACACCAAGTTGTATCGCAGCTATTTTAACCAGGATTTAAGCTCGAACCAAAGCATGTTGATTCAGGAAGCAATTTACTGATTGCTTTATTAGCAGCTTCGTTAACTAAATTACCTGTTTCACTGCCAACGACAAATGGTTCTTGCTAATCGGAAACTAATTTTAGGGAATATTATCAAGTTACTTCGTTTGGGCCGTTGTAATAATTTGCAATGACTTTTTGATTATGACCAATTGGAATTTAAATTTAAATTCTCTTATCTATGGATATATAAAAATACAAAAAAAACGTCATTGACCTTCAACGTCAAATTACCTCTGACATTTTTGGCTTCAAGTAATGATGTCGGCGTGCAAACGGATGTGCGTTGTGGTGCAGTGGATATCAACTCGGAACAAGAAATCGGAGAGCCAAGTTCGAATTCCAATCACGCGCAAATACTCTTGAGAAAAGTATTAATCCATCTATTATCCCTCCCTCTATGAGTTACATAGTAGGATAGATTTGGTTCTATAGTCTTTGTTGGCAACCAGTCTACAGTAGAAAGTAACGGCAACCTACCACCAGAAAATCTATCTATCTATCTATATATCTATCTATCTATCTATCTCTCTCTCTCTCTCTATATATATATATATATATATATATATATGTACGTGTGTGCACTATATTTTATACTAATATTTCTAATAAAATGGAAGGTTATGCAACAGAACTAATAGTTGCCAACAGTAGACTTGTAATAAAAATAAATAAATTATAACATGAATGTAAATAAAATTAAGTATCAAGTCACCAAATTCAAAATCTTTACAGTTTTTCAGAGAATTGTCATTTGGCTACAAAGAAAAAAAAACTTAGTGAATATTTATATTTAAGAAAAAATTCAAATTCTTTTGTCGAGTAGTTTCGACTGAGTAAATATTTGGCTCCGATGTTTTCTAATTCAAGACTTAAGATTTAAAAATAAAACTCAACTCTCTGTAGACTTCTTGGAACCACTGATAGAGAAACAAATGTCTTTGGTTAATGTCTTTTGATTATTTTAGTTTTATAAGCAGAATACTGTCCACTTGCGAAAATAAATGATTTCGCGCTAATTCGAAATCATTTTCAATACAGGGAACGCAGTTCTGGTTACTAAACAAATCATATTATTTCTAAAGAAGTGATTTGTTTTTTTTATTTTGTGTAGAAGTGCACGTCAATTTTTTTCCCTTCAGAAAATCGGTCGTTGATCTTACCGAATTCAATAGCTTAGCTTCTTTTTGTTTACTTTTTGTATTTTAGTAAGAAGGAAAAATGATTCCGACTAGTCGAGATTCATACGAGAGATCTCTGGTCTCTGTGTGAAAAGAATCCAAGCTTATTTCTTTCTGATTAATCAATCAAAGTCGACCTTTAGCTTCGAGTATCATAAAAAAAAATTAAATGAGTTAGTTGAGATTCGTATAAAATTTGGATTCGGACTGGACTACTAAAATAACACCAGGATTTTCACTTCAGACAAACGAATGTCCGGAGCCAAATGTAAATCACTTTGGACAAAATATTCTTTGTGCGATATATAATGGATTTAATACTCAAGGAATTCAAAAGGTATACATTCAGTTGCAATAACAACAACAGCTATAATAATTACTATTATAATGGTTATTACTATAATAATAAAATTCGCAAAAGTCGTATAATGTGAGATCAATTTTTACTCATTATTGAACAATTAAATGAAGAGCGTTAAAAATGCTAAACTTTGCAAGTGATTCAAATACATCATTTACTAATATTCATCCAATGCACAGCTCAATAGCTACTCAATGTAAAGGGTTACTGTGTGGAGTTATATAAGCGTAGGAAAGGGTCAGCATTATACGTATAGTTCTGAAGTAGATTTTAGAAGGAACTGGAAATTCAATTCTAAACAGGAAACAATAGATAAACCTCTACTCCTATTTAAAAGACCGGGGAGGAACATGAACCAGACGATAGGTGAAGCTATCTATTCCTGTATTAACAAAAAGATTGGTTAAACCATTCATAGAGCAAATAATAACAACTTTAATATCTACCCAGTCAAAACAAGAAAGTCAGACTTAATTACGGTGGTCAAAACAAAAACGGTAGATGTTGCTCGCTTAGTGGATAATAAAATAATGTTGAAGGAGAATAAAAAGCGAGAGAAAATATCATGACTTTACCCGAAATCTGTGAGACGTAACAGTGACAGTGGTACCAAAAATCACTGGAGCATTCGGAATGGCATCAAAAAGATTGGAATAGGGGAACTTGAAGCTGCAAGTGCTAAAAATCAAGAAGGATACAAAAAGGAGAGCTGAAGATATGAGGAAACTGGCTTCATTCGATCAATACCTGGGGCCACCAGATACCTCTGATCTGAAGATGTGTAATAATAATAATAATAATAATATCGCCTTTGCAGGAACAGGTATGAATCTATTGCTTATATAATACTTATAAATATGAAAAAAATAGATCAGGGCTATGAAATTAGTAACAGTAATCCTCACAGAAGAATGCAAACAGGAAGAGATAGGAAGAGAGTTTGAATTGCTTTTGGCTATGAAAGTGGCAAACTGTGCTCATCATTAATGTTGCACCTGGGAGAGTATGAACAATTCTTGAAGAAAGACTACAGGAATTACTCATATTCAAACGACACTATCGAAAGCAATCAAAGAATTCTAAGGGAAAACCGGAATTTTGAGAAGACTTGCTGTCACTTAATCCCCAGTAAAAGAGATCAGAAGAAGAAAAGAATTAATGAAACAAAATAATAAAGTCTTGTATCTGTCCAGTGTTGTAATTAAGCACACAATTAAATTCCACAAGTGACCATATAACAAAGCATGACAAAAACAGAAACAGCAAGTTGTCATTAGGAGAAAGATTAAATAAATTCATTATCTCTTTGTACAACAGCGAGGGAATGATGGCGGCGGTGGGGTGATGGTGATAAAGGCGGCGGTGATGGTGGTGGTGGTGGTGGTGGTGGTGGTGGTGTTAGGAATAAAGATGCCGAAATGAAAAGAAACTTTTCCTGTTCTTTGTTGCACTGATAGACTAACTGCGTTCCCAGGTAGCAAAAATTCATCTAATTTATTTCAGAAGTCCTCTTCCGATTGTATACTTTTTTTAAAGTCTTTTTTGGCGGGGATGGAGCTTAATTTCTACTTACACGGCAAACCAGCCAATTTCTTTGTCTTCTCGTATTCTCTTTCCACAATACATGCACACAATCAGTGATGGGGGTCTTATAACGATGAGAACCTAGGGAAGACAAAAAATGTAAAAATGAAAAAAAAAACGAAAATTTGGCAATTTTTTTAATGGAGTTCACCCCAAGCAAGGTAGTAAAGCCACTAAGACAGAAAGGTGTAGAAGAACTAAGAACAGAGACATTACGAATAAGTTGAAAGAGAAAAAATAATCAGAACAGTACATAGCTATTAACATTGCATTTATATTCATGTCTTCCATGCTTTTCAGACAACTTTGTCTGAAAAGCATGGAAGACAGAATTTATGGTTACATCTAACTAGATCAACAGGAAACTGATGAGACCTCACCGCCAGTCTAGTACTGCGCTTAAATTAAAAATTCTGGGTACCATGGCGAAGGGCTCATCTGAACAATTACCATGAAAGTATTAATAGAAATAGCACAGGGAAATAACCTTACGGTGATGGGAAAGTGACTGAAGCCGATGCCGCCAAATTAGGGCCGATAATATCACTGATTCTTTTTTTAATTTTATCAAGCTGCTCAAGGTAAATAGCAGGGTCACCGGACCATATGTGGTAGCTATATTCTAGGCATAGAACAATGGTAGACTTATAAATATGTATGATAAAAATTCTCTCGCACAACACAGTGAACCAACTTTCTTAGCAGATGACCTATCAATGGATTCAATATAGTCTTTCCACCTGATATCAGCTGAGAACGTTAGCTCGAGAAGTCGCAACGAGCCACTCTCTTAGGAGTTAGTATCAGCCATGCTGATGGAAGATTAGAGAGGGCGTCTCTTAGATGATTAATTGAGAGAAATTTAGTTTTGGAGGTGTTAAAAACCAGTTCGATTTGTTTGAAAATATATACTCTTAGGAAAAGTATGACTCCATTTGTTAAATAGCACGGTATACTTGATTCTCAAGACTGATTGTCAAATAAGTATAGAGAGCTCAATCTACCCTACTACTGATACTCTATGTCTTAACTGCTGTTGTTCCCAGGTCCGCCCTGACCCGACACCTGTTAGGGTCCCAGCTGTAGGCAAATAGTGAATCCCTACCAAGCAAAAATCAACTGTACATTTTATTAAAAAAATTAATAACAAAACATTTTATAGAAAAATGACAATCCATGCAACACTAAAAAAAATATATTTTTATAACAAAATTACCAACAATACGTTTTATGATCTACAAACTATTTATGTGTGGGTATGTGTGTGTGTTGGCATATATATATATATATATATATATATATATAAAATGCGTTTACCCTGAAAATATAAAATTAAGTAGAAATTATTTGTAGTTTAAACTAAAAGTATAAATTTACGTACGTATTTATGTATTTAGATTTCAGCAATTAATACCCCATAGAGGTTGATATGCCACAAAACAAAATCAACCAATCAAAATTTAAATATTTAGATTTCGGCATTTAATAATCCATAGAGGTTGGTATGCCACTAAACAAAATCAACCAATCAAAATCCAAATATTTAGATTTCAGCATTTAATAACCTATTGAGGTTGATATGCAACAAAACAAATCAACCAATCAAAATCGAAATATTTAGATTTCAGCATTGAATAACCCATAGAGGTTGATTTGCTGCTAAACAAAATTAACCAACTTGATTTTTTTAAAGAAAATCTCTATTCTCTAGAAGCTTGGACCCCGTGTGGGAATGTGCCCGCCAGTAAAAATGCACAATCACTAATATTCTTAAATCATATACATTGTACAATCTGCCGTAGGGGCAGACAAGGTCTACTTTAAAAATAACAAATTATTTTTCGATTATCACAACTGTTGATAGATGCTAAAAAAGAAGTTATTAAACTACATTTGGGCATTGTGGTGCAGTGAATATCGACTTGAAACGATAAATCGGTAGAGCCGAGTTCGAATTCCAGTTGAATTCCTTGCATTCACTTACGCACAAATACCCTTGGGAAAAATATTAATCCTTCTCTTCATTCCAGTTATGGGTTAAATGATAAGACGGATTGGGTTTTATAGCCTTGGTTGGCAACCAGTCTACCGCAGAAAGCAATGGCAACCTACTGCGGAATAATCTTCTGCCCAGTCAATTATGTCTCATTCGAGACATGATCGTATAAAGCGTGTATCACGTTTCGCACTTAACTGACTGAATAGTGTTAAGAGTTGGATACTCACTAGGTGCCTGTCACTACTTTTGTACAATATTAAGTTACGTTCAGTCAATACGATTACTATTGGATCAAGCACAATATGCCCCACATATGTAACTTTGTGTTGTAACAAAATAACCGAAACAAATTTCTGAGTGAAAGAAAAGTTTTTGCGGTTTGTGTCGTGTCCGTTCAGGGTGTTGGCGATCATGGCTCCCCACAATTTCCTGTCCTTCTTAGCTCTTAATAAATCTTGTCTTTTTCTTATCATTCTTAAACCTTGCTCCGCTATCCATTTACTCAAGCTCGGCAGGTTTGTTTTCCTCATGTTTTTTCTCTGTTCTTCTTTCTTTTAATCTGTCCTGTGAGTATCAAATTTTCTAATTCCTCTTTTCTCATTATGCGCCCTAAAAATGTCAGCGGTTTTTTCCTGATGTTAAGCATAAGTGTCCTTTTGTTCTCATTTTCTCTAAAATTTCGTCGTTGCTCACATGATAGGTCCGTGGTATTCTCAGTATCCTTCTGTAGAACAACATTTATTTTGCTTCAGGTCTATTCTTCATCTGTGAGATTGCCCAGCATTCATTGTCATATAGAATGACTCATATTACATATCATTTCAGTACACCTTCTTTTGTTTCTAATGAAGTTTTTCTGCTTCTTAATAAGTTGCTTAGCTTTTGGAAGGCATCTTTTGCTATCCCAATGCGTCTTTCGTCCTCTGTTAAAACACTTCCCCGATCTTACAATCGTTAAATACATACTTCGCTGATTTCTTCTTCTAGCGTCACTGGAGTTCGTTTAAATTCTCCAAGCATTCTTGCCTTAAAATTTGTCCTTATTGTTAACAATAGTTTAGTTCATATTCTTTTTCGTCACGTTCTGCCCATATTATTCCTGAGATTAATCCAGAAAATTCCATGGTGGTTTCCTCAAGTCTTTTCTTTTTTTTTTTTTTTAACTTCCTTTGTAACAAAATTGACAAGTTTTTGCCGCCATATAAGAGGGTAGATATTAGATAACAGTCAAGCATTTTTTAAATATTTTTTCTTTTAACTGATTATACACACTTTGGATGTGCGTTGTAGTGCAGTGGATATCGGCTCGGAACGAGAAATCGGGGAGCCGATTTCGAATTCCAGTTGAATTCATTGCATTCACTTACGCGCAAATACCCTTGGGAAAGGTATTAATCCGTCTCTTCCTTACAGTTATGGGTTAAATAACAGGACAGATTGGGTTCTATAGCCTTGGCTGGTAACCAGTCTACCGCAGAAAGCAATAGCAACCTACTGTGGGATAATCTTCTGCCCTGTCAGTCATGTCTCTTTCGGTACATGATCGCCCAAGCGTGTTTCACGTATGGCACTTAACTGACTGAAATATGTTAGACATTATAATCAAAATATTGTTTTTTATTTTGATGCATACACAAACATCGCACGGGATTTATAAGGTAGTCTGTTATCTCTTTTGTCATATACTTATAAAATACCCAATTATTTAACTGTTTATAAATTACAAATGTTTTTCATTTACACAAATTATTATTAATATTTAAAAAAAAATGTTTATCTACTAGCTGTTATTCGTGAAAAATATAAAATCACTCATATATTCCTAAGTATGTGAGGATTAAAAAAAACTGAAGGCAATTTCTATACATTTGATCTAATCATTTCAATTCAAGCAAAAAATGAAACCACGAAGATACAAGGGGTGACTGAGTGTAAAATAATATAAGAAAATGGAAAAATATTATTAAAGAGGTGTACAATAAAAGAAAGAGAATGTAAGAAGACAGAAGATAACGACTGCATTTAAAGATTGAAGATCAAACTTGACAGGGAGGCAGAAGCCGGAAGAGAGTTCCACAAGCGGAAAATGCGATAGAAGAAACGGTTAGCATAGAACTTACGGTTATAACTAGCCGTTTCAACTCTAAAGACCTTGCAGCCATATATCGCTTCGGCTATCATGTCCCCAAAGACACATGACTGACTGGGCAGAAGGTTTTCCTGCAATAGGTTGTCATTACTTTCTGTGGTAGACTGCTTGCCAACCAAAGTTATAGAACCCAATCTGTCATGTTATCTAACCCATAGATGGAGGGAAGAGACGGATTCATACATTTTCCAGTGATATTTGAGCGTAAGTGAATGCAACGAATTCAACTGGAATTTGAACTCGGCACTCCGAATTCTCGTTCCGAGCCGATATCCACTGTATAACAACGCCAAATCGAATACTGTGCTTAAATTCATAAAGTCTAGGCACTATAGAGGAAAGAATATCAAAGCAAATACCATGAAAATAATTATAGAAAAGGCAGAAAGCTACGGTGTGAAAATGACTGAATCTGAGATGCCGTGTCAGGACGAATAATATTGCAAATTCTTGTTTAGATTTTATTAATCTCTAGAAGCACTAGACCATATGTGGCAGTAGGACAAATTGTCTAGCAGGACACAGTGAACTGTTTTTTCTAGCATCGGACGTGGTAAATAATTCAATATAATCTTTCCACTTCATATCAGTGGAAAATGTTATCGTGAGAAGTCATTCTCCTGTAGGTCAACATAAGCCATGCTGATAGAAGTAACAAAGAGATTTCTTATAAGATTAATAGAAAGTAGTTTCGTTTTGAAGACTTTCAAATAAACAAGTCGTTCCTTGCTGTAATTGCCATTGCCACATGAAACATGCGTGAGAGAACTGACAACTGCGGGTATATATTGTAAAAGGTTTTATTTCCTTTACAGTACTTGTGCAGCTGTGAAAACTGCAATTAAGACAAACAAATAACATGAGCACATGGAGGAAGAATGTACACAAGCATAGATAATTACAAATTTCGAAGAAATAAGAAAATTAACAATTAATTTTACATAAATATTTATAACAAAACAAGGGAACTTATAGCAAGTGTTTAAATCGGCAAGAATCGTTTGAATCGCCAAAGCAATATATTTTTACAAATTAAGGAAGGGTCTAAAGGCAATAAAAACTTTAGAAGAATTAAATTCTATGAACTATAAAAATTGTCTAGGGTTTGCTGAAAATTGAATGGAAAAAATGTTAATTTCCTTGTTGGCACCTCGTGTGGTCTATGGCAATTGAGTTACTCCCTAACAGTACCGAACGAATGTGCTGCCACTGGAGATAACAAATTTACGTCTGACCTCTTAGAAGGTCACAATCCAAAAGAATGTTAAGAGGTTTTCTATTCCTTACGCAGAGGCCAAAAATGCTATATTTTAGAAAAGGTTGCCGTAAAAACAGCTTATTTTTTATATTTTTACTTACTTATTCTAACTTTACTATTTTGTCTCATACTTCTCATTTAGACCTCATTATTGTCTGATGCTATCCTAAAATATAAGGAACTATATTTTCTGGCCACATTGTCCCAAGGGGTGACAAGGCCGCCGGTCAAGAATACAGGAGAAAACGAACCTGCTGATTTTTACATTGAGTTTGGTAGCAAATGGTGCCTGGAGGCAGCTTCACTTGCCCCAATTAACAACATATTGCAGATAATTTTTGTGATCAGCTGCCAATTTCACTTTATCGAAACGTTCAGACTTACTATTAAAACAAGAGTAAATAGTTGTGTCTCTCAACAATTTGAGCAATTTTATTTTCATTGATAAAGAATAAATGTATTCCTCATTTATCGGCGTAGACCCCTTGCACAAAGATGCACTTTTGGTTTCGGTTAATAAACTTCTTCATCCTTTCCAAAAGGAAGATATTCGGTTGCTCCCAAATTCACGTTTGCACCGCTTTTTGGTTTTGAAGTACCCACTTTGTGGTATTCTAAGTAACCATGCACTATGGCTTGCGCAGGTCCATAGCTAATATCCACGGTTGACGCCACTTATGCTAACGGAATTCGTCGGTCTTTCTTGATCAAGGCTTCCACCCTCTGGGTGCATTCTTCTGTTCGCGATGTTGATGTGGGACCAGACCGACTGTCACCCGTTACACTTGTTCTTCTCGCTTTAAAGCATTCTAACCACTCATGCATCTTTTCGCAGGATCATTTTATATGCTGTATATTCTTCGCCAATATCTGGCGATGCATTTTCGCTGGTTTGTTTCCCTCTACCCGCAAAAAGCGCATTGCTTCTCGATGATGCTATCACCGAGTGGAGCGTCCATACCCCTGACCTCGTTGTTTCCTGCCATTCCACTGAACGATGAAGAGGTACGCGTGGATTCATCCCTTGTGGTTTTACCACGTTATTTCGAAATTGCCTTTACTCTGATTTACAAATATCAGTGAGATGATGTATTTTAAATAAAAAATCAAATATATATATATATATATATATATATATATATACAGAGAGAGAGAGAGAGAGAGAGAGAGAGAATGGCAACCCGTCAAGACGGAGAGGATAATCCAAAAGATTTTTTATGTAATTAATATAAAATATCAATTAGATAAAAATAGACAGCACAATGGATATTGTCGAGAGCAAATGTATTGAGAAGAAAACTCAACACATAATTAAACGGTTATAAATCTAGAATTTATTTCAGCAATAATTTTTTTTTGTATGTATATATTCTATCCTAAATGTTTGTGTGAATAATTATGTCTGGGTGTGCTTTGTGTATGTGTATCCCTTCCTTCTTTATGCGTGTGCATAATCTTTTGTTGTTTTATGTATGTCTGATTTAATTTCTTATTCTGTATTGTTATATGTGTGATTTGATGTATCTATTCTCAATTTATTTCCGGTTTAAAAATCCCTCTGTTATAAAACTTTTTTAAAAAAATATTCATAGTGAAATCAACATTTATTTATTCATCAACGATCTGAATGAGGCAACTGTAATTTTATTTTACATTGCTGAAATAAATTCTGGATTTATAACTGTTTAACTGTGTTGAGTTTCCTCTCTCTCACGGTTCAGTTGTGATGATGCTTAGTGCCATGATTGTTTTTTTTTTTTTTTGTTTTTTTTTTGTTCAGTGGTTTCCTGATAAAAAGATATTTTGACAAGCAGGTTTTTGCCGTAAAATGCTCAATATCGAGATAGAGAGCTAATAGTATAATTCTGGAAAAGTTTGTCAGTTAACTGAGCAGAATTATAAATTACTATCTTCCACCACGATTCTATATCCCACCTAATAACTTTTTCTATTTCCTTCTGAAATAAGGGAGATATTTTATATGCCATAAAGTATAATATGCTGAGATGATATATTGGGAGAGAATGACAGCCCGTGAAGACAGGCAAGATAATCCAAAAGATTTTATGTAATTAATATAAAATATTAATTAGATAAAAATAGAGAGCCCAATGGATATTATCTAGAGCAAATATATTGAGAAGAAAACTCAACACATAACTAAACGGTTATAAATCCAGAATTTATTTCAGCAATGTAAAGAAAAATTCTTACAATTACTTCGTTCAGACAGTTGATAGATAGATAGATAGATAGATAGATAGATAGATAGATAGATAGATAGAAATCTATGTATATATTATTGCTATAAACGTTATTTTTAGTGGACATACGTATTTCATTTGTTATCCCTGTTTTGTTTTTTAAATAAACAGTGAAATTAATAACAATCGGTCTAAATTGAGAAGTCCTATCTAAAAAAAAGTTATGCCTATGACAGGAATCGTAACTGCATTCCTTTTAGCCATTAAGGAAACCACCTTTTGAGCAAAAGTGTCGCTATGCCAGTTCAGCTATGAAGATCAGTCTGTAGTTATCCTGAGGGAAAAAAAGTTTGATTCTTGTCAGAGGTACAACTTTTGTTAGTAAGACTTCTCAATTTAAGCCCTTCTTATTAATTTCACTGCTTAATAAAATTTTAAAAAATATATAATGCAAAAACTGAAACATGTCTTGTAACAACTACAAATAGCGTTTATAATAAGAAACATTTTCGGCTAAATTCTCTCAATATATATCTATATATATATATATATATGTGTGTGTGTGTGTGTGTGTGTGTGTGTGTGTGTGTGTGTGTGTGTGTGTGTTCAAACAAATAAATTAAATATGTTGGTTCTTTATTCCATTTTGTCAATCTCTGGAACTTTCCGATACATTTATTTACATTAAGACACATTTCAGAGCAAAGATGATTATTTACGAAAAATTGAAAGTTGTGTATATAAGGCTTGATTTAACTTAGATTAGACTGTGGTATAATTCGTGGTCGAGCGGTCTAAGACGCACCAGATGAACTGATGGCTTCTCCTATGTTGTTAGTGGTCGCATGTTTGAATCCTGCCGAATGACACATTTTCGTAACAAAATTTCTCGCAAAAAAAAAAACAAGCCAGTAGAATTATATGTATAAATATACCATTTAATTGAATTATCTGCTTTAATACGAGTAACGATTAGAAATAATTTTCAAGCAAATATATATATATATATATATATATATATATATATATATATATATATACACCTCGTCGTTGTCGAGGAATTGTGTACTTCTATGTGAAATGAGTCCTACCACATATTAGGGTAGGAGAACTCCTGGTTTTTCTTTGGACTCTTTTCGTCTTATATTCTTATATTTGTCTTCGTATTTTCGAGGCATGTCTTTTTTCTAGGCTGCTTTTCTCCAGTTTGTTCTTTACACCCACACACACACACACACACACACACACACACACACACACAAATATATATATATATATATATATATATATATATATATATATACACACGTATAGGGTAGGTATGGATGGAATAATATTCCTTATCCAAAGAAACACTATTCTTAAAAAGTGCTCAATACAAATCAGAGCTAGTAATATTTATTCAGAAATTATAACATAAATATGTTATAATATCACTACAAAATATTTTGTTTCGACACTACTTGTGTCATATCACTTGAGATATATATATAAGTAAATGCACAATATAAGCACGTTCTGAGAACGTATGATAAAACGGAACACCGGAGAGAAAAAAAGGCACACCGGAGAAATACCTTTTCAGATTAATAAATAAATCATTTTAAAAAATGTTAAAATGATAAAAAAAATAAAACTTAAAACCATTAATATTTCATGCAAATTAACCCTGTAGATCAGAGAGAGAGGACTATCCTTCTTCGAATCTTGTGGACAAGCTCTACGGAATCACAAACAAAGAACTGTACTAAGTAAGAGAAACCGCATCACTTGTGGACTTTCAACAGCAGCAACAAGTAAAATGGATAGCTCACGTATCTCGAAGACAAAATGAAGACATAACAAATGTTGAATGTTTCCATGTAAGTAAACGGTCATTTGTATTAGAGTGTCGGATCTTCCGGTCTCACTTTGTTATCAATTAAACTGAGAGGAAGTACTTGTCCTCGAACAAGTTTAAAACTGCCTACCACCCCCAGAGCAAAAATCGATAAATATACTATGATATTATCTCGATCGAACGGAAATACTAATCAAATTTCTAATCAAATAGCCAAATGATTCCTTTAACATATTAGAAAACCACGAAAATAAAATAAAAACTGAGTTACGTAAGTTCGATTCTTTGTTTTAACACGTTTTGTGTTTTGTCTAAACTTATAAATCGCTTGGAACGAGAAATCGGAGAACCGAGTTCGAATCACAGTTGAATTCGTTGCATTCACTTACACGCAAATACCATTGGGAAAGATATTAATCCGTCTCTTCCCTTCAGCTATGGGTCAAATAACAAAACAGATTGGGTTCTATAGCCTTTGTTTGGCAACCAATCTAACGCAAAAAGCAATGGCAACCTACTGCGAGAAAATCTTCTGTCCAGTGTTACGTGTTAGATGTAACAAAAGTAAAAAAATGATTGACCAAAACTTAGAGATAAAATCACAGACAAATATTTAATTTACAAAACACATGAAAATAAAATATTTTCAAACATACAATTTTGTTGCATTCAAAACAAGAAATATAGATTTTACTACTGGTGAGTGTTACGAGGAGAGAATGCGAAGGTAAGGTGTCAAGTATCTTTACCCAGTTAAGTTGGCGTAGAAGTTAAGTGCTATACTTTTAAGAAATCCTTAAATGAGTATGTAAAGAATAATTTTAAGTATGGCCAATGAAAGAGTCAAAAATATGTATTTATCCTTTTCGTTCCATGAGGTTCTCTTTCAGGTTTTAGTTGGTCGGCAACTTTTTATAGATTCTTTCGGCTGGATATAAATCCTTGAATCAAATCGGAGTTGATAACATCAGCAAACCCTGGTAACAACTGACTACTTAGTGCCCAAAACCTATTTTTATAGGGTCTAACACCTAATTTACATATTTCTAAGACTTTTAGAACTCTTTAGATTCTACTGGAATAATCTACAATCTTCTATTGCCTTCCAAACGTTCTATTCCCAATTTCTCTATTTAACAGCTACTTCATGAATTAAAACGTTTTTTTTTTTTTGTTTTTTTTTGGAATAACACTTAGGACTTAATAGAATCCATTACTATAACGTTTTATACATTATTATTAACAATAATATTATTATTATTGTATATAAATGCATCCTCGTAAAAATAGATAAAACAAAATAGAAAGGCCAGAATCACATCTGGGAGTGAATTCTCAAATGACCTTTCCGAGCCCCACAAAAAAAATTAAAAACGGAGCAAGCTCGACCATCTCAGAGAAAGAGGATGACGAGCGTAATTAACACGTGCCCACCTTTGACAAACCTCAAGCGATCAATATTATTGTTTCTATCATTCCCTCTCACATTTCACCTCCTTTTTTGCCATTCACCCTGAGCGATAACTTCAAAAGCTATCCTACACAACAATAAACGCTCATACATACATACATACACACATACGTTTCTGCCTACGTACACATAAACTCATTCTTGCAAGAACTACTACGAACTTTTGATAACCTCAACTTCTTAATACTTTTTCTCATTGAACATTAACTTCTACCAATTCATGTTATTCTTTTCTATTAATAAATTTCTATTTAAAGATACAAAAGGTATACTTTTTATTTTTCCACAAAATCCACTCTCTGATAACTTTCTGATAATTCTGGATAAAACCTGTAAATTGTAGGAAGTTTGGTTATGTTTGACACAAGGCCAATTAAAAAAACATTAAGCACCTCCCTACTTCTACAAACCAACGAATGCGTGTTAAGTCAATGATGACTGACCTTAAAATGAATAAGACCATATACTCATGTTTAAAAGAGATAATCTCAAAATGACTTTGAAATAAAGCATATTTCAAAAAAAAGGAACGGGGTACCCCCAACTGGGTTGGAGAAATTCGCTCGCTTGTCCCTGGTACACTGAACAAAAAAATAAAACTGTCGGTACGCCATACGATAGTTTGAAAAGCACTGGCCTAAGAATCCCTTCAACCGGTTGTGGCGTGTCATCCCACACAGGCTGCATACACAGCAATGGGGCCAATTCTGTGCCAGCTGAGCGTTCATTTTACAACGACGTTCATTTGACGGGTCTTGTTTTCAATCCTGTCGGATAGATAGCCACTCTCAATACCAGAAAAGCTTAACGGCTGTGGTGCCGTTCTGGGTATGATGATAAACTAAATCCAGTAGTAAGACATCTGGTAAGGAGATTGGAGGTTTTCGGGAGCGTAGTACCACCTCTTAATTGTTGCTCCGAGTTCCACCCTGACCCAGGGTGGTAGCACCTGTTAGGGTCCCAACTATGAGACAACTAGAGAACCACCTCCAAATAAAAATCAACAGAACATTTTTTTTATATAAAATAAGCAACAATATTCCCTCAAAGATAAAGAAGAGGTTTGATGCTGTAAAAATGAGGTTCTACAGAAGTAAATGCTGAGGATATCATGGACTGAGCACCTGATCAATGATGAAGTGTCGGAGAGGATGCAAACGAGAAAACTCATACTTAACATCAGGAAGAGATAGCTGTGGTTCCTGAGACACGTAATGAGGAAAGAGGGTCTGGAGAACCTAATATTCACAGGACTGATAGAAGGAAAGAGAGACAGGAGAAAGGAGCCCGAGATATATTTGATAGGCTTGAGCCAATGGATGGCGAAGCAGGACTTGGGAGAGATACAAAGAGAAAAGATATTGAGAGCGACAAGAGACAGAGCCAAGTAGAAGTCGATGATCACCTACGTCCTGAATGGACACGGCACATGAAGTTTTTATGATCGATAAATCATTTATTTAAAAAACATGTCTTAACCTTGAAAGTGTAAAATTATGTACAAAATATTTAGATTTCGGCATTAATCCATAGAGGTTAATAAGCTGCTAAACAATCAAGTAATCAAAAATCTATCTTTATAGTAAAAATTCCAATCTCAAGTGGAACCATTAAGCTAAATCCACTGCTAGAAAGGTTGGGTCACTGTGTCGGGCCAGGATGTTTTTTCCTCCTGAATCCATCTTGCATATATACAAATCAACCATCCGTCCGTGCATGAAATACTGCTGTAACATATGATCAGGCGCACCCGCTGTTCATCTCAGTGTTCTTGACAGGCTCCAAAGGAGAATCAGTAATGTGATAAGTACCGACTTGGCTGCTCGACTCCAGTCACTTTCTCACCAACGGGATGTGGCTTCCCTCTGTCTGTTCTATAAATATTTTCATGGCTTCTGCTCCGACGATCTTAAGTCACTGGTGCCCACGCCACAGGTGTTTACTCGTGCAACCAGACTGGCAACTGGGTCCCATCCATTCACAGTTAGATCAACCAAATGCAGACGACAATTCTACTTCATCAGCTTCTTTTCTCGCACTTCCCGCCTGTGAAACTCGCTTCCATATTTTTGCTTTCCTTACGGCTACAACATCCAGGAATTTAAATGCAATGTCAACACCCATCTCTTAACCACTTGACTCTAGTTCTTTCTACACACCCTGTATATCTTTTCCTTTCTCTCTACCTTTGCAGCTGTCATCACACCTATTTTCCTACCCTTCTCTTGCTCCTTTCTAACTGGTTCGTCTTTCTCTCTACTCTCCTATCTAACCTTTTTACTCTTATGTAGCCCCCTGCACATCAGTGGCGTTACCGTCTTGCTTGGGGTGATACGATTATAAAAAAAATGGCGATTACATTTTATCTGTAGTTGACAACATACATTTGCACTCAAAATATATTTAGTTGAAGCCATAAAATTGTGTTGAAAATATTTCTATTTCGGCATTAAATAACCCATACAGGTTGATAGGCCGTTAAACAAAACTAACCAACTAAACCTAGTTGGGGAACACTTTTAGTCGCCGATAACATGGCCAGGAGGCAGGTGGTACTTGGTAGCACTTGTAAAGTGACCTGACACTGAGATAAATTTAATTTTAGTAAATGAAGCTAAGAAACATTTGAATATAACAAAATAAACTTAATTATTACATACATTTGCAATGTTAAAACAACTTAAAAGAATTCATTACGGGTTTCAGTATTTTAAATAATTTGTCTGTTTTTATCTAATTTTTTTTTCTCGCCGTCTTATTTATACTTCGCGCCTTAAAAAAATGTCCGAATGATAAGAAATAAAACTTAAAAGCTTCCCCGAGGCATCATATATCGATACCATCTTGCTTAATAATAAATGAAGGTAGAAGTCATGAAATACCGTATGTCATTAAAATAAAGCTGTCAGTTTTCTTTGTTCCGTTGTCTTTTAAGACAATCCTATCAAGGAAAGGTGGTCACAAAGTCACAAAGAATTAATTTAATAATAGTTTCTACATTCCAAACATACTATGGAAGAGTTTTATTAGGGTCAATGTTTCACAAAAACACGATTTATCCCTAGTGTAAGGGTCCTTTCATCCTTTGTTTTTTTTTTGTTTTTTTTGTTGTTTTTTGTTTGGTTTTTTTTTTTGTATTCTTATTTTTTGCTACTTATAGAGCTTCTACTTCTTCTTCTTCTTGTCCTGGGCATGACGATAAACCACATCCGGCAGCAAGGCCTCTAATCGGAAGATTTTAAGGAGCGTAGAACTTCCTCTTAATTGCTGTTGTTCCCAGGTTCACTCTGACCCGTAGTGGTAGAAACTGTTAGGGTCCCACCTATGGGTAAATAGTTAACCCACAACATGGAGACAAAACACTATGTAAGTATAAAAATATGTTTTCATAGTAAAACTGCCATTAATACATTTTTAAATATATTACCAGCAATACAACTGGTTGAGTGCACGTGTTTTTGTTTTTTTTGTTTTTTTTGGGGGGGGGGGAAACAACTTTACTAGTAAGTCATGATTTTGCTTTGATTTTATTTTATTTTAATTTTTTGTTGTGGCTAATTTTAAATGTTTCATAGTTATTTGAACGAGTGTTTTTTTGGGTTTTTTTGTATTTTTTTCAAAGAATTTTTTTTTTACTGGAGGATAATTTTGTTTTAAAATTCCTCTGTTAATTTCCTTGGTCGTCTTCTTTGCTCGGCCATTGTCTAGTTACTTGACTCCCATACCCCTCCGCATATACGCACGTAGTACCCAAAAAGATAGAATAATTCTTCTATCAACTGGTTGAGTGCACGCGTTTTTTTTTTGGGGGGGGGGGGAACAGCTTCACTAGTAAGTCATGATTTTGCTTTGATTTTATTTTATTTTAATTTTTTGTTGTGGCTAATTTTAAAAGTTTTATTGTTATTTGAACGAGTGCTTTTTTTTTTTTTTTTTTTTTTTTTTTTTTCAAAGAAATTTTTTTTACTGGACTTTAACTAAGTTAAAACTTAGTTAACTCAACGCCCCTACTTTTTTTTTTTAATCTTTTTTTTTTAATTGGAGTAGATAGACTAAACTATCGTCCGGTTCACACTCCACCCACGTCTATTGTACAGGTGTAGAGGCTCATCCCTTGTTCCCTGTTTAGGATGTAGTTTCCGGCTTTCTCTTTTCCAATCTTTTCACTTTTCTTTTTCTTTTTTCTTTTTCTTTTTTTTTTCAATTGGAGTAGATAAACTAAACTATCGCTCGGTTCACACTCCACCCACGTCTATTGTACAGGTGTAGAGGCTCATCCCTTGTTCCCTGTTTAGGATGTGGTTTCCGGCTTTCTCTTTTTCAAATCTTTTCACTCTCACGTAGCCCCCTGCATATGTCAGTGAAACCTGATCTCCTACAATTTTTTTTTACAAACAATACATATTCTATTCATATGAACTTATTTGAAAAACCTTGTCGGCATTAAATAATGCATTGAAATTGATATACCATAAAATAAAATAAGCCATAAATAAACCTTCTTCTTCTTCTTCTTCTTCTTCTTCTTCTCCTTCTTCTTCTTCTTCTTCTATTAACCTTATTCCTTCAGGATGTAAGCGCGATCCTGGCTCTCTAGCAATCCCATGTCCTTTGTAGCTTTTAGTAAATTTTGTCTTTTTGTTATCTCTTTTAAAAAAAAATATTCACCATCCATTTACTCAAGCTCTCTAGGTAGGTTATGCGTTGTTTTACACTGTTCCTCTTGCTTTCAGTATGTCCCGTAAGTATAAGATTTTCCAAGCCAAGAAATCTCAACGGTCTCTTCCTCGTGTTAAGTATAAGTGTCCTTTTTGTTAGCATTTCCTATAAAACTTTAGCGTTTCTCACGTATTGAGTCCATTATATTCTCATCATCCTTCTGTAGAACTACATTTCTGTTGCTTCAAGTATCTTCTTTATCTGTGAAGACTGATATTACATAACAGTCCAATCCTTTTTTCTTTGTTTCTAATGAATAATAATAATAACAAAATGCAAATTTATCCCGAAAGTAAGGATCATTTCGTCCTGTTTTCTTCTTCTTCTTCTTCTTCTTCTTCTTCTTCTTCTTCTTCTTCTTGTAGCGTGTCCCGTTCAGAACGAAAATGATCATGACTCTCTCTCTCTGCAAAATGTCCTGTCGTTTGTAGCTCTTAGTAAATTTTGTCTTTTGATATTTCTTCTAAACCCTATTCTGCCAATTTATTCAAGCACGTTAGGTAGATTACGCGCTATTTTCCGATGTCCCTTTTGCTTCAATATACCTTGGGAGTGTAGAATTTTCCCAGCCTTCTTTCTTCATTTCAAGTTACTTCTTCTGGTGTGAATTATAAGTATCCTTTTTTGTTTCCATCGTCTTTAAAACGTGATCGTTGTTCACATGATCAGTCTATGGTATTCTCAGTATCCTTCTGTAGAAGCGCATTTCTACCTAACCTTAATAAATCCCATGAAATTTTAATAACTTAAAAACGTAAAAATATAACATCTAAAAATAAAGGTATATTCGCGGAGCAGTACTCTCTCCCAGAAACTGTAACTAAGGTCCGCTCTGAACAGTTGCAGTATAAACCACGGGTTGGCTCTGTGGGTCTTGAACAAACACAAATGTGCCTGAGCAGTTGTCCGCAACGGGGATTAGCTAACCACCCTGATAGACGGGCAATCTCGAATACGAGTGGCCAGCTATCATATATATATATATATATATATATATATATATATATATATAAGCACTTTCAATAATAATTTTAATATAATTTTAATAATAATAATATCAAGCACTTTCAATAATAATTTTTTTTTAATCAAATCACCCCGAGTAAAGCGGGAACGCCACTGATGTGCATAAGAGTAAAAGAATTAGAGGAGAATGAGGAGAAGGATGAACCAGTTATAAAGGAGCAAGAGAAGGGTGGGAATACAGGTGTGATGACAGTTGCGAAGGTGAGAGAAAGGAAAGGATCTACAGGACAGTGTAGAAAGAAAATTGTACAATGATATCATTTTTTATCGCCATACAATTATCTTATCTCTCATCTGGCGAACTCTCAACACATTTGAAATACGGCGGACAGGTCAAAATGTTCAACTCTGTGATGAAAATTATATTTTATTCTAAATTTCTTGCTTGGTCAGTAGTTAAGAGATGAGAATTGACCTTGCATTTTAATTTCTGGAGGTTGTAACCGTCAGGAAAGCAAGAATAAGGAAGCGAACTTACCTTATATATATATATATATATATATATATATATATATTGAAAGTGCTTGAGATATATATATATATATATATATATATATATATATATATATATATATATAAAGCCTTTTCCATAATAACTACAGCCTGCCTTATATATATATATAGTTATCCGCAGACAGATCTGTTTCGCTGTATCACAGCTCATCAGTACGGCTAGACATCGGATTGCTTTTTAACCCAGGATTGAAACCCGACCGAATTAGCGTCAGACGGTGATTCTACCTCTGATCTATGGGTGCTCGGCAGAAGAAGGCAGACTTTTTTTAGCGTATGATGTATCATACGCCAATAGCCAGAATGCTCTAATTCATTACTGAACGAGCGATGCGTAGGTGCTAGAGTAGCTACTGTTATTTCAAAGTCTCCCATTCTTCCAGAGTGCTCAATCAGGTTGTGAGAGCGTAAATTGTATCAAAATTCCTTTTCCAAACTCTGGAATTGGGTTCCTCACACCAAAACAAGGACAAAAATAAAATCGAAAAATCTTGAAAATATGCGTCCTTGTATATGTATCCTAATAAGATTGCTCGGTTATTCAGGCTGGCAGCTATATATGACTATACTGTTTAATTATAAAAAAAAGTATAATATTATTTACATCGAACCCTCCCCCTTGATCAGACAATTTCTGCGATTACATCACCCGTTACTTCTGGCCACCAAACTTTTAACTGTACTTAAATGAAACCTAACGAAGTTAAATACACATTGAGACTTATCAAACTCTGTTCGTAGCATACTGGTCGATAATACAAATATGAAAGTATCATCCACATAAGCAAAAAATGATGGAAGCATTATTAATAAATATAAATGGCCAACACTCATAAATATCACCAATGAACACGGCCACAATATAATGACCGTCTTTTGAAAATAAACATTTCTATAACTCTGGATACATGTATAAAACAATCGATATTCAGTTAAAATAAAATAAAATTTATCCTTGACAAAGGCTACAAGTATAGCTGTAAGTTGAATTTATGGATTGAAATCCGGCAAGATGAATAAGTAAAGAACAGGTAGGAAAAAAGTGCCTTTAATCTAACAAGTTTCACTACAACAAGCTTCTTCAGAGATTTTTTAAGAACGAATGATTTAAAAAAAAAACACACCTTTTTTTAAAATCCACAGAGACAGTATGTCAGGTACCTCTACTCATTTTCGCTATCTAAATTTCAAATTGAATTTTTAAAAATAAAAAAATTTTCTTGAAACTTTTATTTTAGTTTTAGTTTTAAATTATTAAATTTACTATTTCCCGTAAGCAAAATACTCCGGCGTATTTTAAACAGAAATTATATTGATTGGAATCTAAAATTCTGAGATTTTTTTTCAATTTTTCAATGTTTTTGCCATTTTTGAGCGATCGACACATTTGTAAACAAAAGTTAATTCTCAGTTTCAAAAATTTTACAAAAATAAGATATACATCTGTAACACATTCTTTTGGGAAAATTAGCAAATTTAATACTAAATTAATTTGATTTACACAAATATTATATATTTATAGCAAGAAATTTAGAATAAAATATAATTTTCATCACAGAGTTGAACATTTTGACCTGTCCGCCGTATTTCAAATGTGTTGAGAGTTCGCCAGATGAGAGATAAGATAATTGTATGGTGATAAAAAATGATATCATTGTACAATTTTTTCCAATAATGGGAAGAAAACGTGAAACACATAACATTTTAATATACACATAGAAATTACCATACAAAAAAACTTCAAATAGAAAAAAAAATTAAAATTAATTTGAAAATACGATGGCTAGATGATTTTCATTAAATTTTTCAATTTTCGATCATTAAGTATAGCCTTCACTTTACCAGCCTAAAGTTTAAAACTCTTGAAAATGTTTTTAAAATATTTTTGAAACTTTATAAATTATTTTAATTAAAAAAACAAAAATGAAAACAATTCTTTTAAAATTTCATTGTTTTTTGTTTTTTTTTTTGTTCAGATTATAATGCCTGAAATTTATATGATTTATTAAAGCAACTAAAAGCTTATCTAATTAAATAATGTCATAGTATTATTGCATCTTTCAGTTTACTTTAGAGCAGATTTCGGTCAAAGAGGCTAAATTGTTTTAAAATATCACACATGATTTCCCTTCCCCAATAATTCTTGCGTTTAACTAATAAAACCAATTTTGCCTTTAAATTTTGAATTCACGTGGAGGTGGGGTAACAGGTGCTAAAAAAAAAATTTATATATTTTTTTTAAATTGATTCAAAAATAATTTCATTCATTTATAAATAAGTTATGAAAGTTTCTTTAAAATCTGAAAATTATTTGGTTTTTGCAAGAATTTCCAAAATAATGTGTTTGTCACCGGAAAAAAAGTGAGTTATGTAATATTAAGTTCATGATGACCTTCTTGCGGGCTCGTCGGACCCAAATGATCATTTGGGTCTGACGAGCCGCAAGATGGTCATGATTGTGCGGGGAAATATGTATTACCCATGAAATTGTAGCATATCTAAGAAAATTTTCAAAATTATATATATATATATATATATTGAGCAACATTGAGCCTAGCCCGTACTTAGATGAGTGACCGCTTGGGAATGTCAGGTGCTGTAAACGTTCTTGATGGATGTGCGTTGTGGTGCAGTTGATTTCTCGGAACGAGAACTCGGGGAGCCGAGTTTGAATTCCGGTTGAATGCTTTGTAGTCACTTACGAATTTAAAATTCATTTTTTTTACGATTCTTCATTTTCAGAAAGTAATCTTACAGTCATATTCAATAATTGATTACTTTTATTCGAGTCTATTCGAATTCCAGCCGAATTCATTGCATTCACTTATGCGCAAATACCCTTGGGAAAGGTATTAATCCGTCCCTTCCCTCCAGTTATGGGTTGAATAACAGGACAGATTGGGTTCTATAGCCTTGGCTGGCAACCAGTCTACCAGAGCAGGTAGTGGCAACCTGTTGCGGGATAATTAAAAAAAATGCCTACCTAAGCACTGTGTAGTGCATTCAGAGCACAGTGAAAACAATAATGTCACAGTTGGCCATCCACTACATCCCTGACTGAATCCGGTAAGTCTTGTCTATGTCGTGCCACCGGATATAGGTAGAATAGGAAGAGAGAGTGAGGTTTATGATCGTGCACAACTCTCCCTTACTTAAATCCAATTAAAGCGCAAACCATGACTTCTACTAGAAGTCTTGGTCTTCCTCGCCTGCGTGGGACGAACATCAATACAATACCAGTATTCACTGATGGTCATACATTTACGTAGGAAGTCACGCATGATTATTTATATTCCGTTTTGCATACTAGGATATCCTGAGCGGAATGGAAAAATGACAGAAGAAAGCCCAACTGTAGAAGAAAAACCTGGCACACACACACACACACACACACACACACACACACACACACACACACACACACACACACACACACACACGTACGTACGTTAATGGCTACGGAAGAGAATTTTTGTTTACTGAAATGTTTCTAGGATGTGCATTGTGGTGCAGTGGATATCGACTCGACGGGACAAATCGGGGAGCCGAGTTCGAATTCCAGTTGAATTCATTGCATTCACTTACGCCCAAATACCCTTGGGAAAAATATTAATTCGTCTCTTCCCTTCAGTTATGGGTTAAATAATAGGACAGATTGGGTTCTATAGCCTTGGCTAGCAACCAGTGTACCGCAGAAAGCAATGGCAACTTATTGTGAGATAATCATCGACCCAATAAATCATGTCTCGAAGCGTGTATCACGTATGGCCCTTAACTGACTGAACTAAAATGTTTCTTTGAACGTACACATTCAGTAAGTCTTTATTTTGCAACCCAAGGTTTAGGCAAAAAAAATTGTTATTAACCAGCAGATATCTAAACTTATTTATAAATGGAACTTTGTGTGTTTGTATGTGTGTGTGTCCGTTACCTATAGATTCCGAAACGGCTGAACCGATTTTCCTTAAAATGTACACAGTTGTACTATAAGCGTCTGTGAATGTTCTTAGCTAGGTTTTGTGTAAAGGTACCCTCGATAAATATTGAAAATCAATAATAAAAAAAATCGGGTTATAGAAGGAGTGGTCCGATTTTAATCAAATTTGATACACTCATAGACAAAGACATAAGAAACGATATTCAAAAGTTTCAAGATTGCAGTTCTTACAATAGTGCATAAAATCGATAATATATATATATATATATATATATATATATATATATAGGTAAGATGTTTGTGTGTGTGTCTGTTTATCTGCCTGTATGTCTGTATTTTTTTCACCCCTTTTATTTTAGTTTTTGCTTCGGGTTTGGCTCTAAGTAGGTATAACTGTAGTTCTTAGTCTCAGCCATGATACCATCTACTCAGAGGACTTATTTAGCCTTCAAAATTCAGTTTACGACGAAAAAAACTTATTTGATATCGATATTAAGAAATCAAAATTTGACTTACATTCATTCATTTCTGTTTCAGTCTACCGTTTCGCTTTAACTGGAAACAACTATTGCTTTTTAGTCTTCCGTGCCAACGTCCAAAGAGTCTGTGCTCCAGGACCCTGGATTAGTTTTAAAGCTTTCATTACACCCGAGCAACGCCGGGCTATACTGCTAGTCACTCATATAAATGTCAGACATTGTTCAGATTTTTGTCCTCACCTTTGTTGCCATATTCCCGACGTTTTAGCCGTTCTACGCTCCGGCGTTTTTCAGTTGATTGGAATTTCGAACTGAGCTCTTTATTTCGTTCACCGGAGTATATTGTTCTAGTTCCTCGAGCCATGTTGCTTCCAGATGTTTCAGTATAAGTTATCTCCCTTTAACCCGACTCTCGAAGTTTTTGTTCACCTCTGCTGTAGCCAGGTATTGAACTTCACAACTCTTTGAGTCAAGTCATTGGATTCAACCAAAGATTTTATCCGTTGGGCTATATGTCCTTAAGGATTTATTTCGAAAAACTAATCACCTGAAGATGCGTACAACAGCCGAAACGCCGTGAATATGACAGCAAAAATGAGGACAATAGTCAAACAATGCAAATAGTGTAAATAATTACAATAGAAATATAAACAAACATCAGAATATATTAAATGTTCTACCAACATTGGTTGATTAATAAAAACATCGACTTGCATAATAAAACCGTACGTATTGTAGAAATTCAAGAGTAGATCAGTTTATTAATTAACAACAATAAAGACTGATATCCCACTTTATGTCCAGTAGAAACTCATGATAATATTGAATATAAATATAGGTTTAAAAATAGGAGAAACTTATGAAAATATTAAACGCAAATATAGGTTTAAAAATAAAATAATATTGAACGTAAATATAGATTTTAAAAATATTAGATAATTATGATAATATTGAACGTATATATAGCTTCAAAAATAATAGAAGGTTATGTAAATATTGAACGCAAATATAGGTTTAAAAATAGTAGAAGCTTATGATAATACTGAACGTAAATAAAATATAGCTTTAAAATAGTAGAAACTTATGATGATATTGAACGTAAATATCGCTTTAAAAATCGTAGAAGCTTGTGATGATATTGAGTGTAAATATAGGTTTAAAAATAGTAGAAACATGATAATATTGAACGTAAATAGGTTTAAAAATAAACTTATGATGATAGTGAACGTAAATATAAGTTTAAAAACTTTATTAACATTGATTTCTTTTTAATCATTTCACCTCTTCAAGCATGGCGATAATGCTACTTAGACGGAAAAAGGCGAGTTTAAGTAAAAGCCAATGAGAATTTAGGAACAAAAATCGGAAACTCACTACTAAACAAACGATAAAACTTTACTCTCGATCAAAAGACGAGAAAAGAGTGTCGACCGAGTGATAGGCGATTTTTTTTATTGCGAAAGCATTGAATTGCATAATTAAATCTGCCATAATGTAGTAATTCAAGAGTAAGCCAGTTTATTAAACGATCTGCCACTTTCTAGTAGAAACTTATAATCTTATTTAACGTAACTATATCCGAAAAGTTTTGTATCGGTTATTAAATGGCACCGGTTATTTGTTGTGAAAACATTAAATCGCGTAATAGAATCTGACATAGTGTAGTAATTCAAGGGTGAGTCAGTTTATTACTTAATAACAATAGAAAACCGATCCTCCAATTTATATCCAGTAGAAACTTACGTTAATACTAGCAGTAAGTCCTGCAGTTTCTTCTCTCGCACTTCCCGCCTGTTGAACTCGCTCCCATATTCTTGCTTTCCTGACGGCTACAACCTCCAGAAATTTAAATGCAATGTCAATACTCATCTATTAACCACTGGACTCTACCTCTCTCCCCCCCCCACCCCCGTATATCCTTCCCATTCTCTCCACCTATGTATCTGTCATCGCACCTGCATTCTCAGCTTTCTATTGCTCCTTTCTAACTAGTTTGTACTCCTCACTCTTTTCTAATTAATCTTTTTACAGTTATGTCGCCCTCAGCTCATCAGTGGCATTTCTGCCTTGCTCGGGGTGAAATGATTAAAAAAAAAAGTACCAGGTGTTGCCCGGGATGGGAAGAGTAAGAATTTCCATGGGCAATTTAAGCGTTGGTCTTTGTAAGGGGATTCTACCACTATGCAGAAGGGGGATAGTTGGCAGTGCCTATTTTTAGCGCTGATAGGTGCAACTTCAGCCGACGCAGTAGGATAAAATGGTGTCGGGTAAATGTTAGAGGTTTGCTGCTGGCTTGAACGACCCACATCTGCAGACATTAAATACGGTAGTTAAGTATTGTATTTTTAAGGAGTTTTTCTCCGTGTAAAATTTATTGTGTTGAACTTATCATTAACAAAAAAAACTTAAACTGAAAACCCACGAGCAATTTATTTTTCTTTGTTGTGTAGAATAATAAACTTGCAAGGGGTGTGTAAGTTTTGAAACAAATCGGATGAAAAATGTAAAAGTGTTTGTTAATACAAATCAGTGAGGATACACACACGGATACACACACACACACACACATACACACACACTGACACACATCTTCAGTTTTATTTATATAGATTTAACGTAAAAATCAGTTTTTTGTCGATATTGGTTATTAAATATCCTTGTTATTGTGAAAACACTGAATTGCATAATAGAATCTGACATAATGTGTACGTGTCTGTAAACCTGTATTTGGGCATTTTTAAAAGGTACTTAATGACTGAAAGCAAACACGACATCAGTTAAATTATGTTTAATAAAAAAGTTGCTTTGAAATAACAAAATTGTTTTAAATTAAGCAGTAATTGTGCTCTGTAACTTCGGTTATATTTAGAGTTTGAGTTTGAGTTTTGTTTAACGGCATATCAACACCTCTGTGGGTTATTTAATGCCAAAAAGGGTGGGGTTTTAAAGTATTTTTTTATAAAATTTGGTTATAGTGAGAAGGTAGATTTAGTCAAATTTTGATGAATTTTTATTTTATTTTTAAAACTGAAAATATCTTCTAGTTTTGTCTACAAAAATATATTGCTGATATATTTATTTTTTCAAAAATGTTTTCTGGTAATAATTTTTTTCTTCAAAAATATATTGTTGTTAATAATTCTCCTTCACAAACGTAAATTTTTTATAAAAGTCTCTTTTTATAATTTCATGGTGTTTGACCCCAGTTTTTTTTTTTTTTTTGGGGGGGGGTAACTATTTGTCCATAGCTAGGACTCTAACAGGTGCTACCACTTCGGCTCAGGGTGGACCTGGGAACAATTAAGAAGCGGTTCCATTTTTCTCACAACCTCCAAATCGGAGATCTTGCTGCCAGATGCAGTTTACCGTCATACCCAGGGCCCTACTTGGGTTATAAACACCACCAAAATTGAAAGTTAATTTTTCTTACTACAATCAATTTGTCATAGACTAATAAATTAACATCATTGACGTCTGTCTATAGATCAGAAACCACTAAGGTAGAGGGAATGCCGTAAAATTTGCTTAGTTAAAACAAGTTCAGTAAAATTATTTTTAAAAATTCTAATAAAATAACCTACAACATTTCTCAGTAAAGGTCTTAAATTTCTGCAGGCCACTTTTAAGTTTCTTAGTTCATTACAGATTCACACACGCAAACATTGAAGTTGAAACTTATACGACACAGGTAAATAAAAGCTTAAAGAGATGACAACAAAAGCTTCTAAACTAAATAGGAAAAAATATCTTAAAATCAGAAATAAATAAGGAAGATATGTATAGATAATTAAGTAGACAATAAAATTCGGGCAAAATAAAATTACCTGTAGTGGTTACATTTCGCGGTATCTTGCCGATAAGTATATTGTAACACCATACGGAGTGATTCATACAATTAAGATTTTCCACGTATTATTCTGATAGATAGATAGATAGATAGATAGATAGATAGATAGATAGATAGATAGATAGATAGATAATGTAAGCGTGTGTGTGTGTGTATGTGTGTGTGTGTGTGTGTGCGTGCGTGCGTGTGTGTGTGTGAATAGTTGATTGTGACATGCGAAGTATTTTGTTTATATAAATGAGGTTGACTGAATGTCAGAATGGAAACGGTTGGAGATTTATAAAACAAAATAAAATAAATTCCATATATAAAAATGAAATAAAAAAAATCTGTGATAATTGACACTCTTTAGACAAACGCTATGCGACACTTTGTTCGGTTAATATGACGCATGGTCAAAATTTCATCATTTTCAATGACACTATCACTTTCATTAAATATATGAATGTGCATCAAAAGTATTTTCATATTTAAAAGACTTTTAGTCAAAATCTTATTTCTTATCAACAACCAAAGACTATTTATGATTCCATTATTATTTTTTTTAATCATTTGACCCCGAGCAAGGCAGAAATGCCACTGATGAGCGGGGGGCTACATAACTGTAAAAAGATTAATTAGAAAAGAGTGAGGAGTACAAACTAGTTAGAAAGGAGCAATAGAAAGCTGAGAATGCAGGTGCGATGACAGATACATAGGTGGAGAGAAAGGGAAGGATATAGGGGTGGGAGAGAGCTAGAGTCCAGTGGTTAATAGATGAGTATTGACATTGCATTTAAATTTCTGGAGGTTGTAGCCGTCAGGAAAGCAAGAATATGGGAGCGAGTTCAACAGGCGGGAAGTGCGAGAGAAAAGGCTGCAGGAGTAGAATTGTCGTCTGCATTTGGCTAACCTGACTGTGAATGGGTGGGACCCAGTTGCCAGTCTGGTTGCACGAGTAAACACCTGTTGAGGAGGCACCAGTGACTTAAGCTCGTCCGAGCAGAAGCCACGGAAGTATTTATAGAACAGACAAAGGGAGGCCACATTTCGACGATGGGGAAGTGGCTGCAGTCGAGCCGCCAGATCAGTACCTATCACATTACAGACTCTCCTTTGGAGCCTGTCGAGAACACTGAGGAGAACGGCAGGGGCGCCTGACCATAAATGGCAGCAGTACTCCATGCACGGACGGATGGTTGACTTGTATATATGCAGGATGGATTCAAGCGGAAAAAACATCCTGGATCGACATAGTGACCCAGCCTTCTTAGCAGTAGATTTATTATTATTATTATTATTATTATTATTATTATTATTATATTAAGGTGTATCAAAAGCATTTTTAATTTTTACAGACCTTTACTTCCAAGCTTATTTCATATATACAACTAAAGACTGTCTTTGACTGCACCATATTATTAATATTATAATGATTATATATTAGATTATATCAAAAGAATTTTCACTTTTACTTAAAAGCTCATTACATGTCATTAAAGTGCCATACGTGATACACGCTTGGGCGATCATGCCTCGAAAGAGACATAACTGACTGCGTAGACAAGTTGCCAGCTAAGGCTATAGAACCCAATCTGTCCTGTTATTTAACCCATAACTGAAGAAACGGATTAATACCTTTCCGAAGAGTATTTGTACGTAAGTGAATGCAAGGAATTCAAATGGAATTCGAACTCGGCTCCCCGATTTGTCATTCCAAGTTGATATCCACTGCACCACAACGCACATTATTGCATGTACACATTATTACATGTATACATCTAAAAAGACTATCTATGAATATAGCATATTATTATTATTATTATTATTATTATTATTATTATTACGACGTAGGAAAAGTATTTTTTTTACAAACCTTTACTCTAATATCATTTTTTAATTCATCACAAAAAATAAAGCCACTAAGACGCAATGTGTTACTGGGTGTGAAAGAATAAAAGAGTAAGGAAAACATCATTAAGAATAAAGAACAAAAATTGGAATTAAAAGAAAACAGTTTAAAGTTCAAAGTTGATGGGGAAAAGACCTGAAGTTCAACAAATGAGAAGTTGGATAAAAGAAACTGCTAACATAGAACATACGATTACGTCTAGTCATTTCAACTGTAAAAAGAGGAGACCTAGCTGCCAATTCAGTATTGCGCCTACATTTGTAAAATCGAGGTACGAAAGATGAAAGCTCATTAGAAGAATTACCATGAAAATATTTATAGAAAAGGCACAATAAAGCTACGTTGCGGCGGCGAGAAAGTGACAGAAGTCGGAATACCAGATATTGCAGATTCTTCTTTCTATTTTATCAAGAATCTCTAAGCACATAGCAGAAATATCAGATCAGATGTGACAGAAATATCACTGCATGGACGAATGACAAACTTATAAATATGTAAAAGAGATTCTAGCGAAAATATTGTTTAGAATGACACGGTGAACCAATTTTAATAGCAAAACAAATCTAGCAACGGACTCATTATAATCTCTCCACAGAAAATGTTTCATCGATGTCTCAACTATATTATTATTGTTACGAGTGTACCTCTGCCGTCAAAAATGACGGCAAACTATTTAAGAGGATTCTTACCTGTTTCCTCATATGTTATCCCCCCCCCCGGAGTGTGACAAGGGGTAATGTATATATATATATATATATATATATATATATATGTTCTTCAATATTCGATGACATGATTATTGCAAAAGCATAGAATAATAAGGCACTGTTAAAGAGCAAACACGCAACAAGAACTTTCATAACTGGTGGCAAAGTTTAATAACGAGTAGTAAAGAGAATGAAACTGAGTCGACGCTGCCTCTCAATTCTCTCTCTCTCTCTCTCTCTCTCTCTCTCTCTCTCTCTCTCTCTCTCTCTCTCTGAGCATGACAGTCGATATATATATGTCCAGGTGAAGAGAACCAACAATTTTTGAATTCTGAATTCTTCAGCATTTCCTTTTATTAAAAAAAAAGTACTTAATACAACATATATCATAGAACATAATACAATAATGATTAATTTTTTTTAATTAATTTAATTAACATTGCAACATTTCTATGTTTTGAGATTTTATTTCGTCATCAGCCAATGTAGACTCATTGTTGTGAAAATGATTTACACTTGAATGCAGAAAACAATACACTTGTTATTTAAAGAGTTAATATGGAGGGGGGAGACAGAAAAATTTAGATTTTATGTGTCAAAACATATAACCTATATTTTCAAATTTAAAAGTTGAACTTCATTCTGATTAAGTTAAATTAAACAATTTAACTTAATCAGAATGAAGTTCAACTTTTAAATTTGAAAATATAGGTGATATGTTTTGGGGAATCCAGGGTTCCTTCTTTCAATCTTAACAGTGAAGTGTCAGTCTATTGGGCTACCGTCTAGACTGCTTTTTTTTTGGTATGATGTATCCATTATTGTTACATGATTATTGTGTTAGATTTTATTGTATCCCAGCATTTTTTAAAACAAAAAGAAAGAAGTAAAATTTTACATATTTGATCTGACTTTTGATATAATTAAACTGTTTTTATTTCGGTTCAGAGTACATTTTTCCTCAATTTTTCAAATACTCTTAAATTTTATCAATTTTAATATCTACTTAATTATTATTATATAATAATACAAAACAAATTACCGGATATATGTAAGTTAATCAATATTCTTTTCTGAAGAATTTTTATCCATATTCTAAAGTGAATATTTTGCATGTTTACATATGGCATTTATTTTATTACATTTATTTAATAGATTTTTATTAAGAAATTTAATGATATATAGTTTTTTCTTATAGACACAATGGACATGGGTTATTTAAAGACTTACATATTCTAGCTTTTTTTAAAGATTTTCCATTTTATTGTGAGAGTTTTATTGGTTTCTTTTAAATACCAAAAATATTTCGATGGGGATGTTCTATTTCGGTACTTATTATTAAATGAAGGGTGTGTTAAAATCTTTTTTCGGTAAATTCTTAGTACTACCAATATAAATCTTTATATTACTAGGGTTTTCAGTGAAAGAAATAGTACATTGATAAACAATAGCTTCTGTAAGACAACTGTTTTCCAAATGAGAATCTACAATTCCATTTATCATTGTTATACATTATTGATTTCAGCTTTTGGATGGTTCTTATTTTCAATTTGGTTTAAATTTTTATTTAAAATATTATTATTATGTTTTTATTATTATTGTTTCCTGATTATCCGTACAACTATGACTATTTTTTGGAAAATCTTTCTTAAAGGATTATTATTCGGAAAATATTTCTCAATCAAAGCAAGGAATTTTTTGCCTAATTTACTGCTAACCATTTGTTTGAAAAAGGGTGTATACCAAATAATTTCTCTATATCTACTTTTTCTTCGCGGGGTGGGGTATATCTTCTCTTTTATATATTTAATTTCGGGGCTTTAATATCCACTATTTTTAAGGCAGTATTATAAAAAGAAATTGTGCTTATTAAATACATCTTCATTTGTGGCATTTCTACTAATTGTATATTCTATGGATGAGGGTACATGCTTAATAATGGATGGAGGAGGGTTAGATTTTGGGTGGATATATAAAGGATTTGTATTTGTATATATATATAATTTACTAAATCAAAAGTCACATCGAGGAAATCTACTTTTTTATATTTGTATTTATAGTGACTTTTAAATTAAAGTTTTTTAATTCTCTATACATTAACTTCCTAATTTTATCAATTTTAAAACTTGTCGAATTCCTCACCACCATAAAGCCACCATCTCTGTATAATACAATATCTTCTGTATTTATAACATTATGGGCCGTAAGATTGTATAGCACAAATAATCTAACCAGATTTGAAGACTAGGTAGGGGCCAAAGATTTCATTGTTATATCAAAAGTTTCCTTGGAATTATTTTTTGTCCACTGTTCTTTATTATGAATGAGAACAGATTTTTTTTTGCATTCATTATGATGTTACTCTCCTCATATATATATATATATATATATATATATATATAAGGAGAGTAACATCATAATGAATGCAAAAAAAAATCTGTTCTCATTATTCGTAATAAAGAACAGTGGACAAAAAATAATTCCAAAATTTTGAATGATATATATATATATATATATATATATATATATATATATACCTAATGAGCCAGACAGACCTACCTAGGTTTCACCTAAACGGATCGTCAGGGAAAACCTAGGTAGGTCTGTCTGGCTCACTAGGTATTATTTACTTATTCCGCTCTACCTAAGTATTGAGCGCTTTTTGTTAGTTGATTACTCGTATCGGTTTTTTTCCTTTGGGCTACGTGCTGACTCGGTCCGAACCCTTTTGACTGATGTTCATGTACTTAGCTCTTTCTTTTTTAAAACTGTTTTTCCCTTCTTCGTAGATTCGTGGAAGGTTTTCCGACACGAGCATAATTATAATCTCATATATATATATATATTGTCATCTGCAGACAGATCTGTTTCGCTGTATCACAGCTCATCAGTACGGTTAGACTCCAATTGCTTTTAAACCAAGGATTGAAACCCGACCGAATTGGCGTCAGTCGGCGATTCTACTTCTGAGCTATGGGCGTATATATATATATATATATATATATATATATATATATATATATATATATACGTTGTGAATTTTTATATATATATATATATATATATATATAAAAATTCACAACGGCCTTTATTATACTAGAGAGGATTATTATTATTATTATTATTATTATTATTATTATTATTATTAAACAGGAGTCCTTTGTTCATAAGACTGCTTTCCGTTACCAGCATGCTGATTGGGACTCACTCCACGATTTTGTTTGTGTCGCCACTTGGACTGATATCTTTAAACTCCTAATTAAAATTGTGCCATTGAATTTTTTTTCTTGGCTCAGAGATGTCATGGAAGATTTCATCCATTATCAGAAATGCTATGAGAAACCTCGATTCTCTCCATGGTTCACACCAGCATGCACGGCCTCTATTTTCGACTCTACTAGCGTTACAGCTCTCGTCACAACATGGAGCCTGTTTGTTGCTGCTCGTAATAAAAATAAGCGAGTCCTCGGAGGAACTAAGTCTTTGTTTGCCTAATGAATGAGACACCGCGTAGCATCTAACAACTTTATCTCTCGTGATTACTGGAGGTTCTGTAATAGGTATTAAATAAGTGTGAGATCTTTATTCCTCCCCTCTTCAATAAATTTTAGTTGTTAACATCATCTGTTGATAAAGCTGAATGCTTTGCCCATTAGTTCTCCTTAAAATGTATTCTTGACTCGTCTGGAGTATCCCTGCCTAATTGAATTAGCCGACTACTGTTTTAAAATTTGTGGAATTCTTCACCACCATAAGGCCATCACCTCTATATAATCCAATATTTCTTGTATTTACATCATTATGGACCGTAAGATTATATAACACAAATAAGCCAACCAGACTTGAAAACTCGGAAGAATCCAAAGATCCCATCGTTATATCAAAATTTTCCTTGGAATTATTTTTTGTCCACTGTTCTTTATTATGAATGTGAACAGACTTTTTGCATTTAAAAATTAAGTCAGAGAGGCCCTAAATAACGCTGAATTGGTTCGTCATTTCTGATCGCAGGCCCTTTTTCAGACAAGCAATATGACTTTTATTTCTCGAGGTCAACTGCTGATGTACTGACGATAATTACGGAAATAATCTGTCATGCTCTAGATAAAAACGGTGAAGCTCGGGTTGTAGCATTGAATATCCCGAAAGCCTTTCACAGAGTTTGGCATACAAGTCTTCTCCACAAGCTGAAAAAGTACGATGTCCACGGAGATTCTTTTGAACTGTTCATATCAAACCGCGAAATGAATGTCATGCTGAACGACCACTCATCTACATCCTTTCGTACTAACGCGGTGCCCCCAGGACTCCATACTTGCCCTTAATCGTTTTTATTTTCATTTTAATTAATGACTTTCCTGATGACATCAGCTCTGAACTTGGCATCTATGCTGGTGACACGAGCATTTACCCCTGCCTCGATAGTAAGGCTGATCAGTCCGATAAGGTCAAAATGGCAGCCAATGATGTTAACTGGGGCTTGTTAATGTTAACTCCTCTAGAACAAAACTTCTTCCCGTTAATCATCTGAGAGACTCCTCTCTGTCTGCCATCAGACTGGCTGATGCTAACCTCCAGAAAGGTGGCTCATTGCGCTTTCTCGGACGAACGTTCTCAACTGAAAATGTGGAAAGGCTATATTGAATCTATTACTAGGTCATCTGCTAAGAAAGTTGGTTCACTGTGTCGGCCAAGACAATTTTTCTCTCCTGAATCTATTAATGTATTTGTAAGTCTTCCATTGATCCATGCTTAGAATATTACTGCCACATATGTTCCGATACCCTTGCTATTACCTTGATCTACTTAATAAGATCCATAGAAGAATCACCAATATTACTGGTCCTGATCTCACGTCTCGGTTTTAGTAACTTTCCAACCACCGTAAGGTTGCCTCTTTCTGTCTTTTCTATAAATACTTTCATGGGAATTGTTTGGACGAGCTCTTCATTCTTGTTACCTAGACTTTTGAATTAAATCACAGTACTAAACTAGCGTCGAAACCTCGTCAGTTTGCTGTTGAACTGACAAGATGTATACGTAAGTTCTATGCTAACAGTTTTTTTATCACACTTCTTGTTTGTGGAACTCCTTTTCGGATCCATGCTTTGCAGCCAATTTAATCTACAAAAATTTAAATGCAATGTCAATCGCTATCTACTGTCCTAATGATTACTTTTTCCTCTTTCCGCTTATAATTTTGTATCTATTTCTAATTCTTCCACACCTAAAAAACCTTGTGTATTAGAGCTTTTACTGCCTTGAATGAGATGAAAATGATTAAAATATATAGATTTATTACAGTGTGTCAAAAGATGCTTCATTTTTACAGCCATTTAGACCAAAGTTATTTCATGTACATATCGAAAGACAATCTATGACTCAACTGCATTATTAACTAGCAGTATAGCCCGGCGTTGCTCGGGTGTAATGAAAGCTTTAAAACTAATCCATGGTCCTGGAACTCAGACTCTTTGGATGTTGGCACGGAAGACTAAAAAGTAATAGTTGTTTTCAGTTAAAGCGAAACCGTAGACTGAAAGAGAAATGAATGGATGTAAGTCAAATTTTGATTTCCTGATATCGATATCAAATAAGTTTTTCGTTTTAAACTGAATTTTGAAGGCTAAATAAGTCCTCTGAGTAAATGGTATCATAGCTGAGAGTAAGAACTACAATTATACCTACTTAAAGCCAAACTAAAGCAAAAACTAAAATAAAAGGGCTGAAAAAAATACAGACATACAGGCAGATAAACAGACACACACACAAACTTCTTGCCTTTTATATATGTATATTATCGATTTTCTGCACTATTGTAAGAACTGCAATATTGAAACTTCTGAATATCGTTTCTTATGCCTTTGTCTATGAGTGTATAAAATTTGACTAAAATCAGACCACTCCTTCTATATATATATTTTTTCGATTATCGATTTTCGATATTTATCGGGGGTACCTCGACACAAAACCTAGCTAAGAACACTCGCAGACGCTTATAGTACAACTGTGTAAATTTTCAAGAAAATCGGTTCAGCCGTTTCGGAGTCTATAGGTAACGGACACACACACACACACACACATAAACACACAGAGACAAAGTTCCATTTATAAATAAGTTTAGATATTATTATAATTGTTATTATATGTTACAGTGTATCAAAAGTATTTTCCCTTTTTACAAACCTTTGCCCTGAAATCTATTTCATGTGCTTATCTAAAAACTATCTATGACAAAATTATATTATTTTTTATTATTATCATTATTAAAGGGTACAATGGTATTTTCACCTTTTGCAGACATTTAATCCCAAGCTTATTTCCTGTGCTCATCTGAAACCTCTCTTTGATGTAACTGTAAAATTAATATTAATATTAATATTAATATTAATATTAATAAAAACTATCACTTAGCTGCATTATTATGTTGTCATTTTTCATCATATTTCGATTTCTGCTTTGGTCTCACTACCAACCAAGTCTGCGGGGAGACCTAAGGCAGATAGTGGCGTGTTGTTATGGCTCCATTTCATGTTTTTCTATCTTCCCTATCATCCCCAGCATTACATAGATAAAGTTTTCCTTAGTGTGTGGGCTCTACTTAATAAGACAATTTTTTGTATATCTCTTAAGCTGGGGTTTCCAGGGATTCTTTCAATGTGTTGTTTTGTTCCATTTTTTATCATTCCAAGTGCACCTACTATCACTGGCACAACTCTTGTTTTCAATTTCCACATTTTTTATTATTATTATTATTATTATTAAGTTGTACAAAAGTATTTTCATATTTTACAGACGTTTACTTCAAAGTTTATTTCATGTACACATCTAAAGACTATCTATGAGTCAAATATATTACTATTAATACTAATATCAAAAGTATTGTGCAACTTCAACGTTTTTAAAATATTGCTTCAACAATGGCACAATACTTGTATCCGTCATTATAACCAGAAGTACAGTTGAATAGTGTGGATAATGATACATATAATTATAGAAATAATATAGTCTCTAGTTGTACACATTAAATAATCTTTGGCGTGAAAAATTAAAATAATAAGGACACGATTAACCGTTTCCTTAAAAATATTCAACATTCATTGAAAGAAAATTTAGCGTTACAGTCGGTCGAAATTTATAAAACCTTTCTCTTAAAAGAGGCTTTTCAGGAAAATAGATCAGATGTCGAAAAGTCACTATCTTCTGAAAAATTTTGGAAGAAAATTTGGAGCAGCTAAAAGGAATATAGTCCTAATGCCGAATAGATCCAACAAGAAGAATGAATGATGGATAAACCTCTACACGAATGGGAAAATATAATCAATAACAATGTCAAGCAAAGCTCTAACGAAATCCCCAAAATGGAGACCCCCAGAAAATGACAAGGTATCCAATTTTTGGCTATTTGTCACCAATCCATAAAACCCTTGCACACACTTTATCAATACTTATTAATAATCCCAGTGAAGTTCCAGAATGGATCACTGACAGTATTACATATCTCTTGCCAAAAACGGAGACAACAGATGATCCGAAAAGTAACAGGTCTGTCGACCACGTATAAATTTATCACGTCTGTCCTGATAAACTGTACTTAATCTTTTCTCAAAGAAAACAACAGTCTTTCCCTGTAAAAGAAAGGATATCAGAGAAGTTTGATAAACTAGTGATAAACAAAGTGATCCTGGAAAACTCCAGGAAAAGAGATAGAAATCTCATCACAACATGAACAGACTACCGTCAAGCCTTTTATAGTATGCCACACACTTGGATCCTTAGGGCTTTGGAAATGTACAAAATCTCCTCGGTGATAGTAAATTGCTTCAACTACAGCATGGGAATGTGGAAAACTACATTATACCTAAATCACAACAGAGGCGCTGCTACTTTCAATCGGGTCCTGGGCATGACGGTAAACTGCATCCGGCAGCAAGGCCTCTAATTGGTAGATTGTGAGGAACATGGAACCACCTTTTAATTGCTGTTGTTCCCAGGTCCACCCTGACCCGGAGTGGTAGCAGCTGTTAGGGTCCCAGCTATGAGCAAATAGACCTCGAACTGGGGTCAAAACACTATGAAAGTATAAAAATACACTTTTATAGAAATATATGCATAAAACTAGACTTTATAGAAAAAAAAATGCATGTTTGAAGGAAAAATATTAGCAACAATAAATTTTTGAAGAAAAAATGATTGCCATAACACATTTTTGAAGGAAAAAAATTATTCTCAGCAAAACATTTTTAATTACAAAACTAGATGACATTTCCAGTTTTCTAAAATAAAAAAAATAAAAACAATTTTCATTAAAATCTTACTAATTCAACCTTTTCACTATAACTGAACATTAAAAATATACCTTAAAACCCTAACTTTTTTGGCATTAAATAACCCACAGTGGTTGATATGCCGTTAAACAAAACTCACACTCACACTCATTTTCAATCGCCTGAATACTCGAATCTTTCAAGAGGACACCCCGTCACATCATCTGCTTTTCTTTTTTTAATCTCTCTTACGCATGAACTAAGGAATAATAGCTATGGATAGAAAATAAGCAAGAAAGTATTCAATAACCTACTCTACATGAATGACCTCAAACTCTTTGCCAAAGACGACAATGAGTTGAAGGTTATTTTCGATGCTGTAAAATGGTTCAGTGACGACATAGATACGGATTTCAGATTAGATAATTTTGCAACTCTGTAACTATCCCTGTTCAAGATAGGGTAAGTTACAGAAACATTTTCTCAGTTAGAGATTAAGGAACTGGAAGAAGAAGCTTATAGGTACCTAGGAATTAACGAAGGAGATGAAATACAGCGTGCCTAAATGAAGAAGAAAATAAGAAAAGAATACTACAGACGTGTGCATCTGGGACTGAATACTGAGTAGAATTCAAAAAATAGAATATCAGCCATAAACACCTTGGCTGTCCCTGTGGTGCAATACAGTTTTAACATCATAAACTGGATCATAGCTTATATTAACAAATAGACGCCAAAACGAGAAAGCTTCTCACTTGCCACTACATGCACCATCCCAACGCTGATGTTGATCGTCTGTATGTGTCCACATCCGAAGGAGGCAGAGGATTAGTTCAACTAGAACTGTCTTAGAAATCTACGACAATCGGCCTTCAAACATACTTAGAAACTACAGAAGACTGGGTGATGATACGTGTCAAAGAACATGAAAGAAGTAAGAAATTTTATTCAGCAATGAAGGAAGCCAACAAGTTCAAAATGAAGCCTCATGCGGGCGAAGAAATGTAAGTAAAATATAATACAACTTCTGAAACGGAAAAAACTTTTAAAAAAGAGAGCAAATGCAAATGCAATCAACAAGATACAGAAACGATGGCAAGATAAACCTCTGCACGGTCGATATTTTACCCGTACCAAACAATCTGATTGTTGTGACCTGGAAGTAGAGACACAAAAAGAAGATGGTAGGTTGAATCCAGTATCTAAACTTATTTATAAATGGAACTTTTTCTCTGTGTGTGTGTGTGTGTGTGTGTGTGTGTGTGTGTGTGTGTCCGTTACCTATAGACTCCGAAACGGCTGAACCGATTTTCTTGAAGCTTTACACAGTTGTACTATCAGCGTCTGCGAGTATTCTTAGCTAGGTTTTGTGACGAGGTACCCCCGATAAATATCGATAATCGAAAAAATCGGGTTATAGAAGGAGTGGTCCGATTTTAGTCAAATTTGATACACTCATAAACAAAGACATAAGAAACGATATTCAGAAGTTTCAATATTGCAGTTCTTACTAATCCATTGCCAAATCTGCTGCTATGAAAGTCGGCTCTCTGTGCAGGGCCCGGAAATTTTTCCCACCTGAAACTATTCTGCACATATACAAATCTACCATCCGCCCGTGTATTGAATATTGCTGCCATATCTGGTCGGATGCCCCTGCTGCTCTCCTTGGGCTTCTTGACAAAATACAAAGGAGGATCTGTAACGTGGTTGATACTGACTTGGCAGACCGGCTGCAGCCGCTCTCACACCGGCGTGATGTAGCTTCCCTGTGCCTCTTCTACAAGTACTTTCATGGCTTCTGCTCCGATGAGCTTAGATCACTGGTGCCGCCTAAGCACGAATTTACACGAGATACTAGATTAGCAACTAGGTCCCACCCTTTTACAGTTAAACAAATAAGATGTAACCGTAAATTCTACTCCAATAGCTTCTTTTCTCGCGCTTCCCGCCTGTGGAACTCCCTTCCACAAGTCTGCTTTCCCGACAGTTACAATCTCCAGGTGTTTAAATGTAGGGTCAATAGACACCTCCTATCACACTAACTCCCAACTATTCTCACAACACTCTCATCTACCTAACCCTCATTCTCGGTATCCTCACCCGCCTATCACCCACCCTCTGTTATTTCCTATATTTAACCAGCCTTTCTCCACTACGTAGCCCCCTGCACAGTAGTGGCAGTGACATGCCTTGCTCGGGGTGAAACGCTTATAAAAAAAAAAAAAAAAAAAAAGTGCAGAAAATCGACATATATATATATATATATATATATATATATATATATATAAAGCAAGATGTGTGTGTGTGTGTGTCTGTTTATCTGTCTGTATGTCCTTTATACAAATCCACAATTTTTATCCGATTCTCACCAAACTTCACACAAATATTCTTTAGGCTGAGTCTGAGCTCCAGGACCATGGATTAGTTTTAAAGCTTTCATTACACCCGGGCAACGCCGGGCTATACTGCTAGTATTTAAATAACAGAACATATACACAAAATAAGAGCGTTATTAGTTAGCAGATAGAAGTGTCCGTTTGAACTCTCAGGAAGACTCGCAGGTTAGTATTTATCAAGGAGGAAGAGTTCATAAGATAAGGCACCATAGCACTGATGTAGACAAACCTCGTACCGATCAGTGGTTACGTAGTACAGTGTTAAAAGCTGAAACTGAAGGTTTTATTCTTGCTGCACAGTAATTTTTTGAAGATTACACTTCGCTGCCAAACATGGAACTGGAAGAGAGTTTCACAAGCGACAAGAGCAAGGAAAAAAAAACTTTTATTATAAAAATTACAGTTACCTCTAGCTATTTCAACGGTAAAATGATTTTACTGCCACTAGTACTTCATCTAAATTCAAAAAGTTGAAGTACGATAGCGAAAAGCCCACCTGAACTGTTGCTATGAAAGTATTTATAGAAAAGGTCAAGGGAGGCAACTTTGTGACAGTGGGGAAGTGATTGAAGCCAAACAGATAATATTGCTGATTCTTCCTTATCAAAGATTTCTAAATACTGGATGTCCATAAAGTTCGTGTGCGCTTTAAAAAATTTATTTGTATTTGCGATAGAAATAATCTGTAAAAAATATTATAAAGTTTAATGTGCCTAGTTTTAAGTATAGTTATTGAATAATTCTTTACCAGAAAATTTGCAACAATTTTTAGATAAGTAAAAAAATATTTTCTTTTTTTCAGAATCAATTTGACCCATGACTTCAACTGACATGTGAAAATAATTGTGTATGCAACGAAACCTAGTTCATTCTTCTTCTTCTTCTATGTGGCCTGTCCCTTCAAGACGTAGGCGATCATGGATCTCCACGTCTCCCTATCCCTTGTGGCTCTTAGTATGTTTGTTCCTGTTGCTCCTGGCAACCCCCGTTCCGTCATCCACCTGATCAGACCCTGCAAATATGTTATCCGCTGCCTTCCTCTGTCTCTCCTTCCTTCTATCTGTCCAGTCAGTATCAGGTTCTCCAGGCTCTCCTTCCTCATTGCATGTCCCAGGAACTTCAGTTGTCTCTTCCTGATGCTCAGCATCAATTTCCTTTTTGTTGCCATTCTTTCTAACACTTCGTCGTTGCTTGTATGATCAGTCCACGATATCCGTAGCATCCTTCTGTAGAACCACATTTCGGCCGCTTCCAGTTTTGTCATCATTTTCGATGATATTAGAAGATTTAAAAGCTAAAATAAGTAATGTGATTTCAGGCATTACTGTAAATCAGTTGGCAAATGTTTTCCGTGAAATGCAAAATCGTATTGCCCTTTGTGTTGCTAATGATGGCGGAGATGTGGAAACTTAAATAAGAATTTTAATAAAACCTTAAAAATATAGATTTACTTCTTTCTAATCCTTTTTACAAATTATTTCTGTCGCAAATACAAATAAAAGTTATAATTTTTTTTAAGTATATACGAACTTTATGGACATCTTGTATATAACAAGAAGCCCCAGACCATGTGTTGGCTGAAAAGCATAGAACCGGGAGTTACACTAGTGGTTTATAGAAAGCGTCTGTAAAGAAAACTAAAATACTGTTGAAACACCGTAATGGCATGTAAGATGATCTCGTGTTTCCAAAAAAATAACGCTTTGAACATTTTTTTTTTTTTTTTTTTTTTGTAAACATTTAAATTTTCGACTGCGTGTTGTGATTGGGACTGACTTTGTTATCTTCTTTCATAGATAAAACAACACTTGCTACATAGAACTTAATTTTTTTTTTTTCGGAATATCTCAACGGGCGTAGTATATGATCAGAAAAAAGACCAATGCTATTGAAACCTTATCTTTACTCTGTATATGTGACCTTGTATTGCACTAAGCTAAGCTTAATAAATATTTTTATTACTGTTCTTATGTATTAGATTCTCACTTGCAGTTTTGTTATTTACGTAGTTTAATAAATATTAATCGCTATATATATATTTAACATATATTTTACAATATATCGGGTTGCGACAAAAGTTCGTAACGTTTTTCAATAAATAAGCGTTTCAACTGCGAATTCGTTTCACACGTGACTCGAATTCATGACATATATCTTCTTCTTTATGCGCAGCATCCCCTCAGGACGAAGGCGATCATGGCTCTCCAAAATTTTCTGTTCTTTGTAGCTGTTGGTTTGTGGATCGTGATTTTTATTTTTTAAATTACGTTAAAGTGAAAAATAGGTACCTCCGAAAAATCGCTGAAAAAACAGCATCAAGGAAAAAGCCCCCAATCTAAATAAAAACAAAGTTTTATCGGCAAAATGTTTATATTATCATTAAGAGAATAGATCAAAGAATTTTTTAATTATTTTTTGAATTTTTTAATTATTTCTAACACGTTTGAAATTTTTGTAGAAAGTCTTTTTTTTTCTTACGTCAGTGCGAGACCTAAATTGCCGCAACGTTTATTATGTAAAAAAATCGTAATATTGCACAATGCATTTTTTTGACCGTGAAAGACACATTAATTTGGAAATTCTTGCAAAAATCAAATAATGGTCGGATTTTGATGAAAGTTTCAGGACTTATTCCTAATTGACCGAAATCAATTTTGAAATTATTATTTTATATAAAATATTGGTAAAAATATTATCTTCCATATGTTACCCCCACCACCAATTAATTTCCAGAAATGCTTAAAAAGTCGACTTTGGGAAAAAATAAGCCTACTCTTCGTCCTACAGCACGAATGCTGGTGTCCCACAAGGCTCTATCCTGAGCCCGAGGCTCTTCCTTATTTTCATCAACGACCTCCCAGATGAGATCAAGTCCCAAGTAGGCATCTACGCAGATGACACTACAATATACTCCCGCTCCAGTAAGAAACCTGTCGTGGCGGACAGACATAATCTCGCTGCTGACCTTGAGCGGGATCTACACTCTGTGGTGAACTGGGGCAAGAAGTGGCTTGTCAACTTCAATTCCTCTAAGACCAAGCTGTTGTCTGTCAACCATTACAGGCGACCTCTTCTGCCTCTCATAAGCATGGACCAGATGATTCTCCCGGAGAGTAATACACTACGCCTCCTCGGACTTACCCTGTCCTCAGACCTCAAATGGAAGCACTATATTGAATCCATAGCAAAATCTACTGCTAAGAAGATTGGGTCACTATGTCGATCCAGGATGTTTTTTCCACCTGAATCCATCCTGCATATATACAAGTCAACCATCCGTCCGTGCATGGAGTACTGCTGCCATTTATGGTCAGGTGCCCCTGCCGTTCTCCTCAGTGTTGACAAGCTCCAAAGGAGAGTCTGTAATGTGATAGGTACTGATCTGGCGACTCGACTGCAGCCACTTTCCCATCGTCGAAATGTGGCCTCCCTCTGTCTCTTCTATAAATACTTTCATGGCTTCTGCTCGGATGAGCTTAAGTTACTGATGCCTCCTCAACAGGTGTTTACCCGTGCAACCAGACTGGCAACTGGGTCCCACCCATTCACAATCAGATTAGCCAAATGCAGACGACAATTCTACTCCTGCAGCTTCCTCTCTCGCACTTCCCGCCTGTGGAACTCACTCCCGTATTCTTGCTTTCCTGACGGCTACAACCTTCAGAAATTTAAAAGCAAAGTTAATACTCACCTACTAACCACTGGACTCTAGCTCTCTCCCCTCCCCTGTATAATCTTCACTTTCTCTCCGCCAATGTATCTGTCATTGCACCTGCTTTCTCAGCTTTCTATTGTTCCTTTCTAACTAGCTTGTACTCCTCACTCTTTTCTAATTAATCTTTCTACATTTATGTAACCCCTTGCACATCAGTGGCGTTTCTGCCTTGCTCGGGGTGAAATGATTAAAAAAAAAAAAATTAAATTCAGGATTCATTGGGGAATGCTAATCAACAGTTTTTTTTTTCTCCAATAGAGCATTTTTTTCTAAAAAATAGGTCCGAATTGCGAAAACTGCAATAACTAATTTTTATGTGGATAAACATCTGATTGCTTTTATGAACAATATAAATTAAGCGTATCATAGTCTGAAAAGAAAAAAAAATTAATGAATAATTAATTTTTACAAGAATTATTTTCATTTTTTTTTTCATTTTTTAATTATATATATAAAAATTATATATAATTAAAATTATTTTTAAATTTCTTCCTCAATGGGGTCGGCTAGGGTATGTAATTAATGCATGAAGACTACAATTACTAATCGAAAATTTAAAATGGATGTTTAAAATAATTAAAACATTTTAATTGTGTGCATTTTGATTGCCCGTATCTTTATTTGTACGGGTGGCCGTACGTGATATTTATCATTAAAAGATCACGTGATTCAAGGCCTCTATACTTATCAGCTTCCTGTTCTCATTAACAGCTATCATCGCCTAGATAAACACTTGACACCCGGACTACCGTAACTGATAAAAGATTTTCCCAAATATTTCAGATAGTAAGCAAGTACAGTTGTTTGAAATCAGATAAAGGTGAGTTTTAATTTAAAAAATTGACTTTAATAACGTATATTTTATTTTTGCCAGATTTTTAAAACAGAAATGTGGCTACTGTTTAACGTATGTATCAATCAAAAAATGGCCGTACGTTTAAATTTTTATTTTTTAATTTTTTTAATTTTAGATTCCAATCTATATAATTTCGGTTTAAAATACGCCAGTGTATTTTGTTTACTGGAATTACTAAATTTAATCTCTTGACTTTCAATTAAAGCAAATTTTAAAGCTAAAATATAACTTATTTATTTTAAAAATTTCATTTTAAAATCAGGTATCGAAAATTTATACTGAAAAGTAGCGGTGCCTAGCACTGAAAAATGAAGAAAATTAGATATATTTTCGTAATCTGAGATTCTTTATGTCAGTAAAAAAAAAAAAAGGGGAGTAAAATGGGGAAAGAGAACAACAAACAAGATAAAATGGCTCTTGCCTAATATGCTAACAACATTCACTTCCGAATAATACCCGAAAAAAGAGCAAAAGTGCACAAACAAAAATATAAAGTATGGACATGGCCGTATCACAGCTAATCAGTGCGTCTAGATTAACTGTTTGCCACAAGCGGGGACTGAAACGCTACTGACTTGTCAGGAGGCTGAGATCCACCTACCAAACTGTCACACGTGTATAGCTCGACTCGGAGTTTCATTCACTATGCAATTATCAGGTGCATGTTATGAAAGTGCATATTATATTTTAAATAATTCTTAATTTCTTATCCACCACATGTTAATACTAAAATACGAAGTGCTAACAAAGGCTACTTGCAAACAGGAGAGATATTCTAAACTAAGTATTCTTTCTCTGATCATTTCTCTGATCATCTCTCTCTCTCTCTCTCTCTATATATATATATATATATATATATATATATATACTCGGTTGGGTTTTCTAGACAGATATAAAGTAATTATTAACATAATTATTAATATTATATATATATATATATATATATATATATATATATATATATATATATATTAATTACTTTATATCGGTCTCGAAAAAAAAACCACCGAGTATAAACTCGGAGGGGAAAAATGGAAATAAAAAAGAAACAAACTAAGCACCTGAACATACGTCAAAGTACTCGTTTGAAAGAAAAAACCTGAGACGAAAACCCTAATACTAAAGCGCTCAATACAACAGTAGGGCAAACAGGTAAGAATAAATCTAACCAGCCCTGACGACTTGCCCTGACGATCCGTTAGGTGAAACCTAGGTATGTCCGTTGGTTAGATTTATATATATATATATATATATATATATATATATATATATATATATATCAATGTATTTATCTACTTATTTTTCCTTCCTTTTCTTCCTAAAGAAACGCTATTATGTTTCATGTTTTTTTTTCTGTGTTTCTTCAGAACTTCAAAATACGAAAAACACCAATTTCTGTTCCCTCCTCCGTAATCTCCCTCTCTCCTCCTTTCCGGCACTCCTTTTTTCTCTCTCTTCCTTCTCATCCTTCAACTTCCTTCTCATCATCTGTCATTTCCTTTGTTTTACAGATCTAGTTTCTCACGAGAGGTAAAGCCGGCTGCCATTTGTCAAGGTCTACCACTGACTGTATATCGCTCATCTTTTCGCGCGAAATCGGCTCTCTCCTTTTTGACACCCTGTTCAACAAAAAGAAACAACAACAGTAACATTGATGATGACAGCGATTATAAAAGCAAAACAAGTCAAATGAATAAGAATTACAGTTACATATATGTATGTATAATAACAAATTCCAGAAGTTGAGTAAAGTATTAAGAAACAGGACAATTTCGCTAGAAACAAGGAAGAGAGTACTGGATTGCTACGTGCTGTCCGTCCTTCAATATGGCTGTGAATGCTGGACAATACCATCAAAGATGAAGAAAAAACTTGAAGCAACTGAAATGTGGTTCTACAGAAGGATGCTGCGAATATCATGGATCGAGTATGTGAGCAATGATGAGGTCTTGGAAATGATGGAAACAAAAAGGAAATTATTACAGAGCATCAGGAAGAGACAGCTGAAGTTCTTGGGACACGCAATGAGGAAAGAGGGCTTCGAGAATCTGATACCATCAGGCCAGATAGATGGAAAAAGAAACAGGGAAAGCAACGGATAACATATTTGAAGGACCTAATCAGGTGGATGACAGAACGAGTATTACATGGTGTAACAGGAGAAGGCGTGCTCAGAGCCACCAGGGATAGGGAAACGTGGAAGGCCATGATCGCCTACGTCCCGAATGGAAAAGGCACATAGAAGAAGAATATGTATGTATGCATGTATAAAGAGGTGTTGAAAAGTTCTCGTTCAGACGTGCTTCCAAAATATGACCAAACTTCAGATTTTTAATTCCATTTTAGTCAGACCAGAAACATTTCAACGCCTCTTTATGCAACCAAAAAAGAAATTAGTTTCTAAATAAGTGAATAGGCACTTACCATAGGCCGAGAATCAGCTTGAACCCCAAGTATTATCAAAGAAAGATAATTGTGTAATACGACATTCTCACCGTCATTACCTCCTGAATTTAATTTTAAGATGAAACCCAATGTACGGATTGAAAAAAAATTGTTATTAAAATGACGACAAAGATGATAATCATAAAAAGGATGGGTATTTCTAAATTCCAAAATAAAATTAGCTTCATTTTTAAAAACTTGACATTGTGTTCGTTTCTATTCGTAAGCATATAATTATGTGGAAAAGATTTATTGAAAAAAGTAAAAAGATATAAACCATTGTTAAAAGTATGCATATATGTATGAATGGTTGAATAATATATATATGTATACTGCGTGTACAGACGCACGTGCGCGCACACACACACACACACACATACATATATATATATATATATATATATATATATAATTAAGACAGACGCGTTATTTCATGCTAATTCGGAAGTATAGGCCTATTTCAGGCGAGCCATCTTCAGCTTCCGTCTTTATTCAACGAAGGATTCTACATGAATGGGATTCACAAAAACCTAACCCGGCGAATAAAAAATAAAATAAAATAAAAACATATAAGATGATAAGAATATAACTGTCACTCCCCTAAAAAAGAAAATAAGAACAATCCATCCGTTTGTCGAACCCACAGACATTCCTACAGAATCACATGTAAAAGTCGCATAGAACCCACACCAGATAACACGTCAAGACGCCAATTCATCGCCCCTAACCAAAGTTGATGCCGCCCGCCCAGCGGTCAGTGTCGAAGAAAGTTCGAGGGAAGCGGGTGGGTCAGACGAGAAAGAGGGAGTGATAAAGAAAAGAGAAGAAAGGAAAGAAAGGAGAGAGGGAGAAATAGAGCTTTACATCCTTAATTTAAAGGAACCTCATTATTCTATGTAGATTTATTTGTTTGAACTTGTATTTTTTTCCTTTTTAAAAATGTATTAATATTAAAATTTTCTCGTTAAAAATATAGTGCTCGTAATATTTTTTCTCTAAAAATGTCGAACCCACAGACATTCCTACAGAATCGTATGTAAAAGTCTCATAGAACCCACACCAGATAACACGTCAAGACGCTAATTCATCACCCCTAAACAAAGTTGATGCTGCCCGCCCAGCGGTCAGTGTCGGAGAAAGGTTCGAGGGAAGCGAATATATATATATATATATATATATAAGGCTGCCTTCTTCTACCGAGCGCCCATATTCCAGAGGTAGAATCGCCGACTGACGCCAATTCGGTCGGGTTTCAATCCTGGGTTAAAAGCAATTGGAGTCTAACCGTACTGATGAGCTGTGAAACAGCGAAACAGATCTGTTTGCAGATGACTATATATATATATATATATATATATATATATATATATATATATATATATATATGTCTGTGCGTGTACATATGTGTGTTTGAGTATGTGAGCATACTCTCGGGAAGGTCTCGTGATCGTGAAACTCGAGTAATATCTCAGGCTGTCCTTGGTTTAGTGTTGAAGATGTGCGGCATTTTTGTGGTCTGTCTAGATAAGCACTTTACTGAATAGGTATGTGTTTGCCTTGAGGTCGTTTTTTTTTTTTTTCCTATCATTGTTCAAGATTTTATCTTGTTTCTGGTGTTAGATTTTCTGGCATGTTAAGAAATAAGAAATACCTTTACATAAGAAGGAATATTCATATATAAGTTTCCCATTCGTACATACTTTAAATATTACTGCCACATAGGGTCCGGTGTATATTTAGATATTCTTGATAAAATCCAAAGAATAATAAGCTATATTGTTGGTCCTGACCTGGCGTCTCGGCTTCAGTCCCTTTCTCAACGCCGTAATATAGCTTACCTGTGCTTTTTCTATGAATACTTTCATTTTGAGTAACTATTGTACGTAGCACTTTCGTTATTTGCTTTTCTGTCTGCGATTTGTTTTATGGTTTTGTTGAACTACTTTTTGGACTTTATTCATGTCATCGTGCTGTGGCGAGGCGACAACCAAAATAGCCGAATCTCCCCAGCCGGCTGTTATACCGGCGAAGTCGCCAGCAGTGTGGGCTACGTGTCTGACCAAGAAGGGTGCGGCCCAATATGAGAAAATTAAGCGGGAATACAAAGAATACAAGGGGAATGAGCTATTAACAATCCCAGAAGCCCTTGACGTAGCGACAGCCAGAATTATCTCCCTGCTGACTATTGATGTCAAAACACGGAAGTTAATCGGGGTCAGCGGGGTGACGAAGGAGAAGGCTTTGAAGAGTCAAAAGATTGGTGCCAAAATTTGGCTAAACGTTCTAGGGCGATGTGTGACGTCCTAGGGCGATGTGGGACGTCCTGCTGGAGACGGAAGAAGAAGCGAAACAGCTAGCAGGGAGCGTGATTAGCCTCCAAACTGAATGCAAAAACACCCGTCGAGTTACAGTTATGGTACATGGTGTGCCCTTAGACATTTCACGTGGGTGCCTTTTTTACAAAACTTTGGTTCGGTGGAGGAGGTCTCTCGAGTGCTCAGCAAAGCTGGTGTGCCAACCGGGAGCCTGTGTCTCCAGGTGACATTGAATCGGCAAGAATTCAATATCATCCCCGACATACCTTCTTTGCCGGAGCAGAAAATTTCCTTTTGCGCTTGAGGGTAGGAGACCCCATTGCTGGTTATGTGGTGCCACAGGGCACGTATCTAAAATGTGCCCTGCAAGTAATCCCGAAATGGCACCGGAAACAATCAAACAGGTAGCACCTGAAGAAGCAGTGATAGAGACGAAAAAGACTAGCCAGTCTGATAGCACTGACAAGGAAAGGACAGAAGTTATAAGGAGTGGGGAAAAACATCCGCCCCTACTCCTCAGCAGGATGTGCCAATTAAGAAGGCGATACCGCCGACGGAAAAGGAGAAACGACCATGTAAATTGTCACCGAAGAGGCAAAAACAGCGGCAAAAGCAACAATCTGAGCAGAAGAAAGAACAAGTTCTCCAAGAGGAAGAGGATTTACCTTAACTAGATGTTCATATGAAGGTGAAGGAAATGTCTGCACCTCGTTCTGCATCACTCAAGGGTGGGGGGAGAAGAAGAAGAAGAAGAAGAAGAAGAAGAAGAAGAAGAAAGTCATAAAAAAGAAAAAAGATGATCGGAGCCGGGTAGAAAAAAGCCTTGGTAGATGCCAAAACACAATCCGCTCCTGTTTCGCCAATAAAAAGTCAGCAGACACCTAGTAAGTTAAGCAGTCTTTCTTCTTCCTCCCATAGAGCTCCGTCTACTCCCTCCCCTATCCCTCCCCTTGTAATGTAAAAACGATACCGTACGAGGAAAAAAAATGTCAAGTGGACAGGGAGGCCATTTAAAGGACTTCTCTTCCCAAAAGAGAACCCTCTTAAGGCCTCTTTTTAAATGTACCCCTGTGGATGGCAAGTCCACAGAGGACCCAAGAATGCAAGTGGATCAGAGGCGCTGAGGCGTGTGTTACATACGTCTTTCTTTTCATCGGTTATCGGTACTCTCTCTCTCTCTCTCTCTCTCTCTCGCTCTCTCTCTCTCTCTCGCTCTCTCTCTCTCTCTCTCTCTCTCTCTCAGCGAGGGTGCAAATTGATTTTCTGGGGTGGACGGGTCTTACTAATATTTATTTATTTTAGTTTGAATATTTTGTTATATTTTGGTTTGTTTTTGGCATTTCATCTCCTCCCTGTTTTTCATTTTTATATCATTTAATGTTCAAATATATTTTTGTATTATTTATCTCATGGGATTAGTTACCTTTTCTGGTTTCCCCTGTGAATATGTGGTAATATGGTGTTTGTAGGATTAAAAGATGATGGACTAATTCTTGTGGTAAATGGAGAAATTGTTATGAGTGATTGGGTCGTGAATGTGATTAGCTAGGTATAGAATAGTAAATGAGAACCTACCTCTACCCTCCCTTTTTTGGCCTTGTGTCATATTTTTCGTATCTTTATATACAAAAATAAATATACAGTTGAACTGATTAAATGCTGGACAACGGACACACGAACTAGTCTGCTGTTGTATTTACTGTTAAATGCTCTTCTGGATTCGGGTTTAGACTTATCCATAATTATTGATCAAACTTGGAAAAATTTGATTAAGTTGTCTTTGTTAAGAACGAACCGAATAGTTAAAAGTGTAACTGGCGACCCTGTTAAGTTTATGGGCGAACTTATAACGAATATGTCATTCAAATGTAAAACTTTAAAACTAAAGGCGTATATTATGAAGAATACGGGCAATTTGTTCGGGAATGATTGGTTAAAACAGTTTTAAATTTGGGATATGACTTATTATGTCAAAAATTCGAGAATTTGACTGACGAAGCAGAAGAGTTGAATGGTGAACTTAAAAAAACTTCCCCGGCGTTTTCAGTGGACTAGGAAAATGCACAAAAATGTCTGCTTTTTTTAAGAAAAAACGTAACGTTCCATTTACCTTGTTAAATCAAACTGACGAGGAGTTGAATCGACTTGAGAGAATAGGAGTTCTGGAAAAGGTTGAATATAGTGAATGGGCATCGACCACAGTTTATATTAAACAAAAAAGCGCAAAGAAATTTGTGTATGTGCTGACTTCTCTACGGGACTGAACAGCGCCCTAAAGAATCACCATGATCCCATTCCAAGTCCAGAAGAGATATTCGCTAAGCTCAGTGGAGGAAAATATTTTTTTAAGACTGGCTTAAACGACGCATATCTGCAAATACTCGTGGACGATAAATGCTCGAAGCTCCTTTGCATAAACAAACACAAGGGTTTATACAAAGTTTTAAAACTTATGTTCGGGGTTAAGGTCACCCCTTCCATTTTTCAACAGGTCATGGACACGATATTAAATGGTCTGTATTTTTCTATGGTCTCAATGACGTTCTAATGAAAAGCAAGAACATCGAGGAACACAAATCGCACCTCTGGCAGGTGTTCGTGAGAATCTAGTATTACAAATTAAAGTTAAAAGATGTGAAGTGTGGGTTTTTCTTAGAGAGGATTAAGTACTTGAGGCAAATAATTGACAAAGACGGAAGACGTCCCAACCCAGGAAGGGCAACGGCAATAAAGAATATGCCTGCACGAGAAAATATATCGGCTCTCCAAAGTTTTCTAGGTCTTGCCAATTTTTACAATGTTTTTGTCCCAAGAATGCACAGTTTCAGAGCTCCGCTTAATTAATTTTTTTTTTTAATCATATCACCCAGAGCAAGGCGGAAACGCCACTGATGTGCAGGGGGCTACGTAATAGTGAAAAGATTGGAAAAGAGAAAGCCGGAAACCACATCCTAAACAGGGAACAAGGGATGAGTCTCTTAACCTGTTCAATAGACGTGGGTGGAGTGTGAACCGGGCGATAGTTCAGTCTATCTACTCCAATTGAAAAAAAATAAACAAAAAAGAAAGTGAAAAGATTAGAAAAGAGAAAGCCGGAAACCACATTCTAAAAAAAGTGGGAATAGACAAACAACCAAATGCGAGGAAGTATTTGAAAAAATAAAAGAGGTCTTTACATCAGATCTGTTCCTGACTCATTATGCTCCAAACCTTAAAATCATTGTAGCCAGTGATGCTAGCTCCTACGGCATACGAGCGTGTATTTTACACAAGTTAAAGGAGGGATTGGTAAAACCAATTGCTTATGCATCTAGGACGCTACTACCAGCTGAAAGGGGTTACTCGCAAATAGAAAAGGAAGTCTTAGAAATCATTTTTGCGGTGACTAAATTTCATAGATTTATTCATGGAGGTATTTTTGTTGTAGACAGACCATCGTCTACTCTTTACTATCTTTGGATCAAAAAAGGGTCTGCCAACACAGACTGCTAATAGACTGCAAAGATGGGGAACCATTCTCCTCAATTATAACTACAAAATAGGGTTTCTCCCGTCCACTTAAATCTGTCATGCTGACGGGTTGTCTAGATTGATACCTAAGTATGCTGAACCACTGGAAGATACAGTCATTGCTGCCATAAGAACAGAGGTCGAAATAAAAAGTACCTTGTCCAATACTGTCAGGGAACTTCCTATAACAATTGACGAGATAATAGACAAAGCGTTCATAAAGGAAGTAAAGGACAAACTCAATAGTAAAGACCAGAATATCTCAGTTTACTCAGTCTTTAACGACATTCTAATGTACGGAGACAGAATAATAATTCCATCTGCAATACAGTAAAGAACATTAAAGGAATTCCATATTTGTCATCCGGGAACTTCAAGAATGAAGAGTCTGATGAGGAGTTACGTCTACTGGACCAACATGGACAAAGATATTGGTCGCGGATACACGTTGATTTTGCTAGTCCAAGTGACCAGAGATGCTGAAATGTAAAAAGCCTACCGCGGAGATGACAGTAAAGTTTTTGCACAAGCTATTTTCCCGTTTCGGAGTTGTTGACTTTATCGTAACAGACAATGCCACACAGTTCACATCCTGTTAATTTAAGGATTTTTATCAGTCATTCCTGATCGAACATATTACCACGGCGCCATATCACCCAAGAAGTAACAGACAGGGAGAGCGTTTTGTGGACACTTTCAAGAGAGCACTGAAGAAGGCGAGAGGTATTTCCACCGATACGTCTATACGGCAGTTTTTGCAGGTCTATCGTGTAACCCCGAATAGCAGTGCTTCATCTGCCAAGACGCCAACGGAGGTCGTGTTTGCCAGGAAAATAAAATTTGACAAATTCCTTCCGAGTGAAACGAAAGCGGGAAATAGGAATAAAGTTGTTGTTTTTTTTTTGTTTGTTTGTTTTTTTTTTTGTTTTTGTTTTTTTGTTTTTTTTTGTTTTTGTTTTTGTTTTTTGTTTTTTTGTTTTTTCATGTATTTGGGAATAATAAAACTCACTGGGAGATAGGAACAATAGACAGACAAATTGTTAACATTATTTACATGATTCAGGGACCGAGGTTTATACACAAACGTCATGTGAACCAAATTAGAAAACGGTATGAAAGCATAGTCGATAGGGATCCCATAGAAAATGTTCACTCTATGGACGTCGTCTTTGACACGTTTGAGATTCCAATACCGCAATCTGTGCCAGAGCTCAGAAGTCCAAAAAGAGAAAGGAAATTTACGAAACCTTTAGAAATTAGCCCGAAAAGTAAAAGACATTGAACATCTTTCATTTCATACCAGGTCTACAAAAAAAAAAGAAAAGAATGAGTCTCCTCACTTATGCACTTTGAATTACCAGAAAAGCACAATACGCATTGGATTATGGGAAATTATTAACATTTACCATTAAACTTATCCAATTTTTCATTATTTTGGGATAATTAGAGATCTTAATAAAAGAAAATGTTGTTAACACGTAAAATGCTTGTCGTAAAATTTTAAAAAATGTGAACGTAATTCCTGTATATAGCTTTTTCAAATGATTTTTTTTCTTTTTTTGATTGAATAAAAAGTATTGTGTGGTAATTATAAAAAACAAAAGACGACTCCATACGGAATCAGGCTGAAAAGGGAGGGTGTTGTGGTGTTCTTTCTCTAAAGAGTCTATCTTGAACTCTTCAGCCTACTATAAGATTAGTGTAAGAGGAGGCCTTAGGGGAACAGTCGAATTGACTGAATCCTGGACAACCGACACACGCACTAGTCGGATAATACTCTTCTGTTGTAATTTTTTTATAATCATATCGCTCCAAACTTACTGCCACTGTTTTGCAGGGGTTTACATAGGAGGAAAGTTATGACAAAGAGTGACAGGTTATAGGCGGTGTCAGGAAGTGGATAAGAGAAGGATGAGAATACTGATGAGAGGGGAGTGGACGGAGAAAGGAGCATGAGAAAGAGAGGATGCAGGTTAGTGAGATAGGCGATGACTATTGACTTTACATTTAAATTCTTGGAGATTGTAACTGTCGGGGAAGCAAGTATGCGGGAGGGAATTCCACTGGTGGGAAGTGCGAGAAAAGAAGCTGATGGAGTAGAATTTGCGTTTACATTTTATTGGTTTCATAGTAAAAGTAAAAGGTAAATATTCTATATTTACTGTTAAATATACAATATTTCTATAACACGTTTTGTTATTTCTTAAACCTTTCCCTTGGTCACAACAGTATTGTACATATATAGTTGTAAAATCTCTAATACTCAAGTGACACAACAATATTAAATATAATTACAATATATACACTTGTGCTTAGTGTCTCATACCCATGACGATGCAGTTTTAGCAAGAAAGAGAATAAGAGGAAAAAGAGGGACAAAAAGAAAAAGAAGAAGAGGAAAAAAGAAAACAAAAAGAGAAAATGGAGAAGAAAGGTAAAAAAATGAGAATAAGGAGAAAATAAAAAGAAGAAAAAAGGGGAAAAAGAAAAAGAATGAAAAAAAGAGGCTAAAAAGTATAAAACGAAATCAGTCCTATCAAATTATTGACTAGATTGACTCTCCTTTTTTAAGCACAATGGCAATAAATCTAAAGTCGTTAATCAGAAATAAAAATCCAGCGGAAAGACAACGGACACTGGATTATGTAGAGATCAAGAGTGTAAACTAGAACGAAAACAAAACAAAGCATTCGGTATTTGTGTAATTCGAAATAAAAGTGTCAGATAAGAATAGACGTAAAGAGATAGATAGATAGATAGATAGATAGATAGATAGATAGATAGATAGATAGAATTAGATAGATAGAATTAGATAGATAGATAGACAGATAGAATTAGATAGATAGATAGATAGATAGATAGATAGATAGATAGATAGATAGATTATAACTGTAATATTAGGCACTCTTCCTACATAAATACAGCAAATTTTAAACGACATATTTTAAACAAGGAAAGTATCAATGGATTAAATATTTATGGAAACAGTTCTTTGTCAGTCATTTTTAACGAAACTTACATGAAAGAAGTATTGCTACTGAACTCAAAATACACAATTATTAAATTATATATATATATATATATATATATATATATATATATATATATATATATATATAACTTTAATTCAAAAGGAAAAGCAGGTATGTAAATCCCAAAAACCCGATCCTAATTAATATTAATTACATTACTGTGCAAAAGTATTCGGACAAGAACTATTTTATCTTTATTAGGCAAATTGACAGGAAATAAATAATTTAATTAAAGTAATTTTATTTGATCTACTCAACAATTGATTTAACAATAAAAAATACTTGTTACAAAATAAATTTAATATTTAGTATAATAGCCTTTTGCTTTGATCACAGCCTTCATTCTGTCAGGCATTGACATCACAAGCTTCTTCAATGTATCTAATGGTAACTCCTGCCAAGCAGCTTGTATTTGCTCCCAAAGTGTGTCTTGCGAAGTAACATTAGATTTATCAATTCGAGAGTGGGGAATTAAATAGAATAATGAGTAGTTTCAAAATAACTTGTATATTAGAAAATAGGAAAGAGTAAATATAACTTCATTTTAAATTTTTAATACATTTCTTTTACACCTAGTTTTAAATAATCAATATTTATTAGCAATTTACTTAGCTTTTCACCTTGTATTTGAATTTCAGTGAGGTTTTTAGGAAAATCACCCATGTTCTAGTATTTTTGCACAATACTGGTAGTGAGCAAAAGTGTTATGACAAGGGTGATTTAAAACTTTATTTTGATGCCTCATAAAAGATAAAATAGTTCTTGTGCTAATACTTTTGCACAGTACTATATATATATATATATATATATATATATATATATATATATATATATATATATATGCCTAAATATTGGTATCAACACTGGATGACGCCAGTCTGTCTCATGGTTAGGTGCAATCATTAAGACGGACAAATCATGGCCTGGCGATTAAGTTGAAGAATGAAACACACTTGCGCCATCTAGTGTGTGTATACATACGTCATAAATACTTACTTAAATTGATTTCCCAAAAGCGGTACGAATGTGTCGACTCGTTCTTTTTTCAAACTGCAATAATCAATATTGAAAATAGTTGAAATATTAAGTAGAAATTGACATATTATATGAAAGATATGTAACAGTTCGATATTACTATTGACTAGTTCGATTTACAGCTACACGAGATTTGTGTCACTTTTAGCTAAAGGCCATCGATACAAGCCTGAAACTGCGTTTGTCTGTTGGCATTAAAGAATAAATAGTAGGATGAATGAGCACAAGAGCAATCCACTGTTCCATTACTATTCGCCCTAACACGTAGCAAAATAGCTTCTATATCCATTGTCAGTTTTGACGGATGTAGATCATTGGAAAGCTACTTACCCAAAGACTGATGTCGATACCGGAGCTCCTTTGCGATAGAAATGCGGCTCAAACTCCGGTGCAGAATAACTCTTGTCTCCAGGAACTTTTAATCGCCATCCGTTACGTTCGTCGATTAGGTAGGCTGAAAAAGATACAAGCATAAAATGCCATTTGCTTGGGGATATCGATTTTCTTGAAGGCATGCTACCGCAGTTAAAAGTATCATCATTTTACAGTTGAAATGGCTAGATGCAACCGTAAGTTCTATAGGATACAAATCCTATACCACCCAACAGTTAACTAAAACACACAAAGTAAAATTGCACACCAGCCAAATCGGATTCAAACGACTAAAAACATTTTGGAAAAACCCAGACCAAGGCAAATTTCACAAGTCAGTCTGAAAAGTAAAATTGTGTAGCTTTTTTCTGACTTTTTGCTTCCCAGTCAACTTTGATCTGAAAAAATCTAAATGCAGTGTTAATCGTTATCTTATGTTTTGTTAATTCTTTTTCTGTTATTGCGTTCCTTCCTTAATAGTAGTTTTCTCATATTCTCTAACACTCAATAACCATTTGCATCCATTTATGGGGTGAGTTTTTCTTTTTTAATATGAATCTGTAATTAGAATTCTTGCTAATACGACATTTTTAATTGTTTTCAAAAAGTTCTCAATTCTGATACGATTAATCATCTAATTTCAGTTCGAATTCCAGTTGAATTCATTACATTCACTTACTTGAGAAAAGTATTAATCCATTGCTTCTCCCTCCAGCTATGGGTTAAATAACAAGACAGATTTGGTTCTATAGCCATGTTTGGCAACCAGTCTAACGCAAAAAGTAATAACAACTTACTGCGGGAAACCCTTCAGAGGAAACTGCCCAGTCAGTCATGTCTCTTTCGAGACATGATCGCCCAAGCGTGTTTCACGTATAACATTTAACTGACAGCAGGACAAATTAGGTTCTATAGCCTTGATTGTCAACCAGCCTACTGAAGAAAGTAATGGCAACCTACTGTGAGAAAATCTTCTGGCAAGTCAGTCATGTCTATTTCGAGACATGATCGCCCAAGTGTGTATAACATACAGCGCTTCACTGACTGACCCTCTCATCTATTGCTAAAGTGTATCACTAAAAGCTAATGTAGGAGCGAACTGACCTGGACGTTTTCTGCTTGAAGAAGGATAATTCTCTTTCATTAATTTCAATTGGTCCTCGTTAAATATTCGAGATTTTGTAGAATCGTGGGCGCCATTGAAACGTGTTTTGATTCCTTTGTCCGATTCTGGGTGCATGAACCATTCTTTCTCTGTTCGTACGTATGTATCTATTGAAAACAAAAGAAATGAAAAAAAAAAAGAAGAAAAGTAGAAAAATTAGGGAATAAATAGCATTATGTTTACATTTAAACAAAATATAAACAAAAGGTAACTGGGGCCTGAGGGAGTTCCATCCACACTGGGTACCTCATGCTTTCCGCTTTGTGCCACTTTTAAACTGCGCTTAGAAAATCACCCCCGCTAAAAATTAAATGCTTTTTAAAGGGGGCGCTTTCGAAGCAGACACGAACTAAATACTTAAATGTAATATTATCATTAGGTCTGGTCGGCCACAGTTCAGAGGGAATATATATATATATATATATATATATATATATATATATATATTACTGTGCCAATACACAAGCCTATTCCACCTACTTTTATACCACCTTGTGTGTTTGTGCGTGTTTTTATATATATATATATATATATATATATATATAGTACTGTGCAAAAGTATTAAGACAAAAACTATTTTATCATTTATAAGGCATAAAAAAAAAGTTTAAAATCACCCCTGTCCTAATACATTTGCACACTACCGGTAGTGTGCAAAAGTATTCGAGAAATATTGTTCTAAAAATATGCGTCCTCCGGCAAGATTCGAACCTGCGTTTCATAGAGGAAACCATCATTAGATATTAAATACCTTGACCGCTCAACCACGTAAAACCTCCTGATCAAAAGTTTTCTGCTTGAAGAAGATAATTCTCTTTCATTAATTTCAATGTAAATAAATTATTTAATAATAAAACTAGAACATCTACTCAAATATGCCTATCCATTGAAAATAATCCGGCAGTAAAGCTTCTGACCGGCAGACTGAAGGTTTTCAGGAGCGTGAAAAAACTTTTAATTGCTGCAGTACCTGACCCTGAGTGGGAGCACCTGTTAGAGTCCCAGCTATAGGCAAATAGTGAAAACAAAACACTATGAAATTTTTAAAAAATAACATTTTCAAAGTAAAAATCTCAGCAAAACATTTTTATAGTAAAAATCCCAACAATACATTTTTATAGTAAAAATCTCAGCAAAACATTTTTATAGTAAAAATCTCAGCAAAACATTTTCATAGTAAAAATCTCAGCAAAACATTTTTATCGTAAAAATCTCAGCAAAACATTTTTATAAGTAAAAATCTCAGCAAAACATTTTTATAGTAAAAATCTCAGCAAAACATTTTTATAGTAAAAATCTCAGCAAAACATTTTTTATAGTAAAAATCCCAACAATACATTTTATATAGTTAAAGGCATACAATTGCGTTCAACTTATTTAGATTTCAACATTAAATAACCCATCGAGGTTGATATGCCGCTAAACAGTATCAACCAGCTAACACGAAAGAACACTTCATTTCATTAATCCATACAAAATCTGACAATTTCTTTAAGAAATCAAACTGTATTTCAAAACATAAACGTCATATATAGTAATTATGTTCACACAGATATATGCACCAAAGCTGAGTATCATCTACCATATATTCACTTGTGGAAGCAGAATAACATATATCCTATTTTCATTACTTAAAATCTCCCAAGAAAATTAAATTTCGTAATTAAAATAACCCATAAACTGTTAATGTGCCGTTAAACAAATCAATCAATTATGTCTCCACAGAAATGCAAAGGTTACTTTTAGTTTTTGTTTCATGTTTCTTTTTTTTTTTTTTTTTTTTTTTTTTTTGTTAACACGCGGAAATGCGTTTATTCTTATAACACTGATAAAAACATCTGGAGGCCGTTTGATCTGCATCCTCTTCGTATATTAATGAAGCCAGCAAGTTAATCAATGTATTACAGCAACTGAATTAAGAAATTATTTACTGGGCCTAATTAATAATGTTAATAATCTAAGGGACATAAATCGAATTATGATTGACTTAGTAAATCCAGAGTTACAACCCTTTATTTACACACCATCAATGTCCCTACATACAATGCACTACATGCCAGATCAGACACTGAACTATTTTTAAAGCGTCTGTTCTAGAAACATCGCGAGTAAACTCGACTGGCAAACTGTAATACCTAGTGTAAGAGGATCGACCCTCAGTTGATGCACTGCCGATGTGGCTCCGTACCAAACTAAGCTTTCGTGAAAACGTTATAAATTTGTGGGTCGTCCCATTTGACTTTCCTAAAAAAAAAAAAAAAAAAAAAAAAAAAAAAAACTCGCTCGGGACTCTCCTTGAGCTTATAAATAGGCAATGATATTTTCAGTCATTCTCTCTTCTATTTTACAACTGTGGCTATTAGATGTCGATGCACGAAGGAAAAAAAGTCCCTTTCACTAGGGAGAAGGCGTTTTCTTTAGTTTCTGTGTATTATTTTTCTCTCGGATCTTTTGTGCTCAAACACACACCTGAGTATTATATAGACCTACGCACACTTCACCAACACATATTCTCTAATTTAAATTTTTTCTATGTAATTAGTCTTTAAATGTTTTCTTCTTTCATCGTTATTGTATACTTTCGTTAATACATATTCTCGTGTTATATATATATATATATATATATATATATATATATATATATATATATATATACTGTTTTATGTTATTTATTAATCGGACTCGCATTCAGCAGTAATTGTTACGAGAAAAATATATCAGAAACACGCATTTTCAGAACAGGCATACCCACAACAAATTTATCTCTGTATGTTAACTAGCAATAAGGGTGGGCCTCTCTAGCTGCATACGACCGTCAGTCTGTGATGTCAGTCACTTAAGTGTCATACTTAATACACAGTTGAGCGTGTATCACGTATGGCTTTTTCGATCCATGACTTATAGATTTTCCATCAGGATATTGTCATTTCTTTCTGCAGTAGACTCGTTGCCAACCAAGACTATAGAACACAATCTGTTCTTCTATTTAACCCATAGCTGGAGAGAGAGAATATGGGTTCATACCTTTCCCAAAGGTATTTGCGTACAAGTAAATGCAACGAATTCAACTGGAAGTCGAACTCGGCTCTACCGATTTCTCATTTGAGCTGACATCCATTACATCACAAAGCTCATGAACCTGCTCAGTTAAAGTGAGAAATTCCTTGCAATATATATATATATATATATTATCCTACGTCTACAGCACGCCATAGTTTGTGATGCCACGGTTTCTGTTTCCGCAACACACGATAAACAACAGCAGAGGTTGGAGGACTCGGCTGCCTTCGGTCTGAAGATGCAATCTGATACAGCCGTGCAGTCTCGCGTCCATTACCATTAGCGCGGACGTTTATAAAAATCTTATCTGCCTGTTCACCATATGTATATTCTGTCATTGTTAAACGGAACACTTCTCAGTTAACTCACTGCTACACACGTTAAACGTTGATGGCAGACTACCCCCAAATATCCACGAATGACAAATGTAGCCTAGCCTACATCGCAACACAGCGCCATCTACCGTAAACTTTCTTGGTGGAAATAGATAAAAGATTTCCCTTTTTCTGGCTGCACGCCTGATATTTGTCTAACCCATTGCATATTCTTGGAAGATCTTAGTGTCTCCATGAATTGTACGGCTCCACTTCTACTGATCACAAGCAGCAGTTTCCTACACAGGGTCAGCTATATGGCAGGCTGCGGGAGACTCTTTTAAACAGTTATTGAAACGTTTCCTTGGTTTATATCGGAGCCGATTACCGTAGAGTAAATCGCCGTTGAACCTTTGCTTGGATATCCCGCTGTCTTCAAGGTAAAGGATATGGTCTGTCCAGTGGAGCCTGTGGCTGTGAATGTACCTTTCAATGCTGATCGTATTAGCCTTTTCGGGGATCAGAGTATAAAATATCCAGTGGACAGCAAGAGTTGATCTCAAACAATGTTGGTAGAATCTTAGCAGAGTGTGTCTGCAATACACAACCCAACTGTTTGTATGCGTATGAGTATATATAAATTCATACATGCGCGTATATTCATGTAAAGGAAAGGACACTAAAAGTTTCTATTCGTTTATAACATATTATCTTCATATACGTACACGGAAAGGATCTCATCCAACAATGATTTGTGTCCCATATTTCTGTGGAAGGTTGACGGAGCACCGTATTAGATCTTATGAGGCACGGAACACTTCTAATCTTGGACTTCCAGTCTGGTCCAATCCTGTAAATGAATAAAAATTAAACAAAAATTGGCAAACAGACTGTCATACCGGAAAAAAAAACACGGAGTGCCAAAAGAATGTGTTTTCTTTTGACACCGCTATTATTTTAATTACCTTCACTCATCGGCAATGTTTATTGCTTTAAAAAGTGATTATTAGAATTATAATAAAATCTAAACATATGTTGAAAGTGAATTTATATATATATATATATATATATATATATATATATATATATATATATATATATTAGAATGTGAAAATTATCCAAAATGGATAATTATAATGAACGCTAAGCAATTAGTCAACCATTATATTTAAAGCAAGAATAAAATGTACAGTAATTTTTAGCAACACAGTTTTGAGGTTAATTTTTTGTTACCACAACTCACACCCATGAAGATGAACTCGGAAAGAGATTGAAAGTACTTGGGATCATCGATAAATGAATGATAATAACATATGTCAAAGTTACAGCTCATTTCTGACAGCTTTCAATTATAATACACGAAAGATTATCCGTGAGTATGAACGGATTTTATTAAAAATAAGCAGATGTATTTAATCTGACATAGCTACACAAATTATATATATATATATATATATATATATATTGGTTCTAGAGAATTTATAAAAAAATATTAAACAATATTTATTCAATTATTTATTGACAAGAATAATTGTACACTTACAACATTCCTCCAAACTAATACAATGGAATATTTATCTTTTTCCAGTTCATAAAGAAACAAATAGGAAAACAATTTTTTATCAATACATTTATAAACATTTCCGAAATTATCAAAATATGTCAACTAACTCTTAAAAAAATCCTTATTATTTATCATTTTATAAAGTCGAATCGATGTTTTGCCAATCATTCTAATAAATAATATTAAATAAAGAGTTGAATTAAGAAATCTAATAAATAGTGTGCATTATTTTTGTAGTCAATTCTCAAGAAAAAAGCAAATGTATAAATTCATTTTCATATGTCTATTGTATAGTACAATTCTAATGATCACTTTTTAAAACAATAATCATTACCGATGAAGAGTTGGTCAAAATCAAAGCAAGAAAAATCGTCCTTTTGGCACACTGTTTTTTTTGGGGGGGGTTTGTTTTTTTGTTTTTGTTTGTTTTTTTTAACACAAAGGCTCATTTTTACCCAAAGAATATTCTAGATTGCACTAACCCAATCATTAGTTTCAATAGAATTATGATTTAATATATCTGATAAAAAGTATTAAGACCCTTACTATGGTAACGAAGCCAAAGTACACATAATTTTGAATTTGAATTTGAGTTTTGTTTAATGTCACATCAACCCTTGTGGGCTACTTAATTCCAAAAATGGTAGGGTTTTAAGGTATTTTCCTCTAATGTTCAATTATAGTGAGAAGGTTGATTTAATCAGATTTTCATGAAAATTTCTTTCTTTTTTTTATTTTAGAAAAGTGAAGATGTCTTCTAGTTTTGTATTCAAAAACCTATTGCTGGTTATTTTTTTTTCTTCAAAACTGTGTTATGGTAATAATTTTTTCCTTCAGAAAATTATTGTTGGTAATATTTTTCTTTCAAAAATGTATATTTTTCTATAAAAGTCTATTTTTATGTATATATTTCTATAAAGATCTTTCATCGTGTTTTGACTCTAGTTTGGGGGTTAATTATTTGTCCATAGCTGGGACCCTAACAGGTACTACCACTCCGGATCAAGATGGATCTGTGAACAACAGCAATTAAGAGGTGGTTCTATGCTCCTCACAACCTCCCTATCAGAAGCCTTGCTGCCGGATGCAGTTTACCGTCATACCCAGGAATCCAAAGTACGCAGAGTGAAGCTGCTTAGCACCGATCGACCCGGCATTCTGCCGCACATACACACTAAGTTATAACGTTCTTCCACTATTTCTAGCAGTGCTTGGAAGGAAAGTGTGTAGAGTGTGGTCGACTCACCGCCCCACATAGGTTCCATCAGTGACTATGGCTTGTGAAGCAGCTTATGGCTAAGGACAACATTCTCTGTGTTTGACAATTACCTTATTCTTCAAGCCTTGCCTCTTACAATTTTTTCCTCTTTAAAAATCAAATCCCACTTGAAATGAATAGGATTTCTAGACGTTGATGAAATCCAAGAGAATACGTCAGGGCAGCTGCTCACTATCCCCACAAAGTAGTTCCAGTAAATGCTTCAGCAATCTACTTAACCAGAAAAAATTTTAGCGGTATTTTAACCGCTAATTTTAAAAATAGGAATTTTAACAAACACAATGTAACAATTTTCTATATACAATCTGACTTTCTTTAAAACACACTTCTCTGGTCTTGGGTATGACGTTAAACTGCATCCGGCAGCAAGGCTTCTGATTGGAAGGTTGTGAGGAGCATGGAACCTCCTTTTAATTACTGTTGTTCCCAGGTCCACCCTGACCCGGAGTGGTAACACCTGTTAGGGTCCCAGCTATGGGCAAATAGTTAACCCCCAAACTGGATTCAAACTCTATAAAAGTATAAAAATAGACTTTCATAGAAATATATACATAAAAATAGACTTTTACATTTTTTGAAGGAAAAATATTACCAACAATACATTTTTAAGGAAAACAAATGCCATAATACATTTTTGAAGGAAAAACATAGTAGCATTTCATTTTTTAATATAAAACTAGAAGGCACGTTCAGTTTTCTAAAATAGAATTAGAAAATTTTAAAATTTTCATCAAAATCTTACTAAACCAACGTTCTCGCTATAACCGAACATTAAAAAATTCCTTAAAACCCCACCTTTCTGGCATTAAATAACCCACAGAGGTGTTGATATGCCGTTAAACAAAACTGAAACTCAAACACTTCTCTAAAAAGTAGGAGTAATAGAGAGTACCGAATTGGTGTTTTATAGTTTTCTCTTCATTGTATCATTCCCGATACTTTATTATCAGACTTCGTAAACTTATCGTCATGTACGGATGTACGTTGTGGTGCATTGGATATCGGCTGGGAACGAGAAATCTGGGAGCCGAGTTCGAATTTCAGCCGAATTCATTGCATTCACTTACGCGCAAATACCCTTGGGAAAGGTATTAATCCGTCTATTCCTCCCAGTTATGGGTTAAATAACAGGATAGATTGGGTTCTATAGCCTTGGTCGGCAACTAGTCTACCGCAGAATGCAATGGCAACCTTCTGCTGGATAATCTTCCGCACAGTCAGTCATGTCTCTTTCGAGACATGATTGCCCAAGCGTGTATCACGTATGGTATTTAACTGACTGATCGTAATAGGATAAATGCTAACGTTGCAAAGTACAGAGAGAAAATTCCCGAAGAAGATGGCCTAATAAAAAGCAATTATGGTTTCCTTTAAATAAAGATATAAAAACTTTTGTCTTAAGAAAGAAATCGTAGGCTGGGGTTGCTAAGATCTACGATAAGAAAGAATTTACAATCCGCTTTATGACATTTATTAAAGTATTTTGTTACAATTTTCTTTATTTTTCGTCAATCACTTCTATTAGTCTCGTATTATACCTACTACTATTAATCATATATAATACGCGTTTTGTGTCAAATGTTTAAAGGAATTTAGAAAAAGACTTTGTCAAGCAATGAGTTAACAATCTTCTATGTACTGTGTCTCTTCGGGATGTGAGCGGACATCAGTTAAATGCCATACGTGATACACGCTTGGACGATCATGTCTCGAAAGAGACATGACTGACCGGGCACAAGATTATCCCGCAGTAGGTTGCCATTACTTTCTTTGATAGACTGGTTGCCAACCAAGGCTAGAGAACCTAATCTGTCCTGTTATTTAATCCAAAACTAAAGAGAAGAGACGGACTTTTCCTTTCCCAAGGGTATTTGCGCGTCTTGCCTTCCATATGCCCCGTTAGTTTCAAATTCTTCAAGCCCTCTTTCCTCATTATGGGTTTCAGAACATTTACATAATAACTTTTATTATGCTTAAACTGCATTGTGAGTTGCCTATTCTGCTATGTTTAAATTGCACTACCGATGCGATAAATCGAATTTTAAGTGAGAACTTTTTATTGGTGGAACATTCAAACGTAAAAATGTAGTCAATATTCCGTACAAAAATTCTCTCTCTCTCTCTCTCTCTCTCTCTCTCTCTCTCTCTCTGTCTGTCTGTCTCACTCTCTATCTATCTATCTATCTATCTATCTATCTATCTATCTATCTATCTAAATCTAAATCTAGACGAGTAACTTTTCATCTTTACTGACCCGACCCTGAAACCTCATTTGCTCTGAAGAATGGTTGCATTCTTGTATTAAAAGTTTGTTGGAACAAAAGTTCAACCTAGACATCGAGTAAACTGTATACGATCTAAAGTCTCCTGCAAAAAAGCTCGGTTCCTTATACCATTCCAGAACACTCTCTCTCTCTCTCTCTCTCTCTCTCTCTCTCTCTCTCTCTCTCTCTCTCAAAATAATTAACTTACTCAGTGTATTCGGGCACAATATATCTCATTTGTGGCTGAAAGGTCTGTGGTAAACTATTGCCATGTGGGATGTATACGCGGCCTCTCGGAACAGTCTCTTGTTGATCGGTACTAAGCTTATTGTGTAGCCAGGGAAAATGCCTCCGTTCACGTTCTGCGTTATCGACAGAGAAAAGTAAAAATGTATTAAAATGGTTTCAAACTTACCAAGGAGTTATAATTTAAAGACGAGGGGGAGCTCCGCTGATACAGGTTTGTACATGTGCGCATGCGTGTTTGAGTATTTAAAGCATGTAATGATATTTTAAGTGCAGATTAAATGTAGCAAAAGGCCGAAATTAAGGATTGAACTCATTATTCAGTCGCAATTGATCTAGAGATACAACTTAGAGTATCATTAAACCACATTGAAATGCTTAAATAGTTTTCTAAGCTTAGCTTAGACGTGGCACAAGGTCGAAAGAGTGGAGCACCCAGTAAAGATTGAACTCACTACTCTGTGTTAACTGATCTAGCGAGACAAGCTTGTTAACCATTACACCACGTCGAAGTGCACCAAATGATTTTATAAGCATAACTTAGATGTGGCACAAGGCTGAACGTATGGGGCACCCAGTGATGATTTAATTCACTATTCAGTAGTTACTGATCTAGCCAGACAACCTTGCTAACCACTACACTACCACGAATTACTCAATTTGAAGTATAATGCTTCCAAAATAAAACTGCTCTCTATCAATCAAGAGAGAGAGAGAGATCTTTCTTCCATCAATATGGCTGATGCTAACCTCCAGGTGAGTGGTTCGTTGCGTCTTCTCGGGATGACATTCTTGGCTGACATTAATAGGAAAGATTATATTGATTCCATCGCTGAGTTAGGTCTTAATGAGAGTTCACTGTGTCATGCTAGACAATTTTTCTCTCCAGAATATATCCTACATATCTATAAGTCTATCGTTCGTCCGCGCTTATAATATTGTCACCACATATGGTCCGGTGCTCCCACTATTTATCTACAGCTTCTTGATAAAATACAAAGAAGAGTCGGCAATATTATCAATCCTGATCTGGCATCTCGGCTTCAGTCATCCCACCGCCGTAATGTTACTTCCCTATGTCTTTACTATAAATATTTTAGTTAATCGAGCAGTCAGATGCCTCTGACGGTTTAAATTTAGAAAAATCATTCTCTTAAAACAATTTTTCAGGAAAATAGGCTTCTCAGGTTTCGTAGCTGTTGTTAGTATTAAAAAATTACTTTGCAATTGATAAAAAGTGCGCTTAAATTGAATAGAATGGAATGTCTAAACTTTATACATCAGTCGTTTCCGTATAAGAAAACACCCTGCATTCATTGATCCAGCAATCAGATGCCGATGACGCTTAAAATTTAGAAAAATCTTTCCCTTAAAACAATTTTTCCGAAGTGCAGTATCTGTTATCGCTCTTTCAACTATTGTTCGACAATAAGACACTCAATAATAAATTCACCACGAGAGTGATCACCTTAGAGATCCCGAAGACCTTTGACAAGGTGTGGCATAGGGTTTGCTACACAAAATCTCACGCAATTGAATCTCTAGAAGACACTTCGCAATTATCAAGTCCTTCCTCTTAGGGAAGTCCTTAAAGGTCGTTGTCAATGGTCAGGTTTCTAAAGCTTATGGAGTCATTGAAGGCGTCCCACAGGGCTTACTAATCGGTTATGCCCTCTTTCTGCTTTATATTATCGATATGCCTAAGAAAATTATCAGATCGTGAGTAAATACGTTTATAAATATCTATGCAGAAGATACCAGAGTCTAGGGGTGCACCACCAAAACCCCAGATAACCAGAGCCTGATAGCTGATCTCTTATCTGAGCGAGCTCTAACAGTCCAATGACAGAAAAACTGGCTTGTAACTTTCGATACCATAAAATCTAAGCGAGTAACTTTTCATCTTTACTGACCCGACTCTGAAACCTCATTTGTTATGAAGAATGGTTGCATTCTTGTATTAAAAGTTTGTTGGAACAAAAGTTCAACCTAGACATCGAGTAAACTGTATACGATCTAAAGTCTCCTACAAAAAGGCTCGGTTCCTTATACCATTCCAGAACTCTCTCTCTCTCTCTCTCTCTCTCTCTCTCTCTCTCTCTCTCTCTCTCTCTCTCTGTACATATACATCGCCTTAGAGGTAGAATCGCCGACTGATATCAATTCAGTCGGGTTTCAATCGGATGTCTAACCGTACGGATGAGCTGTGATACAGCGAAACAGATCTGTCTGCAGCTGTCTGATATATATATATATATATATATATATATATATATATATATATATTAAAACAGAAAAAGGCATGTTCCAAATACAAGCCTTCCCTCAAAAAGCAACATGAAAAACCTAAGACACACACACAGACACACGAAATTCGAATGCAAAACACACACGCACGCACTAAATTCAAATAGTATCCCCAAAGCAATAAAAAGAACTAGCTTATCCGTAGAGTAAAAATCGCTGAAAACAATTTTAAAGTACAAAGACTCGGAAGCGAGTGAAAAGAAAAAAAGAAGGCGCCAGAAGAAACTTAACGTGCGAGTGTGAAAAAAAAAACCCAACATCCACAAACATAACCCCTCTGACCTGGTTGGTCAGCACTTGACTTATCTATTTATACATGATACCTTGGCCATCAGAAAAGCAAACGGATCTCGATATTCGCCTGAAGAGAGTCAACTTTAGACTCGAAACACGTGTAGTGACACAAATACCATTATGGACACTTAACATATCATACAAAAAGCAAGTAATATGAAAATTGATAATAACAACAATACATCTACACTTTAAACAAAACGTTCACGGTTTCTCGCACTTTTTATTATATATATATATATATATATATATATAAATTATATTTTAGAACATGTACATAATTTTTCTATATATATCCACGACAAAGGTACATTTGTTTCGACATTGAAACTTCAATGTCTCATCAATCGAGCACTGTTTTAAATTAACTCACTCGGATATATATATATATATATATATAGTTCCGATATGTAAAGCTAAGATCCATTATGCCTCGTTCACAGGAGTGAACAGTCCTCGTTTCTTTCGTATTTTATTTTTAAGGAAAAAGTTCAATTCGGACAGCTTCTACCGAAGAGTGGTTGCTTTTTAAGAACAGACTTCTGTGATGTTTCTTCATCGACTACGACAATGTTAGCCTCTTCAAATCCAGCCGTTATATATCCTACACATAATCTACAATTCTTCCGTAAAAAAAAACAACCCCATTCAGTAACCCTCTACCTTAAATGACTCTTAGGCCTTGCATTGGATGAACAATAAAATAAAATGATATTAACAGATTGAAATATATATATATATAGGAGAGTTTTGTAATTTGCTTGAAACATTATGTATATTAGGTGTATGAAAGACACGGTCCACCAACGGGCGTGAAATCAAGCTCTTCTACCATTCTGAAGATGAGATTTTGATCTCGAAATATTAATGAACAATAAATAGGTAATACCCACCACCTTCTTTACCTTCCTTTATTTTACCAAACGCATTGTGATAGATAGCCTTCAAGACCTAACCATACACAATATATATATATATATATATATATATATATATATATATATATATATATATATAGTCAGCCGCAGACAGATCTGTTTCGCTGTATCACAGCTCATCAGTACGGTTAGACTCCGATTGCTTTTTAATAGATATATATTAAAAAGATATATATATTAAAAATATATATATTTTTAATACATATATATATATGCATATATATATATATATATATATATATATATATATATAGAGAGAGAGAGAGAGAGAGAGAGAGAGAAATAAATAAAGAAAGATAGTGTTTATATATTTTTACAAAATTTGCTGAGTAATAAAATCGTTTTGCAGTGTCAGTGACTTCGTGTTCGAAAAGCTGACATTCAGCTGTCTGAAAAAAGTTTCTTGAAGATTAACATAGTACTGCTTGGCATAGATAGATAGATAGATAGATAGATAGATAGATAGATAGATAGATAGATAGATAGATATGTCCTAGGAAAGTATTAAGTCTACGAATGGCGAACAGGTAGGTGCGAGAAAGAGAACTCAAATCTCTGTATTGTTGGCATCGACTCATACACCCTGTATTACTTTCACTAGCTTTCTGTTTCTCTCTTTCTCTTTCTATTTCTCACATACTATCTAAGTTTTATTCCTCTATTTTTTCGCTCTCTCTCTCTCTCTCTCTCTCTCTCTCTCTCTCTCTCTCTTTTCGCTTTCCTTCTTCCTCTCCTCTTTTCGTTTTCTTTCGTCTTCTCTTCTCGTCGCTTTCTTTCTTACTTTCACTCTCCCATTTGTATTTATTTTCTTTCTTTTTTTCCTTCCTCTTCCTTTTTACTTTTGTTTGTTTATTTGTTTCTTTCTTTCTTTCTTTCTTTCTTTCTTTCTGAAGAAGAAGAAGAAGAAGAAGAAGAAGAAGAAGAAGAAGAAGAAGAAGAAGAATATCAAACGAATGGGCTACATTAAACTATAAGAATGGAGAGTAACATGCCGATCATCCTTCAAGGTTAAATCAGCCTCGCCTTACATCCTGTTATGATCATAAAAGTCATTTTTCTTTCTGTGATCTCATGAAAAACTGACAAATGTCACGACCGAAGAAAATAACAACGTTTCTATTCAACTCCTGTCAAACTTTTACGTGTTTCAACATGACAGTGTCGATATTTTGTAACACGATTATTTGGTCTCCTGACAACAGATTCCAATATAAACACTTTTAATAAATTTTAACCGCCATCGACTCTCTCAAACTTCATTGAACATCATAAGGGAATGTTTGATTCTTGTCAAGCGATCAAATGTAATAATCACAAGGAAAATAAAATGCGGCTCCATATTGGAAAATCAAAAAAAAATTTTTCAAAATATTTCTAAAACGTAGTATTGATTTCTATATATTGATTCATTCGGAGCAGTCACCTTGCCGCGGCATTCGGTCAGATTTTTCACTGACTGGACAGTTTCAGCCCACGAGGTGCTTCTATTTATTTCTGCTTGTGTCGGTATAAACAAAAGCAAAAACTGGGATAGGGCGGTATGCTTTCAACAAAAGAACAAAAGGAGGAATATCGCTCAGTCAGTCAAGTACCATAAATGATACACGCTTGGGCGACCATGTCTCTTTCAAGACATGATTGACTGGTCAAAAGATTTTTCCTCAGTAGGTTGTCATTACTTTCTGTGGTAGACTGGTTGCCAACCAAAGCTATAAAAACCAGTCTGTCCTGCTATTTAACCCATAGCTCAAGGGTATTGTCATTACTTTCTGTGGTAGACTGGTTGCCAACCAAAGCTATAAAAACCAGTTTGTCCAATAGCTCAAGGGTATTTGCGCATAAGTGAATACAACGAATTCAACTGGAATTCGAACTCGACCCTCTGATTTGTCGTTCCGAGCCGATATCCACTGCACCACGGCGTAGATCCTAAGCCGAATATCGCTAAGCCGAAAAAAAAGCACAAATCATGTTTTTAATATAGTTAGTTCTTTTTTTGTATTATTATTATTCATGGATTCACCTGGGACTGTCTAGCGAGAAAAAGGTGAGTAACATTTGGAATGGCTGCTACTTGTCTTCTCTCAGTAATTGCTTCTACGTAATGGCATCTCTGACTGCGACGTTCACTCTCACAGCTCCTTACTACATCTCCGCGAATGGCTCATAATTAGCTATCTTATAATGCGATCTGTCTATACAAGTTCATGGCCGGAATTCCCTATTTTCCGGACTAGTGGCAGTTAAGCCCGAAAGTTTTCATCTATTTACTTTCTTCCCTTTTTCTTTACTTGCGGACAGCTGGTGATTATTTTGCGGATAAAAGCGATGGTTAAATTCGTCTGGTTCAATAGTAGCCGTAGGTTCAATCCTCCGCTCCTTCAGTACAGCGGTTCAGGAAAATGGAAGAGCAGCATCACAAGAAAGAATTAACAGCTAAAAATTCTAGTATTTCATCAAAATAACACACATAGGAATGAGAGCATAAATATTCCATGGATCAAATTATAACCAGAAAAATGCCATAGAAAAAGATTTTTAGAAAGTGAGACTTCGGCTTTTAACAACGCTCATACTTATTTGATCGATTGCAAAAAAATAATATTCAGTTTTTATACTAATGGAGCTAATTGGACTAATTCACAGATTTTGTGTGCATTTAGTCTTATCTCTTTGTTGGTGATAAATTGTTCGATCAGTAGATGTTTGGAGGTTTAATTTTAGTTCATCGAAAAGTTCTGTTACGAAATTTTATCATTTCTGAAACAAAGTGTCGGATTCGTAATATCTAATTGTACAAAAATTCGAGTATTCACATCTACACCTTTTCACGAGCCAATTAAAAAAGCATACGCATTATATTTATACACTAATTAAAAATTAATTTTTCATGTAACTGTTTTAAATTTTACATAAAAAATAACCATGCGGACGTATTCGTAAGCAAAATTGATGCCTTTTCTGAACGCCCAAAACACATAAATACCGTCAAGTTTCATTTATCAGCAGAGAGAATTCAGTTGTTCACTGGACTCTACTTCCAGACCACATGCAAATGCTTACTCTCTAATTTTCTCTTCTTTAATGCATTCATTAATTCTCCTTCTTCCCTTTCCTTAGTTTACTGTCGGTAAAAAAAGAAAGATCAAAGACACCACTTTCGTCCTCTTTTCTTACCGAGGAAATAACTTTTCGCTGACTACCCATACACACATTTATCGAAACGGATACGTCTCATACACAAATACGTTTCACATCATTCGACCGACTTGAGAGAAAATGAACTCTAAAACATACACACCCGGAAGACTTTTTATTGCAGACTTTCAACACTTACTTTTAAATCACCAGATATATATATATATATTATTGAAGTAGTAGGAGGATTTGTATAATAAGTAATTCATCGAGCTTTTTATTCGACCTCAACAGAATGCAGAAAGCACAGAACGGCCGTTCGTTCTATATTTGGGATTCTTCAGCAGTGCGCATCCACTAACAGGAATCGAACCCAGACAGTTTTGGTTATTAGGCTGATGTACCAAGTGTACCACGGGCCCTGATGACGAAGATGTAACAAAATAAACCGCTCGTTCACAAATTCCGTGGTGGAACTCATCCAAGCTCCTTTACCCGTAGGACGGTGCTTCCCAGAGCCACGACTTCACCAACACAAGCCGCTAAATCCATAGCAAGTTAAGCTGGTTAAAGCACAGAGATATGATTGAAGTAGTAATTGCGTCAGATTTTTATCACACCCAGACACTATTGTCTCGACTGTCGATTAGTTGTCCTACAGCTATTGTCTGCGATGGACGTTACTCCAAGGAAGCGTACAAAAATTTTAACGCTGCAGGAACACACTGACAAGCCTTACAGAGAGATCGCAGATATTGTTGGCGTCAGTCTTTCAACTGTCAGTTGTGTCATCAAGGTGAAGAAGCAAACTGGATCGATCAGTCCAAAACGTAAATGCGGTCAGAAGATAAAAACAAAGCCAAGAGACGACGTATACGTGATCAGGGAAAGTGGGAAAGATCCTAGGAAGACATTATTCATTTTGTTTCAATTAATTTACACAAGGTTGTAAGTCGTCAAAGTTCTTAAACGATGCCACCTAACGGGCGTCTTAACAGACCAAGTCGGTGCAATCCTCGCAAAAATGATGAAAAAAAAGAAACACCCATGGCGATGTTTCGGCCCGTAAAAATACACTGTGACCGAAACTCTTGAACCATGGGGGGTTGTGCAATCTGCTGCCAGCAGAGATAGCGTCTACTTTTAAAAAGGAAGAATCTGCAAGGTTTCATGATCGCCTACGTCCTCAAATAAACGAAACATGCTAGATAAAGCAATACGTGTAATGACAAAAAAAAAACGTTCACTTAACAGCTGCCGTCACCTTTTGTGCGACCAAAGTGCGTCTTTCAATTACATCACTGCTTATAACATGACTAGACAAGTCTGTCAGAAAATTATAGCAATATCAATCATCGCATACTTATTTTTTTTTATTGTCAGTATCATTCATCCTAATAATCTACCCTTTATTTCGAATAGAATTTTTTTGAGAACTGCATCTAATTTGTGAACTCTGTTATTCCAATTTACTGGGATCACGATCATGTGCCCCGTAACTCAGGGTCGTAGGGTCACCACATGTAGATCTGCTTCAGTAGAGGTGATGTTTCTTGGGCAAGATAGCCTAAGTCCAACGCTATCAAGGCTGGTTTTGAATTCAGAGTTTTCCTTCTCCTCGACTGGTTGCCCCCTAACTCTATAACTCAGTCTGTTCTACTATTTACTATAGATGAAATAAGAAGAGATATATTCATACTTTTCCCAAAGATTTTAGGACGTAAGCGAATGCAATGAATCCGAACTGCTAATGATTACTCCACTAGAATCTAAAATGAAAAGAAATATGTAAATTCGGGTTTTATTTTTATTTTCATTTCAAACGGTTTTTACATACTATAATTAAAAACTATAATTTCTTAAAAGTAGGTACCTCCACTTATTTTCGATACCTAACATCTAAAAATTGAATTTTTAAAAATAAAAAAAAGTTTTCTTGAAACTTTTATTTTGGTTTAATTGAAAGTTAAAAGATTAAATTTACTATTTCTACTAAGCAAAATACTCTGGTGTATTTCAAACAGAAATGACATTGATTGGAATCTAAAATTTTTAAATTTTTTAAACAATTTTCACTTTTGTCGGCCATTTTTGAGCGATCAACACATTTGCAAACAAAACTCGCGGTTATAAAAATATTGTAAAAGTAAAATATATATCTATGACACGTTACTTTTAGAAAATTAGCAAATTTAAAGTTAAATTAATCTGATTTACACAAGTATTACTTATTTATAGCATAAAATTTAGAATAAAACTATTTTTTAATCACGAAGTGTTGATCTTTCTGACCTTTCCCCATATGATTTGACACGTGATGACAGCCAGATGCCAGATAAGCAAAATGTATGTTTATCAGAATTGACATAATTGTCCATTTTTTCCTGTAAGAGGAAGAAACCGTGAAACATATGACCTTTCAATGCACATATAGAAATTACCATAGAAAAAAAAAACTTCAAATACACAAAAAAAATTAAACATTATTTAAAAAATACAATGGCTCGACGATTTGCTTTAAACTTTTCAATTTTCGATTAGTAAATATATTCTTCACTTAATAACTAAATAACCTAACGCCTGCAAGTCTTTAAATATTTTAAGAAAATTTTTGAAACTTTATAAATTTTTATAATTTAAAAAAATGAAAAAAAAATTATTTTAAAATTTCATTATTAATCGAAAAAGTTTTTCCTTCGGACTATAATGTCTACAATATTTTGTAAAGCAATTAAATAATTGAATAATGTCACAGTTTTACTGCATTTCTTATTTTACTATTGGGAGCAGATTTTCGGAAAAAGAGCCAAAAATGTTTGAAAAAATAAAAGATGATTTACATTCCCCAATGTGTCCTGCGTTTAACTTATGAAATACATTTAGACTACAAAATTTAATTTCTTGAAATTTCATGAATTTAGGTAGAGGGGAGATAACAGATATAAAAAAATACATTTTTCATCAAGATTTTTAAAAAAATAAGTTCATTCATTTGTGTATAAGTCCTGAAAGTTTCATTAAAATCCGACAATTATTTGATTTTTGCAAGAATTTCCGGTGTTTTTCAACTGAGTTACGTAATATTACATTATCCATTGTAAACTCTGGTAACGATTTGGTTACCCGCTGATGAAAATCAAAATAATCATTTTTTTCTCAAAATTTTGAACGTGTTAGAAAGGATTACAAAATTAAAAAAAGATACCTTGATCTTTTCAGTTAATAATACCATAAACATTTTGATGGAAGTTTGTCTTTATTAAGTTTGGGGCCATTTTTCTTCATTCTATGCTGGGTTTTTTTTTTCTTTTTTTTTCTTTTGTTGTGATTTAGTGAAGATACTCAGTTACAGGTATTTACTACTATTTCTCCAGTAGTTTTGTCTTTCAGTTTATGATTAGTTTAGTCTCCAGCTGTATTAACTGCTATTTATGAGGTGGAGATTTGCATATGACAACAACACATATCCAACACTGATTTATCTCCCTTACATATTTTTGCTTCATAATTTTTTGTGATTTTTATTTTTATTTGACTTATTGATCAGAAATGTTGAATTACGTTTTCATTTTTACTTACGGAAAATATAATTAAAATAAATTATATTGTATTGAACAGGTGTAGAGGCTCATCCCTTGTTTCCTGTTTAGGATGCGGTTTCCGGTTTTCTCTTTTCCAATGTTTTCATTCTTTACTTTTTTTTTTTTTCAATTGTAGTAGATAGACTAAACTATCGCCCGGTTCACACTATACCCACGTCTAGTGAACAGGTGAAGAGGCTCATCCCTTGTTTCCTGTTTAGGATGCGGTTTCCGGTTTTCTCTTTTCCAATCTTTTCACTCTTTTCTTTTTTTTTTTCCAATTGTAGTAGATAGACTAAACTATCGCCCAGTTCACACTCCACCCACGTCTATTGAACAGGTGAAGAGGCTCATCCCTTGTTTCCTGGTTATGATGTTGTTTCCGGCTTTCTCTTTTCCAATCTTTTTACTCTTACGTAGCCTCCTGCGCATCAGTGGCGTTATCGCCTTGCTTGGGGTGATATGATTAAAAAAAAATATTCTTACAATGTTTTTTTTTTCTTTTTCATTTCATTTAATTTCGAATACAGTTTGGTTAGACCTTTTTATTTATCTAGTTATTTATTCAAGTCTGGCTCATTTTTTTTTTCTCAGTCTATATATCTCTTCAGGATGTTGACAATTATAGCTTTCCACAATTTCCTGTCCCTTGAAGCTCTTAATAACTTTCCTTTCATCTCTCCCATACTCTACTTCGCCATCTATTCACTCAAGCTTGCCAGGTTGTGCGTTTTTCCCCCTACCCTTTGACTCTCTTACCTTCAATCTGTCTTTTTTTTCTTTTTTTTTTTTAATCATCTCACCCCAAGCAAGGCATTCCACTACCACTATTGCGCATGGGGCTACATAGGGGAAGGTAAAGAGAAGGAGTGGTTAGACATAGGGAATGACAGGAGGAAGGTGACAGATGAGTAAGGATAGCGAGGATGAGGGTTGGGCAGATGGGAAGAGTGCTTGATAGAATGGGAGCAGGTTAGTGTGTTAGGAGGTGTCTATTGACCTTACATTTAAACTCCTGGAGATTGTAGCCGTCGGGGAAGCAATCGTTTGGAAGAGAATTCCACAGTCGGGGAGTGCGAGGAAAGAAACTGTTGGAGTAGAAGTTACGGCTGCATTTTATCGGTTTCACTGTAAAAGGGTGGGATCTAGTTGCTAATCTAGTATCTCGTGCAAATTCGTATTTAGGGGGCACTAGTGATCTAAGTTCATCGGAGCAGAAGCCGTGAAAGTATTTATAGAAGAGACACAGGGAAGCCACGTCTCGCCGGTGGGAGAGAGACTGCAGGCGGTCTGCCAAGTCGGTATCTATCACATTACAGACCCTCCTCTGAACCTTATCGAGAAGCCCGAGGAGAACAGCAGGGGCACCCGACCAGATATGGCAGCAGTATTCAATGCACGGGCGGATGGTAGATTTATAAATGTGCAGGATAGATTTAGACGGAAAAAACTTCCGGGCCCTACACAGAGAACCGACTTTCATAGCAGCGGATTTAGCAATGGATTCGATATAGTCATTCCCTTTGAGGTCCGCTGAAAGTGTGAGACCAAGGAGGCGTAGTGTTTTACTCTCTGGGAGGCAAGCCTGGTCCATGCTAATGGGAGGTAGGTGAGATTGTCGATGATGATTAATTGAGAGTAGCTTCGTTTTAGAAGCATTCAAATTTACTAGCCATTTCTTACCCCAGTCCAATATGGATTGGAGGTCTTTTTCAATCTCGGATGCGAGGTTAGCTTTGACGCCTAAACCAGATTTTTGTTGGAGGCGAGAGTAAACTGTGGTGTCATCGGCGTCCGCACCTATTTGGGTTCTTATGGAATCAGGGAGATCATTAATATATATCAGGAAGAGTGTAGGACCTAAGATGGGGCCTTGGGGCACACCTGCGTTTGTATGGTAGTTCTGAGAGGCATGTCCGTTTAATACCACTTTCATCGTGCGGTTAGAGAGGAATGACTGGATTAGTTCAAACAAATGTCCAGTTATACCATAGCTCCGCAGTTTACATAGAAGGCCAGCATGCCAAACTCTGTCGAACGCCTTAGATATATCAATATGAGTATCAAATTTTCCAAGCTTCTGTGAATTATCTCACTTGGCTTTGCCAAGACACCAGCTAGGAGACATTCTTTAAGCATGTATAAAGGCAATTATATTATTCTCTCTTTCTCTTTTTGGCTTTCTTTTAATTCTTGCTTCTCGATGTAATTGACGTCGATAACAAACGCTGCCGACAAGTCGCGCTCGCTTCCTTGGTCCTCTGTTGATTTTTAATCTCTCTCCCACACGCACAAACGTGTCTATCACACACGCTTGTTTCACACGCACACAAACACATACATTCTTCTTATTACTAGTTTTAATTTTTCCTTTTATTACAATTGTGTACGCATGTAATTGCTTTTGTTAATAACATGCATGGTTTGTTTTTATTCATTGTTGTGTGTTTTTTTTTTTTTTTTACTCAAACTCATCTTGAATTTGCCAACATTATTTGCGGGATAAATGTTCATGGAGCTCATAAATATTTAATACTGAAAGAATTGATTCTCATAACATAATGAGGACTAATACTTCTACCCAAACATAGACTAGTATACCGCAATACTTCCTTCCTCGTTAATTGTCCCAGAAACCTCAGCTGTCTCTTCCTGATGTTAAGTATGAGTGCTCCTCTTGTTGCTATTGTCCCTAGAATTTCATCGTTGCTCACATGTTCGATTCATGACGTTCTCGGCATTCTTCTATCTAACAATATTTCTGTTGATTCAAGTCTCTTCTTCATCTATGAGATTATCCACCAATATAGGAGGATCAATTGTCACTAATGCTGAATTATATATAAACGGATCTTTCTGCGGATGACTATTTACGCTCTCACACACTGATTGAGCACTCTGGAAGAATGGTAAACTTTGAAAAACAATAGCTACTCTGGCATTTATGCATTGTTCATTCAGCAATGAATTCGAACACTCTCAGCTATTGGGCGTGTATAATGATAATATACACGCTAAAAAGGCTACCTCCTTCCACCGAGCGCCCGTAGCTCAGCGGTAGAATCGCCGACTGACGCCAATTCGGTCGGGTTTCAATCCTGGGTGAAAGGCAATCGGCTGTCTAACCGTAGTGATGAGCATCATAGCTCATCACTACGGTTAAACAGCCGATTGCCTGCGAAACGGATCTGTCTGCAGATGAATATATATATATATATATATATTAGTTAAAATAGATTATATTACATTTTTAATGTAATTTCTCGTTTTATTTCGAACGTAGATTGGTTTGATTTTTTTATTTATTTAATTATTCAAACTGTGGAACATATCGGTAACTAATGCTGAATTATAGTTTATATAATGTATATTTCTTTGTATTATTTACGAAAATAATTGTTGAAATATTGCAGTTCGAACAATGTTTTCAATTTTATTTCGAAATGGATATTGGTACGGGAAGTGTGAGCCAAGTTAAGATACCAGGCTTGTCATTTGCGTTGACTTTCGCATTAATGACCTTAGGAAAGGCATGAATCCGTTACGTCTACCCATCTCTCCCCAAGCTATGGGTTAAATAACATGGTAGACTGATGTGTATCAACATGTTTAAGAGAAAGAAAGCTCTGAAAGAAAGAAAACCGCAGAAAAAGCAGTGGGAATCCACTCCACTTTGTTTGCAAAGAAGCCATGGCAATTCATGGAAAAAAAGAAAAGGAATTCTTAAATAAGCGTAATTTCCTGAAGGGGCATACCATTACTAAATTAGAATAAAACACTTTTCATATTCAAAGAAAGGTTAATAAGTTTTATTCTTGAATTTATGCCTGATGTAAGGGAGATAATCCAGTGTGTAAAAAAAAGTTTGAAACGCTGAAACTAATTCTACCCTCCCTCAAAAGTAATATGTAAAAAGTTTATGCTGTAGTTTTTATATTGTTTGTTGACAAAAATCTTATAGTAAATGTGTTACTGCATCGTTTGCTAAAAATTATTTATTTTTTACGTCAGGTGTTGCTAAAATCATTTATTTAGAAAAAAAGGTATGTCATTTTTCTCCGCTAATTTACACAAAGTTTGATTTTAAAAACAGAAACGAAACTTTATTGAAACACCAGAGATTAATTTAGGCAAATATTTCTTTGCAAAACTTACAAATACTTCAAGATTCTTTCTTTTAGTTTCGTTTTTTTAGCCATATTTTCTTCAAACTTTATTATTACACAATAATCTTCTTGTTTTTAAACTTGTTTCAAAACGTAATAATTTAATTTTTAAGAAAAATGTAAAATTTTCTTCTCATAATAATAATAATAATAACAACAACAACAAACCTTTCTTCCCAGGTTTTCCGATTTCATATGCGACATAAAACATTATGGATTCAGAGAATAAATGTTGCCAAAAAATGTATATTTAAAATGTATATACATATATATATATATATATATATATACAAACAACAGATTGATCGATGACAACCCACGTAACAATTGTGTTACCCTAGCAACATCGACAGTGTTAAAAGGGGGAATAACTCTTTTCGGTTAATTTATTCCAATCAAAATAAAAGAAACTAAGTTAGATTGTCTCGAATTCATTTTTATACAGTACACCTTTCATTTCAAAGGTGCTTTTTAAATCTAACAATAGAACTTTTAAAATATTACCTAATGCAATAAAAAATAATATCATATTCTAATAAGTAACTATATTCAATAAGTTATACCGTACAGGGACCAAATCAAATGCAAGAAACGAAGGTAGTTTAGGAGAACTTTTATTTTTACTGCTACTACACATATTCTTACAGTATATATGGAGATTACGTGACAAAAGTTTACTTTTGTGGACAGATATGGCGTCACAGTTAAAATATTTTTCTAGAACAACTTGTCATGCTGAAATCATATTTTTGTTGACTTTAGAACCTTAAAAAAATTTATGTACTTTAGGAACATGAAACTGAAAATTGGTAGCTTTACAATTTTTTATGCAAATAAATAAATCCATTTTACATTTGTTCCAAATAGTTTAGATACTGTTGACCATAATTTTTTTTTTTTTTTGTTCCAATATTTGTCTATATTTTTAGATGAGGTAGCATTTACACTATTGTCCTCATCTTTACTGGCATGTTTACGATGTTTCAGCCATTGTACACTTTGGCCTTCTTCAGGTGCTAAGAATTTTGAATGAACCCTTTACCACGATCAGTGCCCCTCAAGGCTATAGGACCCAGTCTGTCTTGATATTTACCTATAGCTGGGGTGAGAAGAGAGGGATTCATACCTTTTCGAAGAGTATTAGCACTCCAATCTCTCAATCCTAGTTGCTATTCATTTTTTTCTAACAAGCTGCCGAATAGGAAATGCAACGACAGTAAAAATTTCAGGGTTTAGGCAGAAAAATGTTAGAAGTATAGAGTTGAAGTAGAATTTAGAAGGAACCAGATACTCAATCTTAAACAAGAAACAAAGGATAAAAGCTTCTCCTGTTCAAAAAGAAAGGAGTGAACCAGACAATAGTGCAAACTAAAAAAAGATGAATTCTTTAACAGAACCACTGTATTTTCAAATAAACATTCCAAGTAACTTCATTTTATAGTGACATTCAGCTTTGCTTTGACCATAAACAAAGCCAAAACTCAGAGATGCTATCTTTAAACTACACTGACCATAATGAAGGCAAGAGCAATGTTTAGCAATGTTAGTCTAACTTGAACAATTACAACTGAAAGTAGTGAGGTTCAATCTCACTGGATGCTCTATATTTTCAGCCTTGTGCCACATCTAAGCTAAGCTTAGAAAATCACTTTAGGGCACTTTTTTTTTTTTGTTTTTTAATCATATAACCCCGAGCAAGGCGGTAAGGCCACTGGTGTGCGGGGGGTTACGTAAGAGTGAATAGATTGGAAAAGAGAAAGCCGGAAACCACGTCCTAAACAGGGAACAAGAGATGAGCCTATACACCTGTTCAATAGAAGTGGGTGGAGTGTGAACCGGGCGATAGTTCAGTCTATCTACTCCAATTGAAAGAAAAAAATAAGCAAAAAAAGAAAAGTGAAAAGATTGGAAAAGAGAAAGCTGGAAACCACATCTCCTAAACAGGGAACAAGGATGAGCCTACACCTGTTCAATAGACGAGGGTGGAGTGTGAACCGGACGATAGTTCACTTTGACATGGTGTAATGGCTAGCAAGCTTGTCTCATGAGATCAATTACAACTATGTAGTGAGTTTGATCCTCACTGGGTGTCACATTTTTGGCTTTGTTACATTCAAGCTAAGCTGAGAAAATCATCATATTGAAGGCAAGAGGTTGTAGAAGGAAACAGCAAGTCACCTACTTTAGTTTCTGTAAATGGATGAAAGAATATGGCTAAGATTTACAAAGGATAGGACATTGGAGTGAGCCATGATTGCTCATATCTTGAAGGGACACAGCAAATAAATGACTAAGATCCTCAAACAAACTTCTCCATACTTTTCCTGTAATTTGTTCTATGTTGTGTATTTCCAGGTGGAATACCCAAATAAATTTTTTACCCAATGAGAGGCACTAATGTTGTCTTGTTTCAAGCATCACAAGATTTTTTCTCTCTTGCAGCTACATTTTCATGCACAAATATATTTTTTTTTTAAATTCTGTTAAAATTATGTTTAATTATTTGTCCTGAGAATATTTTTTAATAATCATTTCACCCCAAGCAAGGTAGAATCCACCACACTATAGGAAAAAAATAAAAACAAGGTACAGGGGATGTCAAAAAAGGATAAGAGAAAAATGGGAATAAAGAAGATAAAAGATGGCAACTGGAAATAACTAGGTTCTTTACAAAATCTAAAGAAGGATCTGCAATGTAATCGATCCTGATCTGGCATCTCAGCTTCAGTTATTTTCTCACCAATGTGACATGGCTTCCCTCTGTCTTTTCTACCAGTTCACACTCCACCCATGTCTATTGAGCAGGTGAAGAGGCTCATCCCTTGTTTCCTGTTTAGGATGCAGTTTCCGGTTTTCTCTTTTCCAATCTTTTCACTCCTATGTAGCCCCCTGCACATCAGTGGCATTACCGCCTTGCTCGGGATGATATGATTAAAAAAAATGTTTTTAAAAATGGCAACTACTCTGACAAGCTTTTTTCCTTTTTTTTTCACATGAATTTAAGCATGCTACTAGATTGGTATATAAGGTCCCACCCTTTTACCATTGGAATAGTTAAATGCAACTACCACCTCTACTCGAAGTTTCTTTTCTCACACTTCCCGTCTGTGGAACTCCTTTCCTTTTGTTTTCCCTTCAAAAATTTAAATGGAGCATCAATTGTCATCTTCTATATTCTTGAATCCTATTCATCATTTATCCTTTCTTCAATACCCCCTGAACCACGTCATTCCTCTCACATCCCACCTGTGGAACTCCCTTCTGTTTACTTGCTTCCCTGATAGCTACAATCTCAAAAAGTTTCAATGTAACGTCAATCACAATCCCCTATCTTCTTGAATCCTATTATTCTTTTATCCTTTCTTCAATACCCACTGCACTGCACCATTTTAATAGAAATATATAATAGATATATAATAGAATTAATGTGGAGAAGTTTGTCACTTAGCTGGGTTGTGTTGTTTCAGTCATGCCAACTTTAGCAAATAACCCTGAAGAGTGAAGACATTGCAATAATGTCTTCACAAAACTTTGAAGTTGACAAAGACTGAATAACACTGCTCGACTAAGTGACAAATTTCTCCACATTCATTCTATATATATAATTGACCATAACTTGGCATCTCGCCTTCAGTCATTTTCTCGCTGATGTTACATAGCTTCCCTTTGTCTTTTCTAATATTTCCATGGCAACTGCTTTGAGAAGCTTTTTTCCTGGTGCCCTAACAACATAAATTTGTGTGCTACTAAACTGGCATCTATGCCCCACCCTTCTACTATTGAAATAGTTAAATGTAAATACCTCTTCTACTCCAACAGTTTCTTTTCTCACACTTCCCACCTGTGGAACTCCCTACCCTCTATTTGCTTTCCTGATATCTATAACCGCCAAAATTTTAAGTTCAACATCAATTACCATCTATCGCCCCGAATTCCATTCATCATTTATCCTTTCTTCAATACCCCCTGAACCACGTCATTCCTCTCCCTTCTGTTTACTTGCTTCCCTGATAGCTACAATCTCCGAAAGTTTCAATGTAACGTCAATCACAATCTTCTATCTTCTTGAATCCTATTATTCTTTTATTCTTTCTTCAATACCAACTGTACCCAATCTTTTCTCTCACTGTAACCCCCTGCACACTAGTGGCGATCACACCTTACTTGGGGTAAAATGATTAAAAAAATACAGAAACAAATTAATGTTTTTCTTAAAGCCATATGCTAAGCATTATTCAATTTTTATTATTATTTTGTTATTCTTAATTTCAATTGCTTTATTTTCACTAAAATTAGAATTTTTTATTAGAAGCATTGTGACACTTACTTTAATATTTACTTCTTTTTTTTTTTTTTTTTTTTTTTTTTTTTAATCGTATCACCCCAAGCAAGGCGAAAAGGCCACTGATGCGCAGGGGGCTACGTGAGTGAAAAGATTGGAAAAAGAAGAAAAGAGAAAAACCAGAAACCACAACCTGAACAGGAAACAAGGGATGAGCCTCTTCACCTGTTCAATAGATGTGGGTGGAGTGTGAACCGGGCGATAGTTTAGACTATCTACTCCAATTGAAAACAAAATAAAAATAAAGAAAAAAAAGAGTGAAAAGTTTGGAGAAGAGAAAAACCGGAAACCACAACCTGAACAGGAAACAAGGGATAAGCCTCTTCACCTGTTCAATAAATGTGGGTGGAGTGTGAACCGGGCGATAGTTTACTCTATCTATTCCAATTGAAAAAATAAAAAAATAAAAGAGAGTGAAAAGATTGGAAAAGAGAAAAGAGAAAAACCGGAAACCACAACCTGAACAGGAAACAAGGGATAAGCCTCTTCACCTGTTCAATAAACGTGGGTGGAGTGTGAACCGGGTGATAGTTTAGTCTATATACTCCAATTGAAAAAATAAAAAAATAAAAGAGAGTGAAAAGATTGGAAAAGAGAAAAAAGAAAAACCGGAAAGCACAACCTGAACAGGAAACAAGGGATAAGCCTCTTCACCTTACTAGTGTTAGCAGGAGTAACATTGGATTTTTTATTCAATGATGTGAGCAGTTATCCATTTTTGAGTACTATTTTTTTTTATCTTAAGTTCACTTCTTTTATTAGTTACTAGTTCTCAAATGGGGGAAATTTCAGATGTGGGCAGAGGAAAATCCTTTATTTTTTCTTTTTAAAGAATCTGTAGCCCACCATTTGTGTCAAAAAAGACGGTATGAAGAATCACATATACAATATGGGTTAAAATCTATTATCATGAACAGAGAAGAAACGCCTCAGTGTGTATTTTGTCGCACAACTTTGTCAGGAGCAAGGCTCTCAAAAAGTTAATAATTAGTTACAAATCTTAAAAAAATTATTGCACATCTATTCAAGTTTAAAAATCCATCGACATTTTCTTTTGCTATTAAATTCGTAAAACGTGTCTATAAAAATAATCCATGTAAATAAATGAAGATTTTCATTAATATATATGCATATTATGTGGAATGCATGTTTTGAGTCGGACAATCTTAGAAAGGTGGGGTATAACATTTTGACATATGGTGAAAAAAGTTCATTATGCAAATGTTTGAGAACGACTGCACTGATATTGTTAATAGGAGAACCATTCTGTCTTTTCTGCAAATATTTTCACAGCTTCTGCTCTAATGAGCTAACTTTCCCTGGTGCCCTGACCACATGAATTTACTAGTGGTACTAGATTGGCAACTAGGTCCCACCCTTTTACCATCAGAGGTTTTTCTCTCGCACTTCCAGCTGGAGGAACTCCCTTCCATATACTTGCTTCCCTTATAGCTACAATCTTAAAAAGTTTAAATGCAACATCAATTGCCATATTCTATCTTCTTGATTCCAATCTTTCTCTTATCCCTTCTTTGATATCACCTATAACTTGTCCCCTTTTTCCCTCACACTTAAAACCCCTGCACACCAGTGGCAGTACTGCCTTGCTAAAAAAAGAAACACTGTTAATTATCATTCATTTTTACTTGTATTTCTTTCATCTTAATTTCACTTTCTTTATTAGTCACTACTAATGTTACTAATAACAGATAAGCAAAATGTATGTTTATCAGAATTGACATAATTGTCCATTTTTTCCTGTAAGAGGAAGAAACCGTGAAACATATGACCTTTCAATGCACATATAGAAATTACCATAGAAAAAAAAAACTTCAAATACACAAAAAAAATTAAACATTATTTAAAAAATACAATGGCTCGACGATTTGCTTTAAACTTTTCAATTTTCGATTAGTAAATATATTCTTCACTTAATAACTAAATAACCTAACGCCTGCAAGTCTTTAAATATTTTAAGAAAATTTTTGAAACTTTATAAATTTTTATAATTTAAAAAAATGAAAAAAAAATTATTTTAAAATTTCATTATTAATCGAAAAAGTTTTTCCTTCGGACTATAATGTCTACAATATTTTGTAAAGCAATTAAATAATTGAATAATGTCACAGTTTTACTGCATTTCTTATTTTACTATTGGGAGCAGATTTTCGGAAAAAGAGCCAAAAATGTTTGAAAAAATAAAAGATGATTTACATTCCCCAATGTGTCCTGTGTTTAACTTATGAAATACATTTAGACTACAAAATTTAATTTCTTGAAATTTCATGAATTTAGGTAGAGGGGAGATAACAGATATAAAAAAATACATTTTTCATCAAGATTTTTAAAAAAATAAGTTCATTCATTTGTGTATAAGTCCTGAAAGTTTCATTAAAATCCGACAATTATTTGATTTTTGCAAGAATTTCCGGTGTTTTTCAACTGAGTTACGTAATATTACATTATCCATTGTAAACTCTGGTAACGATTTGGTTACCCACTGATGAAAATCAAAATAATCATTTTTTTCTCAAAATTTTGAACGTGTTAGAAAGGATTACAAAATTAAAAAAAGATACCTTGATCTTTTCAGTTAATAATACCATAAACATTTTGATGGAAGTTTGTCTTTATTAAGTTTGGGGCCATTTTTCTTCATTCTATGCTGGGTTTTTTTTTTCTTTTTTTTTCTTTTGTTGTGATTTAGTGAAGATACTCAGTTACAGGTATTTACTACTATTTCTCCAGTAGTTTTGTCTTTCAGTTTATGATTAGTTTAGTCTCCAGCTGTATTAACTGCTATTTATGAGGTGGAGATTTGCATATGACAACAACACATATCCAACACTGATTTATCTCCCTTACATATTTTTGCTTCATAATTTTTTGTGATTTTTATTTTTATTTGACTTATTGATCAGAAATGTTGAATTACGTTTTCATTTTTACTTACGGAAAATATAATTAAAATAAATTATATTGTATTGAACAGGTGTAGAGGCTCATCCCTTGTTTCCTGTTTAGGATGCGGTTTCCGGTTTTCTCTTTTCCAATGTTTTCATTCTTTACTTTTTTTTTTTTCAATTGTAGTAGATAGACTAAACTATCGCCCGGTTCACACTATACCCACGTCTAGTGAACAGGTGAAGAGGCTCATCCCTTGTTTCCTGTTTAGGATGCGGTTTCCGGTTTTCTCTTTTCCAATCTTTTCACTCTTTTCTTTTTTTTTTTCCAATTGTAGTAGATAGACTAAACTATCGCCCAGTTCACACTCCACCCACGTCTATTGAACAGGTGAAGAGGCTCATCCCTTGTTTCCTGGTTATGATGTTGTTTCCGGCTTTCTCTTTTCCAATCTTTTTACTCTTACGTAGCCTCCTGCGCATCAGTGGCGTTATCGCCTTGCTTGGGGTGATATGATTAAAAAAAAATATTCTTACAATGTTTTTTTTTTCTTTTTCATTTCATTTAATTTCGAATACAGTTTGGTTAGACCTTTTTATTTATCTAGTTATTTATTCAAGTCTGGCTCATTTTTTTTTTCTCAGTCTATATATCTCTTCAGGATGTTGACAATTATAGCTTTCCACAATTTCCTGTCCCTTGAAGCTCTTAATAACTTTCCTTTCATCTCTCCCATACTCTACTTCGCCATCTATTCACTCAAGCTTGCCAGGTTGTGCGTTTTTTCCCCCTACCCTTTGACTCTCTTACCTTCAATCTGTCTTTTTTTTTCTTTTTTTTTTTTAATCATCTCACCCCAAGCAAGGCATTCCACTACCACTATTGCGCATGGGGCTACATAGGGGAAGGTAAAGAGAAGGAGTGGTTAGACATAGGGAATGACAGGAGGAAGGTGACAGATGAGTAAGGATAGCGAGGATGAGGGTTGGGCAGATGGGAAGAGTGCTTGATAGAATGGGAGCAGGTTAGTGTGTTAGGAGGTGTCTATTGACCTTACATTTAAACTCCTGGAGATTGTAGCCGTCGGGGAAGCAATCGTTTGGAAGAGAATTCCACAGTCGGGGAGTGCGAGGAAAGAAACTGTTGGAGTAGAAGTTACGGCTGCATTTTATCGGTTTCACTGTAAAAGGGTGGGATCTAGTTGCTAATCTAGTATCTCGTGCAAATTCGTATTTAGGGGGCACTAGTGATCTAAGTTCATCGGAGCAGAAGCCGTGAAAGTATTTATAGAAGAGACACAGGGAAGCCACGTCTCGCCGGTGGGAGAGAGACTGCAGGCGGTCTGCCAAGTCGGTATCTATCACATTACAGACCCTCCTCTGAACCTTATCGAGAAGCCCGAGGAGAACAGCAGGGGCACCCGACCAGATATGGCAGCAGTATTCAATGCACGGGCGGATGGTAGATTTATAAATGTGCAGGATAGATTTAGACGGAAAAAACTTCCGGGCCCTACACAGAGAACCGACTTTCATAGCAGCGGATTTAGCAATGGATTCGATATAGTCATTCCCTTTGAGGTCCGCTGAAAGTGTGAGACCAAGGAGGCGTAGTGTTTTACTCTCTGGGAGGCAAGCCTGGTCCATGCTAATGGGAGGTAGGTGAGATTGTCGATGATGATTAATTGAGAGTAGCTTCGTTTTAGAAGCATTCAAATTTACTAGCCATTTCTTACCCCAGTCCAATATGGATTGGAGGTCTTTTTCAATCTCGGATGCGAGGTTAGCTTTGACGCCTAAACCAGATTTTTGTTGGAGGCGAGAGTAAACTGTGGTGTCATCGGCGTCCGCACCTATTTGGGTTCTTATGGAATCAGGGAGATCATTAATATATATCAGGAAGAGTGTAGGACCTAAGATGGGGCCTTGGGGCACACCTGCGTTTGTATGGTAGTTCTGAGAGGCATGTCCGTTTAATACCACTTTCATCGTGCGGTTAGAGAGGAATGACTGGATTAGTTCAAACAAATGTCCAGTTATACCATAGCTCCGCAGTTTACATAGAAGGCCAGCATGCCAAACTCTGTCGAACGCCTTAGATATATCAATATGAGTATCAAATTTTCCAAGCTTCTGTGAATTATCTCACTTGGCTTTGCCAAGACACCAGCTAGGAGACATTCTTTAAGCATGTATAAAGGCAATTATATTATTCTCTCTTTCTCTTTTTGGCTTTCTTTTAATTCTTGCTTCTCGATGTAATTGACGTCGATAACAAACGCTGCCGACAAGTCGCGCTCGCTTCCTTGGTCCTCTGTTGATTTTTAATCTCTCTCCCACACGCACAAACGTGTCTATCACACACGCTTGTTTCACACGCACACAAACACATACATTCTTCTTATTACTAGTTTTAATTTTTCCTTTTATTACAATTGTGTACGCATGTAATTGCTTTTGTTAATAACATGCATGGTTTGTTTTTATTCATTGTTGTGTGTTTTTTTTTTTTTTTTACTCAAACTCATCTTGAATTTGCCAACATTATTTGCGGGATAAATGTTCATGGAGCTCATAAATATTTAATACTGAAAGAATTGATTCTCATAACATAATGAGGACTAATACTTCTACCCAAACATAGACTAGTATACCGCAATACTTCCTTCCTCGTTAATTGTCCCAGAAACCTCAGCTGTCTCTTCCTGATGTTAAGTATGAGTGCTCCTCTTGTTGCTATTGTCCCTAGAATTTCATCGTTGCTCACATGTTCGATTCATGACGTTCTCGGCATTCTTCTATCTAACAATATTTCTGTTGATTCAAGTCTCTTCTTCATCTATGAGATTATCCACCAATATAGGAGGATCAATTGTCACTAATGCTGAATTATATATAAACGGATCTTTCTGCGGATGACTATTTACGCTCTCACACACTGATTGAGCACTCTGGAAGAATGGTAAACTTTGAAAAACAATAGCTACTCTGGCATTTATGCATTGTTCATTCAGCAATGAATTCGAACACTCTCAGCTATTGGGCGTGTATAATGATAATATACACGCTAAAAAGGCTACCTCCTTCCACCGAGCGCCCGTAGCTCAGCGGTAGAATCGCCGACTGACGCCAATTCGGTCGGGTTTCAATCCTGGGTGAAAGGCAATCGGCTGTCTAACCGTAGTGATGAGCATCATAGCTCATCACTACGGTTAAACAGCCGATTGCCTGCGAAACGGATCTGTCTGCAGATGAATATATATATATATATATATATTAGTTAAAATAGATTATATTACATTTTTAATGTAATTTCTCGTTTTATTTCGAACGTAGATTGGTTTGATTTTTTTATTTATTTAATTATTCAAACTGTGGAACATATCGGTAACTAATGCTGAATTATAGTTTATATAATGTATATTTCTTTGTATTATTTACGAAAATAATTGTTGAAATATTGCAGTTCGAACAATGTTTTCAATTTTATTTCGAAATGGATATTGGTACGGGAAGTGTGAGCCAAGTTAAGATACCAGGCTTGTCATTTGCGTTGACTTTCGCATTAATGACCTTAGGAAAGGCATGAATCCGTTACGTCTACCCATCTCTCCCCAAGCTATGGGTTAAATAACATGGTAGACTGATGTGTATCAACATGTTTAAGAGAAAGAAAGCTCTGAAAGAAAGAAAACCGCAGAAAAAGCAGTGGGAATCCACTCCACTTTGTTTGCAAAGAAGCCATGGCAATTCATGGAAAAAAAGAAAAGGAATTCTTAAATAAGCGTAATTTCCTGAAGGGGCATACCATTACTAAATTAGAATAAAACACTTTTCATATTCAAAGAAAGGTTAATAAGTTTTATTCTTGAATTTATGCCTGATGTAAGGGAGATAATCCAGTGTGTAAAAAAAAGTTTGAAACGCTGAAACTAATTCTACCCTCCCTCAAAAGTAATATGTAAAAAGTTTATGCTGTAGTTTTTATATTGTTTGTTGACAAAAATCTTATAGTAAATGTGTTACTGCATCGTTTGCTAAAAATTATTTATTTTTTACGTCAGGTGTTGCTAAAATCATTTATTTAGAAAAAAAGGTATGTCATTTTTCTCCGCTAATTTACACAAAGTTTGATTTTAAAAACAGAAACGAAACTTTATTGAAACACCAGAGATTAATTTAGGCAAATATTTCTTTGCAAAACTTACAAATACTTCAAGATTCTTTCTTTTAGTTTCGTTTTTTTAGCCATATTTTCTTCAAACTTTATTATTACACAATAATCTTCTTGTTTTTAAACTTGTTTCAAAACGTAATAATTTAATTTTTAAGAAAAATGTAAAATTTTCTTCTCATAATAATAATAATAATAACAACAACAACAAACCTTTCTTCCCAGGTTTTCCGATTTCATATGCGACATAAAACATTATGGATTCAGAGAATAAATGTTGCCAAAAAATGTATATTTAAAATGTATATACATATATATATATATATATATATATACAAACAACAGATTGATCGATGACAACCCACGTAACAATTGTGTTACCCTAGCAACATCGACAGTGTTAAAGGGGGAATAACTCTTTTCGGTTAATTTATTCCAATCAAAAATAAAAAGAAACTAAGTTAGATTGTCTCAAAATTCATTTATACAATTACCTTTCATTTCAAAGGTGCTTTTTAAATCTGTACAATAGAACTTTTAAAATATTACCTAATGCAATAAAAAATAATGTCGGTATTCTAATAAGTAACTATATTCACTGAAGTTACACCGTACAGGGACAAATCAGATACAAGAAACGAAGGTAGTTTAGGAGAACTTTTATTTTTACTACCACACATATTCTTACAGTATATATGGAGATTACGTGACAAAAGTTTACTTTTGTGGACAGATATGGCGTCACAGTTAAATATTTTTCTCTAGAACAACTTGTCATGCTAGAAATCATATTTTTGTTGACTTTAGAACCTTAAAATTTATACTTTAGGGGAACATGAAACTGAAAATTGGTAGCTTTACAATTTTTTATGCAAATAAATAAACTATTTTACATTTGTTCCAAATAGTTTAGATACTGTTGACCATAATTTTTTTTTGTTCCAATATTTGTCTATATTTTTTAGATGAGGTGTATTTATGTGTCCTCATCTTTACTGGCATGTTTTGATGTTTCAGCCATTGTACACTTTGGCCTTCTTCAGGTGCTAAGAATTTTGAAATGAACCCGCCACCACGATCGGTGCCCCTCAAGGCTATAGGACCCAGTCTGTCTTGATATTTACCTATAGCTAGGAGGGTGAGAAGAGAGGATTCATACCTTTTCGAAGAGTATTAGCACTCCAATCTCTCAATCCTAGTTGCTATTCATTTTTTCATCAAGCTGCCGAATAGGAAATGCAACGACAGTAAAAATTTCCAGGGTTTAGGCAGAAACGTTAGAGAGTATAGAGTTGAGTAGAATTTAGAAGAAAACCAGATACTCAATCTTAAACAAGAAACAAAGGATAAAGCTCTCCTCCTGTTCAAAAGACTAGAAAGGAGTGAACCAGACAATAGTGCAAACTAAAAAAAGATGAATTCTTTAACAGAACCACTGTATTTTCAACAAACATTCCAAGTAACTTCATTTTATAGTGACATTCAGCTTTGCTTTGACCTTAAACAAAGCCAAAACTCAGAGATGCTATCTTTAAACTACACTGACCATAATGAAGGCAAGAGCAATGTTTAGCAATGTTAGTCTAACTTGAACAATTACAACTAATTAGTGAGTTCAATCCTCACTGGATGCTCTATATTTTCAGCCTTGTACCACATCTAGCTAAAGCAGAAAAGTCACTTTAGGGCACTTTTTTTTTTTTTGTTTTTTAATCATATAACCCCGAGCAAGGCGGTAAGGCCACTGGTGTGCGGGGGTTACGTAAGAGTGAATAGATTGGAAAGAGAAGCCGGAAACCACGTCCTAAACAGGGAACAAGAGATGAGCCTATACACCTGTTCAATAGAAGTGGGTGGAGTGTGAACCGGGCGATAGTTCGGTCTATCTACTCCGTTGAAAGAAAAAAAAAATAAGCAAAAAGAAAAGTGAAAAGATTGGAAAAGCTGGAAACCACATCCTAAACAGGGGAACAAGGGATGAGCCTCTACACCTGTTCAATAGACGAGGGTGGAGTGTGAACCGGACGATAGTTCACTTTGACATGGTGTAATGGCTAGCAAGCTTGTCTCATGAGATCAATTACAACTATGTAGTGAGTTTGATCCTCACTGGGTGCTCTACATTTTGGCTTTGTGCCATATCTAAGCTAAGCTGAAAAATCATCATATTGAAGGCAAGGGTTAGAAGGAAACAGCAAGTCACCTGCTTTGAATTTCTGTAAATGGATGAAAGAATATGGCTAGAATTTACAAAGGATAGGACATTGGAGTGAGCCATGATTGCTCGCTAACTCTTGAAGGGACACAGCAAATAAATGACTAAGATCCTCAAACAAAACTTCTCCATACTTTTCTGTAATTTGTTCTATGTTGTGTATTTCCAGGTGGAATACCCAAATAAATTTTTTACCCAATGAGAGGCACTAATGTTGTCTTGTTTCAAGCATCACAAGATTTTTCTCTTGCAGCTACATTTTCATGCACAAATATATTTTTTTTTTAAATTCTGTTAAATTATGTTTAATTATTTGTCCTGAGAATATTTTTTAATAATCATTTCACCCCAAGCAAGGTAGAACCACCACTGAGAGAAAAAAAATAAAAACAAGGTACAGGGGATGTCAAAAAAAGGATAAGAGAAAAATGGGAATAAAGAAGATAAAAGATGGCAACTGGAAATAACTAGGTTCTTTACAAAATCTAAAGAAGGATCTGCAATGTAATCGATCCTGATCTGGCATCTCAGCTTCAGTTATTTTCTCACCAATGTGACATGGCTTCCCTCTGTCTTTTCTACCAGTTCACACTCCACCCATGTCTATTGAGCAGGTGAAGAGGCTCATCCCTTGTTTCCTGTTTAGGATGCAGTTTCCGGTTTTCTCTTTTCCAATCTTTTCACTCCTATGTAGCCCCCTGCACATCAGTGGCATTACCGCCTTGCTCGGGATGATATGATTAAAAAAAATGTTTTTAAAAATGGCAACTACTCTGACAAGCTTTTTTCCTTTTTTTTTCACATGAATTTAAGCATGCTACTAGATTGGTATATAAGGTCCCACCCTTTTACCATTGGAATAGTTAAATGCAACTACCACCTCTACTCGAAGTTTCTTTTCTCACACTTCCCGTCTGTGGAACTCCTTTCCTTTTGTTTTGTTTTCCCTTCAAAAATTTAAATGGAGCATCAATTGTCATCTTCTATATTCTTGAATCCTATTCATCATTTATCCTTTCTTCAATACCCCCTGAACCACGTCATTCCTCTCACATCCCACCTGTGGAACTCCCTTCTGTTTACTTGCTTCCCTGATAGCTACAATCTCAAAAAGTTTCAATGTAACGTCAATCACAATCCCCTATCTTCTTGAATCCTATTATTCTTTTATCCTTTCTTCAATACCCACTGCACTGCACCATTTTAATAGAAATATATAATAGATATATAATAGAATTAATGTGGAGAAGTTTGTCACTTAGCTGGGTTGTGTTGTTTCAGTCATGCCAACTTTAGCAAATAACCCTGAAGAGTGAAGACATTGCAATAATGTCTTCACAAAACTTTGAAGTTGACAAAGACTGAATAACACTGCTCGACTAAGTGACAAATTTCTCCACATTCATTCTATATATATAATTGACCATAACTTGGCATCTCGCCTTCAGTCATTTTCTCGCTGATGTTACATAGCTTCCCTTTGTCTTTTCTAATATTTCCATGGCAACTGCTTTGAGAAGCTTTTTTCCTGGTGCCCTAACAACATAAATTTGTGTGCTACTAAACTGGCATCTATGCCCCACCCTTCTACTATTGAAATAGTTAAATGTAAATACCTCTTCTACTCCAACAGTTTCTTTTCTCACACTTCCCACCTGTGGAACTCCCTACCCTCTATTTGCTTTCCTGATATCTATAACCGCCAAAATTTTAAGTTCAACATCAATTACCATCTATCGCCCCGAATTCCATTCATCATTTATCCTTTCTTCAATACCCCCTGAACCACGTCATTCCTCTCCCTTCTGTTTACTTGCTTCCCTGATAGCTACAATCTCCGAAAGTTTCAATGTAACGTCAATCACAATCTTCTATCTTCTTGAATCCTATTATTCTTTTATTCTTTCTTCAATACCAACTGTACCCAATCTTTTCTCTCACTGTAACCCCCTGCACACTAGTGGCGATCACACCTTACTTGGGGTAAAATGATTAAAAAAATACAGAAACAAATTAATGTTTTTCTTAAAGCCATATGCTAAGCATTATTCAATTTTTATTATTATTTTGTTATTCTTAATTTCAATTGCTTTATTTTCACTAAAATTAGAATTTTTTATTAGAAGCATTGTGACACTTACTTTAATATTTACTTCTTTTTTTTTTTTTTTTTTTTTTTTTAATCGTATCACCCCAAGCAAGGCGAAAAGGCCACTGATGCGCAGGGGGCTACGTAAGAGTGAAAAGATTGGAAAAGAGAAAAGAGAAAAACCAGAAACCACAACCTGAACAGGAAACAAGGGATGAGCCTCTTCACCTGTTCAATAGATGTGGGTGGAGTGTGAACCGGGCGATAGTTTAGACTATCTACTCCAATTGAAAACAAAATAAAAATAAAGAAAAAAAAGAGTGAAAAGTTTGGAGAAGAGAAAAACCGGAAACCACAACCTGAACAGGAAACAAGGGATAAGCCTCTTCACCTGTTCAATAAATGTGGGTGGAGTGTGAACCGGGCGATAGTTTACTCTATCTATTCCAATTGAAAAAATAAAAAAATAAAAGAGAGTGAAAAGATTGGAAAAGAGAAAAGAGAAAAACCGGAAACCACAACCTGAACAGGAAACAAGGGATAAGCCTCTTCACCTGTTCAATAAACGTGGGTGGAGTGTGAACCGGGTGATAGTTTAGTCTATATACTCCAATTGAAAAAATAAAAAAATAAAAGAGAGTGAAAAGATTGGAAAAGAGAAAAAAGAAAAACCGGAAAGCACAACCTGAACAGGAAACAAGGGATAAGCCTCTTCACCTTACTAGTGTTAGCAGGAGTAACATTGGATTTTTTATTCAATGATGTGAGCAGTTATCCATTTTTGAGTACTATTTTTTTTTATCTTAAGTTCACTTCTTTTATTAGTTACTAGTTCTCAAATGGGGGAAATTTCAGATGTGGGCAGAGGAAAATCCTTTATTTTTTCTTTTTAAAGAATCTGTAGCCCACCATTTGTGTCAAAAAAGACGGTATGAAGAATCACATATACAATATGGGTTAAAATCTATTATCATGAACAGAGAAGAAACGCCTCAGTGTGTATTTTGTCGCACAACTTTGTCAGGAGCAAGGCTCTCAAAAAGTTAATAATTAGTTACAAATCTTAAAAAAATTATTGCACATCTATTCAAGTTTAAAAATCCATCGACATTTTCTTTTGCTATTAAATTCGTAAAACGTGTCTATAAAAATAATCCATGTAAATAAATGAAGATTTTCATTAATATATATGCATATTATGTGGAATGCATGTTTTGAGTCGGACAATCTTAGAAAGGTGGGGTATAACATTTTGACATATGGTGAAAAAAGTTCATTATGCAAATGTTTGAGAACGACTGCACTGATATTGTTAATAGGAGAACCATTCTGTCTTTTCTGCAAATATTTTCACAGCTTCTGCTCTAATGAGCTAACTTTCCCTGGTGCCCTGACCACATGAATTTACTAGTGGTACTAGATTGGCAACTAGGTCCCACCCTTTTACCATCAGAGGTTTTTCTCTCGCACTTCCAGCTGGAGGAACTCCCTTCCATATACTTGCTTCCCTTATAGCTACAATCTTAAAAAGTTTAAATGCAACATCAATTGCCATATTCTATCTTCTTGATTCCAATCTTTCTCTTATCCCTTCTTTGATATCACCTATAACTTGTCCCCTTTTTCCCTCACACTTAAAACCCCTGCACACCAGTGGCAGTACTGCCTTGCTAAAAAAAGAAACACTGTTAATTATCATTCATTTTTACTTGTATTTCTTTCATCTTAATTTCACTTTCTTTATTAGTCACTACTAATGTTACTAATAGTACCACTGGATTTTTTATTAGATGAAGCCTAGTTAACTATCAGTTTTGGACTAGTATTTCTTTCATCTCAATTTTACTTGTTTTATTTGACCTAGTAACTAGTACTAGTAGCTATTACTTTTTCCTTTATCACTCTTTCTTCTCAAAACTTTAACATATATAAAATTTCTGACATTATAGAAAATACTCTCTCTCTCCACATTCGTCTGTGAGCATTTTTGTTTAGTGATTTTAATGCTGATCATGTCAAGTGCCTTAATCATGTTAATGTTACTGATGATGTCAGTATTCAGACTTTCAATGTTTCCATCTGTCAGTCATAGAGTGAATTTTCTGACTCGTTTTGCTAATTAATCTGATAAACATTCTGACCTCGTCTCCTAGTTTTTGTTGAGCATCACAAATCTGTTCTCTTGACAATCAGGATCATGCTGAGGTATCTGTTATTTATTTTAAGTTGTTTATCAGCAACCGAAAAGTGATTCTACAGAAGGATGCTGAGGATACCATGGACTGAACATGTGAGCAATGATAAAGTTTTAGAGAAAATGGAAACAAAAAAGACAATTATACTTAACATCAGGAAGAGATGATTGACATTTCTACAGAAGAATGCTGAGAATACCATGGACTGAACATGTGAGCAATGATAAAGTTTTAGAGAAAATGGAAATAAAAAAGACACTTATACTTAACATCAGGAAAAGACAGCTGAAGTTTCTGGGACATGTAATGAGGAAGGAGGGGTTGGAGAACCTGATACTCACAGGTAAGATGAATGATAGAAACAAAAAAGAAACTGATACTTAACATCAGGAAAAGACAGCTGAAGTTTCTGGGACATGTAATGAGGAAGGAGGGATTGGAGAGAACCTGATATTCACAGGTAAGATGAATGATAGAAACAAAAAAGAAACTGATACTTAACATCAGGAAAAGACAGCTGAAGTTTCTGGGACATGTAATGAGGAAGGAGGGATTGGAGAACCTGATACTCACAGGTAAGATGAATGATAGAAACAAAAAAGAAACTGATACTTAACATCAGGAAAAGACAGCTGAAGTTTCTGGGACATGTAATGAGGAAGGAGGGATTGGAGAACCTGATACTCACAGGTAAGATGAATGATAGAAACAAAAAAGAAACTGATACTTAACATCAGGAAAAGACAGCTGAAGTTTCTGGGACATGTAATGAGGAAGGAGGGATTGGAGAGAACCTGATACTCACAGGTAAGATGAATGATAGAAACAAAAAAGAAACTGATACTTAACATCAGGAAAAGACAGCTGAAGTTTCTGGGACATGTAATGAGGAAGGAGGGATTGGAGAACCTGATACTCACAGGTAAGATGAATGATAGAAACAAAAAAGAAACTGATACTTAACATCAGGAAAAGACAGCTGAAGTTTCTGGGACATGTAATAAGGAAGGAGGGATTGGAGAACCTGATACTCACAGGTAAGATGAATGATAGAAACAAAAAAGAAACTGATACTTAACATCAGGAAAAGACAGCTGAAGTTTCTGGGACATGTAATGAGGAAGGAGGGATTGGAGAACCTGATACTCACAGGTAAGATGAATGATAGAAACAAAAAAGAAACTGATACTTAACATCAGGAAAAGACAGCTGAAGTTTCTGGGACATGTAATGAGGAAGGAGGGATTGGAGAACCTGATACTCACAGGTAAGATGAATGATAGAAACAAAAAAGAAACTGATACTTAACATAAGGAAAAGACAGCTGAAGTTTCTGGGACATGTAATGAGGAAGGAGGGATTGGAGAACCTGATACTCACAGGTAAGATGAATGATAGAAACAAAAAAGAAACTGATACTTAACATCAGGAAAAGACAGCTGAAGTTTCTGGGACATGTAATGAGGAAGGAGGGATTGGAGAACCTGATACTCACAGGTAAGATGAATGATAGAAACAAAAAAGAAACTGATACTTAACATCAGGAAAAGACAGCTGAAGTTTCTGGGACATGTAATGAGGAAGGAGGGATTGGAGAGAACCTGATACTCACAGGTAAGATGAATGATAGAAACAAAAAAGAAACTGATACTTAACATCAGGAAAAGACAGCTGAAGTTTCTGAGACATGTAATGAGGAAGGAGGGATTGGAGAACCTGATACTCACAGGTAAGATGAATGATAGAAACAAAAAAGAAACTGATACTTAACATCAGGAAAAGACAGCTGAAGTTTCTGGGACATGTAATGAGGAAGGAGGGATTGGAGAACCTGATACTCACAGGTAAGATGAATGATAGAAACAAAAAAGAAACTGATACTTAACATCAGGAAAAGACAGCTGAAGTTTCTGGGACATGTAATGAGGAAGGAGGGATTGGAGAACCTGATACTCACAGGTAAGATGAATGATAGAAACAAAAAAGAAACTGATACTTAACATCAGGGAAAGACAGCTGAAGTTTCTGGGACATGTAATGAGGAAGGAGGGATTGGAGAGAACCTGATACTCACAGGTAAGATGAATGATAGAAACAAAAAAGAAACTGATACTTAACATCAGGAAAAGACAGCTGAAGTTTCTGGGACATGTAATGAGGAAGGAGGGATTGGAGAACCTGATACTCACAGGTAAGATGAATGATAGAAACAAAAAAGAAACTGATACTTAACATCAGGAAAAGACAGCTGAAGTTTCTGGGACATGTAATAAGGAAGGAGGGATTGGAGAACCTGATACTCACAGGTAAGATGAATGATAGAAACAAAAAAGAAACTGATACTTAACATCAGGAAAAAAACAGCTGAAGTTTCTGGGACATGGTTTGACCCCAAAATTTGGTAGGTAATCACATAAAAAGACGCACCTGAAGCAGACTACCACCACGTTTAATTTTGTTTTTCATTTTTTATTTTTAGCGCAGTCCTTTTTTTTTCGTTTTTGTTTTTACTTTTTTAGTGCTGTCCTATCAATTACCCACTTAGCTTTACGATTGACAAAAAAAATTTTGAAACATTTCAATATTTAAACATTTTCTGGGGGGATCAGTTTCTCATACAATGTTATAGTAAACCGAGCTTCCATTTTGAAACCATTCACCGGTACAACAATACCACCACCTGTAAATTTGTTCATTATGAAATTTTTTGGACTTTTTTCAGTGCAATATTATCTTTTACACCTTAAACTTTATGAATAACAAAAAAAATTTGCAAAAATTTAAATATTTAAACGATTTTAGTGGGGGGGGGGCGCAGTTTCGCATCCAACCTAATAGTGGACTGAAAATGGAGGATCAACATTGAACATTGTATGAGAAACTGCCCCCCCCCCCCACAAAAGAATGTTGTTTAACTATTGTAATTTTTCAAAATTTATTTGATAATCGGAAAGTATAAGCAACAATCGATAGGACTGCGCTGAAAAAAGTAAAAAAAAAAAAAATGTAAAAACAAAATTAAATGTGGTGGTAGTCTGCTTCAGGTCCGCCCAAAAAAAGACTGACAATCTGTAAACTTGGACAAGGAAATGCTTGTTAATTTTAATGCCACCAAAACCGATGCTAATCTCTAACAGAATAACACATTGCGCCTTAGGAAGGAAAGCTTGAAGAATCTGATACAAGTCAGATAGAGAGAAAGACAGGGGAAAGCAATGCATGACATACTTGATGGGCTTGAGCAAATTGATGGCAGAGCATTGTTTGAGGGAGGTAACAAGAGGTCTTAAGAGCTACAAGGGATAGGGAGATGTGGAAGGCCATGATCGTCTATGTCCTGAAGGAACAAAGAATTCATCCGGAGTACACCCACCCGACTTCCCTATTAGAACTGAGGCCAAACTGCACGACGTATATATTACCCCGACAGAAGTATCCAGAGTAATTTCAAAACTCAACCCCCATAAGGCGTGTGGAGACGATGGAATCCTGGTGATAGTCCTTAAGAGGTGTGCTCCTGAACTTTCCCCTGTCCTCTCTAAACTATTTAACTACTGCCTTTCTGCTTCCTGCTTTCCTGCATGCTGGAAGTTCTCTTCAGTCATTCCTGTATTTAAGAATTGTGGTGAACCCTCGGACCCATCCAACTATCGCCCTATCAGTCTTCTACCGATATTCGGGAATGTATTCGAGGCTATAATCAATGCTGAAATAGTTCATCATCTCACTGCCCACAAACTGTTCTCCGACAGGCAATATGGATTCCGCTTTGGCAGTTCCACAGCCGACCTGCTAACAACCGTAACGGAGTACATGCTACAGGCCCTTGATGAGTCTGACGAGGCTCGCGCGGTTGCTCTGGACATCTCCAAGACTTTCGACAGGGTTTGGCACTCTGGCCTCCTATGCAAACTACGCGGTTATGGTATTACCGGTCGCCTGCTTGACCTAATCCAATCTTTCTTAAATAACCACAAAATGAAGGTCGTTCTGAATGGGTGTGCCTCTTCGTCCTACAGCACGAATGCTGGTGTCCCACAGGGCTCTATCCTGGGCCTGACGCTCTTCCTTATTTTCATCAACGACCTCGCAGATGAGCTCAAGTCTCAAGTAGGCATCTACGCAGATGACACTACAATATACTCCCGCACCAATAAGAAACCTGTCGTGGCAGACAGACATAATCTCGCTGCTGACCTTGAACGGGATCTACACTTTGTGGTGAACTGGGGCAAGAAGTGGCTTGTCAACTTCAATTCATCTAAGACCAAGCTGTTGTCTGTCAACCATTACAGGCAACCTCTCCTGCCTCCCATAAGCATGGACCAAGCGATTCTCCCGGAGAGTAATACACTATGCCTCCTCGGACTCACCCTGTCCTCAGACCTCAAATGGAGCCACTATATTGAATCCATAGCAAAATCTACTGCTAAGAAGGTTGGGTCACTATGTCGATCCAGGATGTTTTTTCCACCTGAATCCATCCTGCATATATACAAGTCAACCATCCGTCCGTGCATGGAGTACTGCTGCCATTTATGGTCAGGTGCCCCTGTCGTTCTCCTCAGTGTTCTTGACAGGCTCCAAAGGAGAGTCTGTAATGTGATAGGTACTGATCTGGCGGCTCAACTGCAGCCACTTCCCTATCGTCGAAATGTGGCCTCCCTATGTCTGTTCTATAAATACTTTCATGGCTTCTGCTCAGACGAACTTAAGTCACTGATGCCTCCTCAACAGGTGTTTACTCGTGCAATCAGACTGGCAACTGGGTCCCACCCATTCACAGTCAGGTTAGCCAAATGCAGACGACAATTCTACTCCTGCAGTTTCTTCTCTCGCACTTCCTACCTGTGGAACTCGCTCCCATATTCTTGCTTTCCTGATGGCTACAACCTCCAGAAATTTAAATGCAAAGTCAATACTCATTTTCTAACCACTGGACTCTAGCTCTCTCCCCACCCCCGTATAACCTTCCCTTTCTCTCCACCTATGTATCTGTCATTGCACCTGCTTTCTCAGCTTTCTATTGTTCCTTTCTAACTAGTTTGTACTCCTCACTCTTTTCTAATTAATCTTTTTACATTTATGTAGCCCCCTGCACATCAGTGGCGTTTCCACCTTGCTCGGGGTAAAATGATTAAAAAAAAAACGATTAGGCACAAACCTCCTATTCACAAGACTTCTGTTCCCACCTTCTCTGAAATACAAGGTGAAACCACAATCTTGACACCAGCCTGTTCAGCCGCTATAGCCCACAGGAATCACTTTTTCTGCCTGTACCAGTTGACAGTTCCAAACACAACAAACACCTCTTTGGGTCTGCTCATAATAAATGTAAATGTGTCCTCAAAGAGGCTAAGTCTTTGTTTATTGATAGAACTAGCAGTATAGCCCGGCGTTGCTCAGGTGTAATGAAAGCTTTAAAAATAATCTATGGTCCTGGAGCTCAGACTCAGCTTACAAAAATATTTGTGTAAAGTTTAGTGAGAATAGGAATTGTGGATTTGTATAAAGAACATAAAGACAGATAAACAGACACACACAAACATCTTGCCTTTTGTGTATATATATATTATCAATTTTCTGCACTATTGTAAGAACTGCAACCTTGAAACTTCTGAATATCGTTTCTTATGTCTTTGTCTATGAATGTATCAAATTTGATTAAAATCGAACCACTTCTTCTAAAACCCGATATTTTCTATTATCGATTTTTACCGGGCGTACGACACAAAACCTAGCTAAGAACACTTGCAGATGCTTATAGTACAAATATGTAAATTTTCAAGAAAATCGGTTCAGCCGTTTCGGAGTCTATAGGTAACGGACACACACACACACACAGACAAAGTTCCATTTATAAATAAGTTTAGATTTCCGGAAATTTTTCCCACCTGAATCTATTCTGCACATATACAAATCTACCATCCGCCCGTGTATTGAATATTGCTGCCATATCTGGTCGGGTGCCCCTGCTGCTCCACTTGGGCTTCTTGACAAAATACAAAGGATCTGTAACGTGATTGATACTGACTTGGCAGACCGGCTGCAGCCGCTCTCTCACCGGCGTGATGTGGCTTCCCTGTGCCTCTTCTACAAGTACTTTCATGGCTTCTGCTCCGATGAGCTTAGATCACTGGTGCCGCCTAAGCAGGAATTTACACGAGATACTAGATTAGCAACTAGGTCCCACCCTTTTACAGTTAAACAAATAAGATGTAACCGTAAATTCTACTCCAACAGCTTCTTCTCTCGCACTTCCTGCCTGTGGAACTCCCTTCCACAAGTCTGCTTTCCCGACAGTTACAATCTCCAGGTGTTTAAATGTAGGGTCAATAGACACCTCCTATCACACTAACTCCCAACTATTCTCAGAACACTCTCATCTACCCAACCCTCATTCTCAGTATCCTTACCCACCTATCACCCAGCCTCTGACATTTCCTATATTTAATTTCTTTCTCCACTCTACGTAGCCCCCTGTGCAGTAGTGGCAGTGACATGCCTTGCTCGGGGTGAAACGCTTATAAAAAAAAAAAAAATTTAGATTTAGATTAGACAGATTTAGATGTGGCACCATACAGCCCTGTCAAGTTTGGTCCTTGTGACTATTGGCATCTCCGTAACAGTGTACTAAATAAGAGTAAATCCCCTATCTTTTCTCTCTTCGCCCAATTTGAGGAATTAATATTTCCTGTTCAGGCAGAATGTCTTGCTTATAAATTGTCTTCAAATTCAACTCTTGACTCATCTGGAGTATCTGCCTGACTTTCCACCTAGTCCATCTGTGGTTTCTGCTATCATCATTAAACTGGATCCTTGCAATGCATGTGGACTATCCTTGCAATAGTCCTTAAGAAAATGTGCTCCTGTTTCCTCTAAAAACTACACTTGAGCAACTAGACTGGCAGCAAGGTTCCACCCTTTTACAGTCAAAGCAACCAAATGCAGCTGCCACTTCTACTCTTCAGTAGAACAGCTTCTTTTCTTGCACTTCTCACCTGTAGAACTCCCTTCAGTATACTTGCTTTCCCCCCAGCTACAATCTCCAAGAGTTTAAATGTAATGTCAATTGCCATCTCTTACACTCGACTCCTATCCTTCTCTTATCCTTTCCTCGACACCCCCTATACCTTGTTCTTTTCCCTTTTCTCTCCACATTCAAATAACTCTCTTCACACCAGTATTCCCATTCTTCTCTTACCCACCCGGTAACTGGTTCCTCTTTCTCCTTGGTTCCCAACCAGGGGTCCATGAAAGAATTTCAAGCGGTCCAAAAGATTTTAATTCTAAATCAACCACAAAATCCCATTGAGAAATACAGAGTAAAATACTTTTTTTTTCAATAAATAAAGTTTTGGGATTTTTTAGTGTTTTTTATTTCATACATGTATTTCATTTATACAGGTTTGTAATTTTTTTATTCATACATTCGCTCGTAAGCTCAAAAATAAAGCCAGTTTTATAAAGATAGTTTTTGTATACAATCAGTCAGTTAAAGTGCCATACGTGATACACGCTTGGGCGATCATGTCTCGAAAGACACGACTGACTGGGCAGAAGATTATCCCCCAGTAGGTTGCCATTGCTTTCTGCGGTAGACTGGTTGCTGACCAAGGCTATAGAACCCAATCTGTCCTGCTATTTAACCCATAACTGGAAGAAAGAGACGGATTAATACCTTTCCCAAGAGTATTTGCGCGTAAGTGAATGCAATGGATTCAACTGGAATTCGAACTCGGACAACTATAACAACATTAACATAACATTTTTATTAGATGTTTTACTTAAATAAAGAAGGGCTGAATGAAATGTTTTTTTGATTTTATATGAGTAAGCTTAAAGCTTAATCAGCAAAATAACACAGGGCATTTTACGTAGATATATTTTTTTACAGAAAATTTTTGCTAGTTTAACTTATTTTGTTGTAGGGGTCTACAAATGAATAAGTGACTGGAAAAGGGGGAATGGGACAAAAAAGGTTGAGAACCACTGCTCTTTTTCTTTGCTCTCCTCTTATGTAAACTTTAACTCTCCTCTTTTGTAGCCCCCTGTGCACCAATGGAGGTACTGCCTTGCATGGGGAGAAAAAATTTATAAAAAAAAACAAAAATAAAAAATAATGTATGGCTCCTTCTTGTTTTCCCGCTTGTTGGAAGTCCTCATCTGTAGTCCCATGTTTTAAGAACTCAGGTAAATCATCTGATCCTTCTATTGAACTATTAGTTTTATGCTTTTTTTTGGTAAAGTACTAGACGATCTAATCAACTCAGAATTGGTTAAGCATCTCACTTCGCAGTCTTCTTTCAGATAAGCCATATGGCTTTTCCGTCTCTTGATTAACTAATGCTGCATTAATGATTACTGCTGAGTCTTTCAAGTTTCAGATAAGAATGGTGAAACTTGGGCTGTTGCTATGAATATCTTGAAGGCATGTGACAGGGTTTGACATAGCAGTCTTCTTCACAAGTTGAAAGGTTATGATATTTCTGTACAAATTTTTGAACTGATATAGTCTTTTTATCAAATCTTGAAATTCTTAATTTTCATAAACAATCTTCCTGATGTTATCAGTTCTCAATTCAATATCTATGCTGATGACACAACTATTTACTTTGGTCTTAATAATGAATCTGATCAGTTGGATAAGGTTAAATTGGTAGGTAATCACAAAAAAAGACGGACCTGAAGCAGACTACCACCACGTTTAATTTTGTTGTTTTTCATTTTTCTTTCTTTTTTTTTTAAAAAAAAAAAACTTTTTTTAGCGCTGTCCTATCAATTACCCCCTTAGCTTTACGATTGACAAAAAAATTTTGAAACATTTCAATATTTAAACATTTTCTGGGCGGGGGATCAGTTTCTCATACAATGTTATAGTAAACCGAGCCTCCATTTTGAAACCAGTCGCCGGTACAACAATACCACCACCTGTAAATTTGTTCATTATGAAATTTTTGGGACTTTTTTCAGTGCAATATTATCTTTTACACCTTAAACTTTACAAATAACAAAAAAAATTTGCAAAAATTTCAATATTTAAACGATTTTAGTGGGGGGGGGGCAGTTTCTCATACAACCTTATAGTGGACTGAAAATGGAGGATCAACATTGAACGTTGTATGAGAAACTGACCCCACCCAAAAAAATTTGTTTAACTATTGTAATTTTTCAAAATTTTTTTGATAATCGGAAAGTATAAACAAAAATCGATAGGACTGTGCTGAAAAAAGTAAAAAAAAAAATAAATGAAAAAGCGAAATTAAACGTGGTGGTAGTCTGCTTCAGGTCCGCCCAAAAAAGACTAACAATCTGTAAACTTGGACAAGGAAATGCTTGTTAATTTTAATGCGACGAAAACTGAACAACTCTCTTTTAATCATTTGAGAAAACATCTGATGCTAATCTCTAACAGAGTAACACATTGTGCCTTATTCGGCTGTTTTCTGCTGACATGAAGTGGAAAGATTATATTAAATCAATTACTAAGTCTGCTGCTAGGAAATTTGGTTCAGTATCATATTCAACAATTTTTCTGACAAGAATCTCTTACATATTTAAAATCTAACATTCTTCCATGCTTTGAATATTGAGGCTACATATGCTTTCGTGCTCTAGCTTAATATTTGGTGATTCTTGATAAAATAGAAAAATTAGCCAAGTTATTGGTACTGACCTGGCATCTCAACAAATAACTTTCCCACTGCCATAATGTGGCTTCCCTGTGCTTTTTCTATAAATACTTTCATAGTAATTGATCTTTGTTCTTTGCTTCGTAGACTTTAGGAATTTAAGTGCAGTACTAACAGTGATAAGGTTCAAATATGGATTCTGACTAAGCCTGTTGGTCCTGATCTGGCAACTCAGTTTCAGTCCTTTCCCACTGCTATAATGTAGCTTCCCTGTGCCTTTTCTGTGCTCATGCCGATTGTTTCGTCTCTGTAAACATTCAGCAAGAATCATGGCAATTGTTTTGATGAACTTTCCTTTATATCTGAAAATTATGAATGTAAGCACAGTACTAGATTATTGGAAAAGGTCTCATTTTATTGTTGAAATGTGTAGATGTAACAGTAATTTCTATGCTAACAGTTTTTTCTCCACACTTCCTACTTGTGGAACACTCTTACAGCTTCTTGCCTTCCAGTCAACTTTGATCTTCAAAATTTAAATGCAATTTCAATAGTTATCTTCTTAGTTCTTATAGAATTTGTTCTCTTGCCTTAATAACGTTATCCATTTTATTCATATTCTTTCACACTCCATAGCCCCTTGCGTTTTAGTGGCTTTATTGGAGTGAAATGATAATAAAAAAATACCATTAAATTTTATATTGGATGAAACATTGTTAACCATCATTCATTTTTGGCTAACATTTCTTTAATCTGAATTTTGTTCTTTTTACTACTTGTGTTAGTAGTTGTAGCATTGTTGACTCTCATTCATTTTTAACTATTATATTACTAAAGAAATACTATAATTATATCAAACAGAAAAATATGATAGATTAGTTAATATCTTAAAATGTATGATCAGGTCTATCTAGTTTGCACTTTTCCTCAAAAATAAGTTTTGAAACAGAAATTAGAAGAAACATGCTATGGCTATGCATCCATTACAATCCTATTCTTCAATATCACAAAAAATTAAATATTCTAGTGAAATATATGTACAACATTGAGATTTTAATGGATAAAAATGGTATGACTTCAGAAGAAAAAAATAATTACATAGGGATGGCTATACCAGAAGGTACGTAACTTAGAAACACAAAGTTATATTATACTCATGAAAATATGGTAACCAACTCAAGTAATAATTTATCACTATATTTTATGACCTCTCTCAGCATTTTTTTCTTTTACTGGTAGTTTGATGTCATAGCAATGAGAAAGCTTGTACTTCTACATTACAAGTGATGCTCCAAAAGTAATGTATCTTATTTCCATAAAAACTAAAACAGACAGAGAACACCACTAAATAAAGCAAATTTTCAGTTACAAAATATTTTTGCCATCAACACTAATATGAATATTTTGTGGGTTGACGGCTGTGCATGGCTACCTGCAATGTGATCTATTAAACAGACATTGCCATTGCTCAAACAATTACTTACCATCTGACTGTGCTCATACCCATTGTTTCATCTCTGTAAACATTCAGCAAGAATCAATGAATACCAATGGCTGCAATTCTATCCACATGAAGTAATATGGTGATATGTGCTTTCATACCAGACTTTATTTTACTACATTGACACTCAACTGCTATGTGTAACAAGGTAAAATAATGATAATATTAATTACGAATTATTGGTGGGAAGAGTCAATTTTTACTGCCAAACCATCAAAATTTACCTCTGGTATCATGGGTCAGCTTAAAATACTTTTGGAGTGACATTAATATGTATATTAAATATACTGGGGTGATCAAAAACATTTTGTTTTGTTTCATTGTTAGTTAAAACTAAGCATTCCAAATGGCATTTAATATTTTTTTAAATCATTTTTGTGACAATTGTCATAACAGCTATTTTTTTGTCAAATTTTGTCAATTGATTCTGACTCTGATGCAAGATTTTCAATATATGCTTTTCTCATGACAATCTCCAGATCTTAAAAAGAGAAGCTGTGGAAAACTATGAATATCTATGCCCTGATGGGACATGACTTTAGCAAAGCAAACACAAGGAGAAAAAAATGATGCAAACCATAATGCAAAAATGATTTTTGCAGTTTAAGGAGAAAGTACTTCAAATAATAAAATGTGACAAAAGTGGTTTGCAAAATGTTGTGATTGAGATTTCTCACTGAACAGTGCTCCAATGTTAGGTAGACCCGATGAGATTGATAGTAATGAAATCAAGACATTACATCAGAATAATTGCTATATGATGAGGGAAACAACCAACATTATTCAAATCAAGTACTGAAAAATTAGTAGCACCATGTTGATTAGACTACTTGTTTTGATGTGTGGCTTTCACAGGAGCCAAACAATTCAATGTCATTCATGACTTATTATAAATTGTTTTTTTCTTTTAATCATGATTATCACTGAAAAGTGTATACTTTACACAGCATGGTGCAGAAGAGATTAATGAAGTGTCAGGTAAGTAAAATGGACTGCACAAAAGGGAGGCTTTTAATGGAAAAACCAAAGGAAAATTTAAATGATGAAGAATTGCTAAGATTTATATTTAAAAATGAATCAACTTTTATTTCCTGTTATAACCTTGTTTGTGTCCATGGACAAAAAAAAAAAAAAAAAAAAAAAAAAAAAGAAGTAAAACTGTACTGCAAAAAAAAAAAAAAAAAAAAGATTATATAAAAAGAACACATACACAAAGTCATTTGTAGGGAGATAAAAGCCTTTATTCTCCTTAAGTTCAAAGCAGACTACAGCACAATATACAATTTCAGCATTTCTCTAGTAAATGAACCAATTAAAAAAAAAAAGAAAAAGGAAAGAAAAAAAAGAAGAAAAAAATAAAAAATAAAAACAAAAAAGAAAAATTGTAGTGGGAGGGGGAGGAGAAGCTGCCCAATCCTACAGTAGTAGTACTGTGCTTTGGCAAAATGATTTTTTTAAATTTTTTTTTTTTTGTTTCATTTTCCAGTAAAGTCATTCTATAATTTAGAAAAGAAAAGTTTGGGTTATGACAATGCTGCCACAAGTAAGCAAGGAAATACTGCCTTGGTACTAAGTATACAGAAAACTGAGTACACACCTGCAGCAAACATAAAGAGAAAAGAAGAGAGAAAGATGGGGTGGGGAAATTGGCCAGCTATGGACTGTCTGTAATAACAGTGGATGGCTATTCAACGAGGAAGATGAGGAGATAAAAGAAAAGTATTGAGAGAAGAAATGGCAGCTAGTCTTATATGATATAAACATCAATGTCTGTAGATAATTTCTCAGGTGTTTGAAGTTTATAAAAAATGTATGTGTGGTTGATAAGGAAGCCAAAGAAGTAAGGACATGTGTAATGAGCTTATTTATTTAATTTTTTTTTTCTAAGAAAAACAAAAAAAAAATTACTTGATGCTTTCAACAAAAAGTTACTTAATTCTCCTCCAAGAGCACTTCTACATGTTGCATTTTTCATTCCTTAGGTGTTATAATTTTTTTTTTTGTTTCAATTCCTTTCTTTCTGATGTAAATACTGCAAATTGTTTTTTTTTGTTTTTGTTTTTTTTTAACTTTTTTTTGTAAGCAAACAATTTAAGGCCATCACTGCTATTACAGACAATATAGCAAGTTAGTCATTTCATGGCTGGAATATAGAATAGAATGTTAAAAGATACATGTTTGGGCTTCACCACTGCCCTAGATATTTTTTTTCCTTTTGTTTTAAGCGAAATCGGGTTGAATTGGCTGCCCCATGAGTATCACGATTTTCGCAAGATTATTTTTTTTAATTTTTAAAATTTATCTTCTTTGTCTTCACTCCAATTTTTTTATTTATTTATTTAAAAAGAAAAAAATAGATAATTAAAAAAAAAGTTGCCAATTTTGAAACAATTTAGTTTCAAACATTTAACATTTTATGGAATTTCATCTTTTTTTGATGTTTGTTTTTCCATTTTTTTTATATCAATATCGCACATTGTATTTTTTCCAAGTGATTTTTTTTTTTTTTTTTTACTTTAAATTTTTTTTTTGTTTTTTAATTTTTATTTTAAATGCTAACATCACACACATGAGAGGACACAAAAGACTTGCAGTTTATCACAGGCCCGCACTGCCTTTCAACAATGACATGTTTGGTAGTGACAGGCGGAATCCAAAATAATACATTCAATAACTTTGCATTTTTAATTTAATTTTTCAAATGGCGTTACAAATAGCAAATCACTGGTTTTTTTCTTATTTATTTTTTTGAGAGGAGGGGGTGTTTAAGGTGAAATTTTTAATATATTTTTATTTTAAATTTCAAGACTTTTTTTTTGTTTCCAACAGTTAAAAATTGTTTATATTTGCCTCCGTCATGACTGGTATAAATAGTTTCATTCTTTTTTTTTTAATTTTTTTTTTTTTAATATGAGGTTGAATGTGTTATATTTCGTTTTTATTTTTTTGTGTTTTTTTTTTTTTTTTTTAATTGTATAAAGGTGAGTTGGTTGTAGTGTTAACATCTACATAGCCATTCACTTAGAAATTGGGGAGGAAATGAGTAGGGATAAGGGGGAGGAAGAACTTTCAGCCAACGACCCTGCAAGCACACCTGACAAAGACATTTAGTTTTTTGTGTGTGTTTGCATTTTTTTTAAATCTGAAAGACTTTAACATACAATTACAAGATATATTAAAAATAAAAAAAGTTATTCGTGTTATATTTTTGTGCTACTGTACTTCGTTATTTCTTTTTTTTTTTTCACTTATTTTTCTCTACATTTTTTTTTAAATGAAGCAGCAGTATGCACCACAAGTTTGCATGCCTTAAATTACTGGTGTATTTGTTAAGTTTATAGTCCACAGCCAATGCCTTCATACCCACAAGTTTTTAAAACACATTACATATTAAATTACATTTACGTGACACTGCAGCTGGCCAGGCTGGTTTCTTTGCATTTTTTAAGTAGCCAATACTGAGCCCTCCACTAAAACTATCTTTCCATCAATAACATCATTGCAGGAGTTTAAAAAAAAAAAAAAAAAAAAAAAAAAAACTAACACTGCGCAAAGCCAGATTTCACAGCTGAAAATGAAGATTATCTGTTAGAGATTTATTTGGGTTTTGTAATTATTTTTTTTTCACTTTTTTAGTAATAATGAGTGAAAACATAAAAAAAAAAATCTCAATAAATAAAAAAAAAATTAATGACAACATGATCCAATAACTACCTGCACCTATTTTTCTTTGTTAAGTCAAAACACTATATTAACAGTGCTTTTGAATTTTTACCAGGTCTTTTTAATCCAGATTTTATAGATATATATATATATATTTTTATCTCTGTTTTTTTTTTAAATATATTTTTTTTGTTTTTTATTGTTTTTTTTTCATTTTTACTTTAATTTTTTAATTTTTTTTAATTTTTATTTTTTACAGAAAAAGGTTATATATATAATATTATATATATGAAAAGGCAGTATGGGTACATCACGAATGAAGATCAGCATTCAAAGAAACAATGATATGTAAATATAACTCTGGTAACTGCCCTCAAGAATGGAGCTCTGGACAGTAGCCAGCTTATGTATGGTCGGACCACGGGGAGTAACGAGATATATATATATTTATATATATATATATAATGCACTAGCGTGTTATGTCATGATTCATAAAAGAAGGAAGACTTTTTCTAACTGGAAAGGAAAAAAAATAAGAGAAAAAATATTATCTTACAAGAACAAACAATTAAAAACGAATGGACAAAAAGCCATCCCCCCAATACCACCAAAGGGGAAAAAAAATTTGTTTTGAAAAAATTGGCCACAAGTGAGAAAAAAAAAAAAAAAAAATAATAATAATAAGGAACCCAGAAAAGAAACATACAACTAACAATTACATTCAGGTGAGGCATGAAGTAGAAAGCATTTTCCCTGAACTGAAGAAAAAATACAGGTAGATATTTACGTATGCATTTTATACATACAGGTAGTCTCTTTCACTAATACACACATACCTACACACAACAGCGCACATGTATGCGTATTTGTCCCAATTTATTGATAGCACTATTGACATTATATCCAAATGAATAACACACATTGAAAGTCTACTTGTTTCTGTGTGACTGTAGATATGTGTATACATATACAAATATACAGATCTTTCAACTGGAAGTATATAACACATATACCTTAATACAACACAGCGATTTCATTTTTACTTTTTTTTTTTTTTTTTTTTTTTTTTCATTTATACACATACACGCATATTGCAGAAACACATCCTTGTTTATTGTACATCCACTTATGTGGGAAAAGTTTTTAAAAAATGATGCAAAAGAGAATAGTGTGACAAAAAAGTAATAAATAAAGAAAATAAAGAAAAGAATTTTCTTTTAAAATATTTATGGCAGATGTAATTAGCCCCAAAACAATATCTAAAAGTGTAAGTTTTATTTCAACATTATTTGTTGGCTGGGGAGTAGGGGTAGTCATTTTTTTTTATTATTATTTTTTAATTTTTAAAATTTTTTTTATTTTTAAATATAATTAGTCATTTTCATTTTTTTTTCTAAAAAGCAATAAAACAAAATAAGTGCTATACATGAAGAGATATGTTACAAACATTCAGCAATGGCTTGTTTGGGGGGCACTGGAAGAGAGAGAGTGAGAGAGAGGGAGAGGGAGGGATTTATTTTGTATCCAACATATCCAGGATTATAAAAGGAAGTGGCAGGGGGGGGGAAACATCAGTCCTATTAAATATTATTTATCCTCATACGGTATCTTTTTTTTTTTTTATTTGCCACCAGTCCAAAATTTTAGCATTATCACTTGAAGGCCCAGGTATTGGTGACAGAGGAGCATTGTCATGGAATGTGATAAATATTGATAAGCCCTCCTCCTCCTCCTCTCCAGTTTACCAATGAGAGGGTTAGAGCCAGATATCACCATAGTTAAAATGAAACCTCAGCCCAAGAGCTCAATGGCATTCTTTCCTGACAAATTGTTCTAGACATGAAACAATGCTAAGGGAGAAAAAAAAAAAAAAAAAAAAAAACAAATTTAAGAAACTCAACAAATAGAGCGTTCCAGTAGTAAGCCATATTCACAACCATTTTTGAAAGGCAAGAAACATTCCATTGAGTTACATATGGTCCTAAGTGCTAAACCATTAGATTTTTTTTGTTATTTTTTTGTTTTTTAAATTTTGGTATTGGTGATATTGTCATTGTTCTTAAATTTCTAAAATATTCCCTGAATTTTGTACACCAAGCTAATATAAATTCAAAAAGATGAAAGCCCACTTAAAAAAAAAAAAATAGCAGGAGGGGGGTGGGGTCTATTATTTGGAAAAAGAAATAAAAAATAATTAAAATAAATGAAGCAATGCCAGTACTGATATGAGTGGAGTAAAAGATTGTAATCTGCTTTAATTTGTCATCACCAAGTCCAATTTTTTTATACATTAAATAAATTATATGCTATGTTGTAGTCCTACCTTTTTTTTTCTTTTCTTTCTTAAAACAAATAAATAATTTTAAAGAAAAGTGAGTGGTAAGAAGAAAAAGATCTGTACAAGGTCGACTAGTAAAAGTCTTTAATATCTGTTTTTGCAACAGAACGATTCAATTTAGATGCAGGATAAGAATTTATAACATCAACAAGTCTATATAGCACAGGCGAGACTATTTACATAGATACATTCCATCGTCACTCACTGGGTCCCAAAACCATGTATGGACAAGCAGGAAAGTTTGTTTTTTCTTTTTAAGGATTAAAGTGATTTTTTTGAATTATGATAGTTGTCTCCTTATGAACTTGACGATTATGACAACATAATTTCGTTGACTGGCTCTTTGCTCATCTGTCTTTTTTCATTTTGACTCTTTCAATTCCCATCCTTGTGATACTGAGGTGGGAATAGTTTTAAATTTTATAGTTTGCACCAGTTTAGACTTGTAATTTACTATTATGCATGTTGCTTATAAACAATGTCCCCACTTGAAATTTAGCTTGAAGATATTTTCTTTTTAAATTAAAACAAAAAAAATATGGTGGGAGGTGCTTAGATTTTAGCACAGCAGTGTTAAAGTTTTTTTGTTTTTTTTTCTCTAAAAACAGAACCATCACAAAGTAAAAATAAGAGCCAGTCAAATAGCATAGCAAAGAAATAAAAAAAAAATTTTTTTTTTTTTTTTTTTTTACATGTTCTTGAATGAAAAAGTAGGGCAAAGAGTAATATGTAGAACAGGGGAGGTGGGGAATTTGTAGTCTTCTTCAATGAAATAAAAACTATTTTGTATGTGTTTCTGGTAACAATGCGCATTTTTGCTTCATCCTGAGACATAACAAATAGAGAGACCAAAATAAAAAGGAAAGAAGGAAAACAGTCAAAAATGCAGTCTGATATCAGCAGATATATTTCAACACTAATAGCTTAAGATTAGTCAAGTTTCGTTATTTCAAGGTTTATTTTTTTTCCCCAAAACATTTTGCTCTATCACTCCATATTTGGCAGGAATTTGAAATTTATCTGTATTTAAGAGGGAAGAAAAAAATGATTTCTTCAGTTAAGACTAGATTCTTCAGTCTGCGAACAGATATGGTCTTTTTTTTTTTTAACTTCTTCCAAGTGCAATAAAGGTATATATATATATATATATATATATATATATATATATAAAAACAAAAAAAAAATCACTGATCTGAGCAGTATCCTACAACATTGTCAAATTCTCCACTTTTTGTCTCTCTGATGGTAATGTGGCTGGTAAAGTGGTATTCTTGTTTATTGAAATACCAACTGTTGGTAACGATTCTCATTCCCCACCCCACTCTTTTTGTCGGGCACCAGTTTCTATCTGTGGATAAGAAACCTTGAAAATTTACAAATTCAATCATTCTTTTTTTTACCAGTGGTAAATTCCTAGTCTTGTTTTCACAAACTAATATTCAGAAATTATGGATGACAATGCTTTGGAGAAGAAAAAAAAAAAAAAAAAAAAAAAAAGAGTATTTCAAGGCTTAAAAAAAAACAACATAATATTAATAATGTTTTTAATATATAATTCCCTATATGATTTAAAAAACAAGAATGGAGATATTTCAGTAAAAACTCAGCAGGTTCCGGAATTGATTTGATTGCTGATGCTTTTTAGAAAGCACATGTTAGCCTTTTTCTTATGACTATTCCTGTAAATTTATTGATTTTGCTCTATCAACAACCCATGCTTGCCAATGCTCAACCCACCAAAGCAGGCACTTCAGTCATATACGGGCACACACACACAGACACACAGAGTTAATTTTCGAGTTCAGTGTCAACTGCAAATAGGTACTAAACTATCAAAACAATCAAGTTATATTCTCAATCATTTCAAGCAACTTTTGCAGTTAAGAATGGTACACACAGTTTCTGTGACTAGTATTCTTCAGTGACATCATTCATTTTCTTTTGTCATCTAAGATTAAGTGAAATACTCTATAAACTGTTGTTGCATATCAGATTACTTCCCCACCCAAATTGTTTAAAATGGGATTTTTCGTCCCATATGATACAGTCTTGCATAAAAATTAAATATAGATATGAATCGCTAAACAAACAATTCTCAAAACAAAACTAGCATACTTTTTGTTGTTTTTAGTTAACTACTAGAAAAAACAGTTAATAAAAATGATATTACAGAAAGTTTACAAACAGACAAATCTACATTTGCTTGCATCAAATGAGATGAACTTTTTGACTAGACAACACATAACATAGAAGAGCATTAAAGCAAATAACATGAAGATGAAAAAATATGATAGTTCATCAGAAGTTCAACTTCAAGATAGCAAGGGTGTAAGGACTCTTTCAAAAATCATGGGTGAGTAGAATTCAGTTTGTGAACACTTCAATCTCTTTAGAATTTTTTTTTTCTTTTTAAAAAAGTACCTGATATTGTTTCCTAACAATTTTTGAAAAAAATTAATACATTCATCAACAATTCAACCATGTCAAAACAAAACCTATACAGAAAATAATCTAACAAAAAATGAGGAAATAGGGAGAAAAAAAAAAAATTAAAGTACATATGCTTTTTAGAGGCACAACAAGTGCCAAAGATCACACATATATATTTCCCTTTTTTCTTTAATTTTTTTAAAATACAAATTTTACATGGTATTACATCTGATGGCAAGGCAGATGCTCTTTCATGCAGTTATATACATACACACACGTCTGTCCGTCCATACACTTAATTCTAAAAACCTATTCTTAATATTTCATCATAGTTGTTCCAATCTTGAATCCAGCTGATTCTTTAATAGAAACTCATTTCTCCACTGAACATCTCCCTTTATTAATGGCAAAGCAATGGTGTTAAGTCTTGTACATATTGTAGCTTCAGAAAAAGCAGCAATAAGATATCTACATGCAATATGCAGCGATCCAATTTGCTTCTAAACTTGACTTTTGAATATAAATGAATACTAGAATTTGTTTCAATTATATAGGTGATCTTTTTATAGTTCTGGAAACTACAAAATGCATTTTAAACATTAAATACTTTAATCGAAGATGCTGACAGCATCAGCAATATATAAAAGATAGGAACAGTGGCAGAGTAATAACAATTTCTTCAATAGCATAACCCCCCCCCCCAAAAAAAATGAAGGATTTCAATAAATCTTTGATTGTAGCTAAAAAAAAGACCTGATTGATAAAACACTCATGGGTGCATGTGAAAAAGAAGAGTGTTTATCTAAATAAATGTTTCGTTTTCACTATATTTACCCGTGCATCAATTTTGTGAAGACTCAAACATAAAAGAAATACATTTTTAAGCACAGCACAAAATTTCTCCCAGCAGCTATCTTTTTTTTTTTTTTTTGCTGCATTCCCAACCTAAATTTCTTTTAATTTGTTGAGAAAGGATTCAAGACAATTTGTGCCAGCAGCATGATTGGAGAGATAGTAATTTGGGGCCTGGGAGATTTTTTTTTTTTAAACACATTATTAAAAGGGAAAATAGAGATGTCAGCATACAGCAAAGAAGAAAATGGGAGAGGTAAGAGAACCAAATGTGTGCAAGAGCAGCAGTAGTCAGGATTTTACTACAAGCTTGTGCCAAAGAAACTTGCAGAATCATTAGTTTTACATTAGGCAGCTTTCATCAGAACAAATATCTGTCAGAATAAAATAGTACTTTCTTTGTTTAATTTTGATATAGAGATATTACTAAAAAACTGGTAATATAATAATTATTTACACCATTCTTGCAAGTGGTGGCCTATTAAATAAGCAATGGCAATATATTTACCCATATCTCTACTTTCTTGCCTGTGAGAATGTCCCTGAGATTCACAGCACCATAAGGTCTGGATATTAAAACATTCACTGGGAATGTAGATACTTGGCTGCAGCAGATGAATGGTGGGCTACTTTCCAAAAGACATTTATCATTATTAATTAGCAATGAGATATAATAATAATAATAATAATAATAATAATAATAATAATCAAAACTGATTACAGTTTCTTGCTTTTATTCACTTTTCCATGTGTAAAAACCACTAACAATAAAAAAAAAAGTTTGTGGAGAGATAGACAGTTTCTTACAAGGTGAAAATATCTATTTTTCTATCTACTTTTTTAAATTCTACTAATAAATATGTGACATTTATTTTGTAGATTTTAATGCAACAGTAATCTTGATATTTAGATAGGAGTTTTAGTGTGATTTTAGTCTAGGTTTCTATTAAATGTACCATAAAGCTAGAATAGAATTTATTGCCATTTTCATAAGTAATAATAAAATTAACATTCAATTTGGTTACCATTAACTGAGGTAACTGTCCATTTTTTTATATATTTTTTTTAAGTAACTAATGCCCCAACCCTATAATTTAACGTTATCAGACGGCAAGAATTTGGTAAGAAGGTCATATCCTCAGGAAAGGCATCAGTGTATAGAGCAAAAATACATGTAAGCAGTAACAATCATGAGACAGGCAAATCAAACAAGTAACCAAGATCAATAGTAACCTAATCTAATTTTGGAAGTCCATTTAGGTTTTTTATTATGATTATAATTTTCATGGAAGAAATGTTCTAATTGAGAATTACAAAAATAATTTTTCTTACCAAAATCAAGTTTGCATGTAGTAAATTAGCAATCACTCTATCTATCACTCCCTCAATCACAAAGTTTCCAGAAAAGAAGGGTTAGGTCTGAAAGTTATGGAGGAAAAGAAAAAAGCCAACAGACAGCTAATAATTAAAGATTTAACTCATCATCAGTTAATATAGTTAAGAGATTCATCACTTGTGAGAGAAATAGCAGTTTGTTGAAAAAATGTTTTTCTCATGTGAAGAAAAAAAAAAGAGAAAAGTAGAGTGACTTTATGAATGAATGGCATATATTAAAACAAAGCAAAACATTCCTCAATAGAAAGACTAAAGAATGAAAGAAATATTTCAAATTTTGCCAACATATTTCCACAGATTATTCTAAAATACATTTTTAGAATTTAAATACAAAACACCATTGATCAAACAAAAATACCATTAATGATTAGAATGAACAGACATACAAACATTGAAATTTCTAAGGCAATATATTCAAGATATATAACAACTACAATAGAAATCTGAACTATTTTTTAAAAGCCATTTGAACTTTTTACAGTTTGCTATACAAATTGGAATGTATCTGAATCATTACAGAAACTAGTAAAATACAGAGAAAATATTACAGCTCTGGAAGAATGAAAAGCTTAAAAAGAGAATAAAAATCACTTGTATTATTGTTGACTTCAGCCCTACAGCAGTTTAAGGAGCAAAGGAGAGTTGAAAGTGGGATTCTGGTAACTGATACTGGGAAGGGGGTTATATAAACCTCTTTACATCACCAGACTACCTTTCTGAAAATGGGGAGTGGGGGGAGAGAGAAATACAGCAGTGATTACAAAAGTCTTTATTTGATCAAAGCCTGATGAAAGGCTATCAGACTTAGGTTGTGGAAAAAAAAAAAAAAAAAAATCACCGTAACTGACTCAACCAATATGAACAACATAAATATCTTAAAAAAATTGAAAAAAGCAATTTAACAACAATATTGCTATGTTAGATCAATACTTGGAACATTTGTATAGCTTAAAAAGAATTTCCATATTTGTGAAACTGGCTAATCTTTCCATTAACTACCTCTACTGCTACCTGGGGAAAAGTAAGTGCATTACTGTGATTGGTGGAAGTTTTTATCAAGAGCCAGTCAAATTAGTGTCTGAAACTGTACAATCGTAACAGAATACTGAATAAGAAAATATGTAATAAACCCAATATGAAGACAACAACAACTGAAAGTAAAATGGATGAAGAAAATAAATACCAAAATATCTATCTTGCTATTATTTCAACAAATAGAAAACTATGCTCATATCAATATTTTCTTTTGAACCAATGATAGAAATTTCAAAGCTTTTAAATATTATTGACTTTTTCTTTTATAATCAAATTAACATGGAAAAAAAGTCACTGGTGAATAAAGTCAAAAGCTAATAAAAACTATAAATCAAAATATTTAATATCCTGAAAATATTCTTTGGGAAAATATTTTCTAGTTTGCATTTTAAGACTTACGGTGTCTTGATAAGGCCTATAAATGAAAAATGTGAATGCTTTTAGAGTGATTTTAAATAACATTCACTAAAAGAATTAAAAAGCCCACTCATTCACTTTTTTTGTTAGGTGCACATACAAATTTCAACTTTTAACACAAATTTTTTTTTTTTTTTTTGGAAAATTTGGAAGGATTTAATAAATTTACCACCCTTTCAATGAGAATATTTCATCTGAATTTTTTTTTTTAAACTACATCAAGGTGGTTTTCAATCTAACAGAAAAGAAAAAGTTTAAAATTAACAGCTTCATTCAGAATTTCTTGTATTCTGATGGGACAACTTGGTGGACAATATCATTGAGGTAGGAGGAAAAGGAGGAGAACAATGATAAAGAGATTAGCTCTTGAATATGTTTCTTCTTTCCTGAATTAACAGTTTACAATGATGCATATTGTTATAAGTAGGCAATTCTCAAAATGTAAGGGATGGGAGGCATGCAGATAATCCCCTTGGTGCAGAAGACAAAAAAAAAATATGAAATTTCCCCAAATTAGTTATTATTTATCTCCTCTGTCCATACTGCAAGTTCTTTGGTTTTTGTTTTTTATACCAAAAACAAGTTCATCAAACAAGAAAACATTCTTTGCAGTTACTAGGAGAGAGAAAATATCTTAGTTTTCCATTTTAATGGTTGCATCAGTTCAACACAAAAGCAACAAACCCTGACAGCTTGTCAGCCTTTTGCATCCAACCACAAGTATAACAGGTGGGGGAATGAGACATAGGCACATATACATATGTGTAAATGTCTATACGAGAACTCATCAACCAGGTCCAGCCTGTATGTCTTTCAATAGAGTTAAATCAACTCTAAGTTACCAGAATGAGTTGCCAAATGAGTCAAGAGACAATGGTACATAAATAGGTAGGGATGGAAATTCCATCATTTCCAAGCAGATCACATTTTTAGCTTACAATCAAAATAGAGCGTTATAGCTTTGCCCAGGAGAGAGAAGAGAGGAGGTGCTGCTTTACCATTTAAAGAAGAAAAAAATCATATATATATATATATATATATATATATATATATATATATATGCCAGATAACAAATACTGTATCCAGCTAAAGCAATTGATTCTCCAGTAAAACAACACAAATTAGCACATACTGAGCAGATTTTTAAAATTCTCTTTCATTGCAAGACAATTTGATAAAATAAATAAGTAGCTTTGAATGAAGCCACTGTCAAATTCATTGTCATTTTGAATGAGCAAGAATTTCCATATTTTTATTTTGACTTCACATAATTATTTAATCATACTGAAGATCCACACTTAATGGACTGGTGAATTCTTCAAAAAAAATAAAATAAAATAAAATAAAATCAATAAATAAGATAAATGACTAAGTAACAGCATTAGTTTCTTGAACATAAACCATTACCATACTTACCTGCTAGTTACTGATTAGTAATATCAGGCATTATTTTGTAAGTGAAGAGGAACAAGAAGTAAATGGAGAAAAGAGAGTGGTCTCAAAAGGTGGAGAAAAAAAGTAATTTTTTTTAGTATATATATATATATATATATATATGTATATATATATATATATATATATATACATACACACACACACACTTTTTTCTTTATTAAATAAGCCAAGAGCATGGTTAACTGTGTCTGATTTTAAAGTAAACATGCGCGCACACACACACTCACAGTATATATATATATATATATATATATATATATATATATATATATACACACACACACACACGTGTGTATGAATAAAACATCCCTCTCCTATAGTGATCAAGAGAGCTAGATTTTATTGTCACAGTTCAATCTTTGGCATAGATAGGTCCTGTTAGTTTCGTTGTAGTCACACACCCACACACACACAAAAGGGGCAGGGAACGCAAATGAAACTATAAAAACAAACTTTGTACAGTCAAAGAATAAAACAGTACTTTTTTAAATGTTTGAATATCAGGCATTTTGCTTTCTTTTTTTTTTTTCCAGCCAGAGAGGTGTATTTATTACATTTTTAATCTATAGGTCGTAATGTTTTGCAAAGTTTTTGTTCAAAACAAGTTTAAGAAGATGTGTAATTTTTTTTTTTTTAATTTTATTTTTTAAAGGCATCACCAAGTCATCTTTTCACTGCTGATTGGTGGTAGTGATCGTAACTCGTTGAATAAATGAAGTTTTAGTATTGTTGTATACACATGAATAGTGCAGACAAGCACCAGGTTTTTTTTTGTCTTTTTGGTTTTTTTTTGTTTTGTTTAAAGAATCAAACACCAAATTTACAATTAAATATCTTTTCGGCTGCTGAACCCAAAGAAACGAAACTTTAGAAAAATAAATAAAAATTTTAAAAAAATTGAAAAATGAAAAACATTTTTTTAAAATTAAATTCCTTATATGAATGATTGGCTAACAATAGAAGTGAGATCACCTCATTATTGGAGAGAGAGAGAGAGAGAGAGAGAATCCCATAAAATAAGATAAAAAAATGACAGATATAAAAAAAAGAAAAAACAAAGTATATGTATACAAAATTGATAATCAGTGGGTTCAAACTGCAAAATTACTTAAAATATTGATGAATTTCATTTGTGAGAGATATGTGTTAATAATATACTGGATTGAGCTGTTTATGCTTGAAAATCAGAAAAATCACAATTTGCAAAAAGGAAACGAGTTAAATTATAGTAGAGGGGAATCAGTGAAATATGTGAATGTTTAATTTGTAAAAGGTTCTCACTATAAAAAACATTTTTTTATACTATTTACCTACTTTGAAAAGACAAATAAGAAACACTTTGCTACCTATTCCAAGGAATAGCAATTACGCACACAATTATATATATATATATATATATATATATATATATATATAAAAAATTGTGAAGGACCAGAAAAGTAATTGCCATATAACTCATGTAACACTGCATTTAGCAACCAGCCATGAATATTCCAATAACTTCAGCTAATTCTTGATTTTTATCTAAATTACATCAAAATAATAAAAAGATATATAAAAGCATTTTATTCTCATCAGAATTAAATCTGGATAAATTCTAAATTTTTCTTTAAAATTTAAATTATGCAAAATATTGATTAGAAATTAAAGAATTATAGAAAATCCTTTCCACGACTAATCTTTATAGTAAAAAATAATTTCAGATCATTTTAAATAGAAATTTTAGAGAAGAAAAAAAAAAAAAACTAAAGTGATAAATATCATCACTAAGTGAATCAGCCTGCATATAAGGAATAGAATAAATATGTTTTTTTTTTTTTGTTTTTTTTTTATAATCTGATTGTGGCCTTCTCATTTATGTAAGATAGACTCTTGCAACTAGCAGGGGCAGAAGTTTGCATAACTAAGAAGTCAAGCAGGAATATGGCTGCCTATCTGCCCCCTGGTGGCAGTGCATGGAATAAGGAGGGAACAATTTTAGAAAGATATCATACACCGTTCTGTTCAAAATCTCAATCCTCGATAAATACCTTTCTTTTTACACTTTTTGTTAACATGAAAACAAATGATATCTACAATGTTGTTACTACACAATATTTGCTTGGCCAAGAAATAAGCTTTTGGCACTATAATAATGATGATGATAGTAATAATAAATCAAAATCAGTTATATTAAGATTTTCAATATTACTTATTTTTATAGAATGTTCTTTTTTTGTTTTCCTTTTTTTTTTTTTTTTTGACCTCCAAATGAACAACTATTTCAATTAAACAGAAGTTCTATTTTGGGCACATTAGTCACACACACAAAAAGGGAGAAATGAGGGGACACCAAATTTACACTTAAGGGACAATAACAACAATCATAAAAATGTATACAAACACAATATATAGCACATAGTTTAATTACAAGGTCAGGTTGAGCAGTTTAACTTGGGAAATAAGTTGCTATCTTTCTCCCCAATGAGCTCTGAAAGACTGACTCAGTGATATTCTTCTCCTCAAAATAATATTTTTTTTTTTAAAGTTATAATGGTTGAGGCTACAAATACCATATTTTTGTTGATTTTTATAAAATTGTAATCATTAACTGTATAATTATTCATTAAACCGGGGCTTGGGGCCTTGCTACTGCAGCAGCCAGGAAGTGGGGTACATAGACTGGCAATACCAACAGCAGAGAGAGAGAGAAAAAAATGTTCTTTGGGTTGGGAGAGAAGGAATAAATAAATAAATAAAAAAAAAAAAGAAGGAAGCTGTCCAAATTTTCAATCTACCAAGGAATGCATTATTAATATTATTATTATTATTTCCTTCTCCAGTCAACAGAATTTGGAAACCAAATTTTTCTTAAAGCACTTATTTCTATTTTCTGTCTTTCTTTAAATGATGCTTGGTGATTAAAACTAACTCTTACTCATTTTTTTTTCTGTTTTTCTTTTTAAGTAAGCAAGGCAGGAGATTTTAATGTCCAAAGAAAAAAAAACAAAAACAAAAAGGAAGACAAGTTCTAACTTAGGAAAATGAAAAATAAAAATTAAAAGGATATACATTTGATCTAGCAGTAGTGCAGCCAGAAATGTAAATAAAATGTTAAATAAGGTATACATCATTTCAGCAAAAATGTGGAAGGGTTTTTTTGCATGTATTCATTTATCAAATAATAATGATAATTAATAATAATAATTATCTATACAATGTTTATTATTGCCATGAGAAAACATACAAAATTTAAAAGAAAAAAATGTAAAAGCTTTTAAAAGTGTTAAAGAATTATCAATAAACAAAACAAAAGAAAAATGTCTTAAAAAGAGAGAAAGCTATACTGGATGGAAGTTGTTTGATAACCAATATTGCTTCAGAAATTAAAAAAAAAAAACATAAATAAAAAATAAATGAATAAATAAATCCACATACATGGAGGAGGGAAATTGCATGTAGATTGAGGGTGGGAGTGGGGGTGGGAAATATTTGTTGATTTTATAAAATAGCTGTGAAGATCAACAGAACAAGTTCTGTGAATAAAGTGTTTTAAACCTGATGCTGTAATTCAACGATTTTTTTAAAATATTTTAAAAGGCTTGTGAATGGTTGCTTTATTAGATTAATTTTTTTTAATGAATGTATACACAATCGTAAATAAATATTATGCTCAATATATTAAAATATTGATGCCCTATGTTGCACAGTGACAATTGGGTTGGTTTTATTTATTCCAAAATTTGGTCATATGCAGTAAATTCAACAGTGTATGTGTGTGTGGGTGTGTGTGTGCGAGTATATATATATATATATATATATATATATATATATATATTAAAACTTTACATGATCAAATTCAATCCACTGAAAATGATCATACAATCATTTAAAGTTTGATATTTTATATGTAAAATAAAAAATAATTGGCTCAGTAAATAAATAATTTTAATTACATTGAGCCTTCTGGCTGGATCAGTTTTAATATTTAATTTTTAACAATTAATATTAATAGCATCTCCTTTGGGATTTTACCATCAAGCTGCTTCCTTTTCTGTGTGCATATATATATATATATATATATATATATATATATATAAATTTCTTAATGGATTTATTTTTTAACATTCGAAGTAATATAATTTTGCTCCCAAATTTTGATAAAACACATTCATGATCTTCAGCCTGGCAGTACATCAAAACCCTTCAGAATATTTATCACAGGAAAGAATTGATGTTTACAACCAGTGAAACATCTGAAAAGTGTAAAATCTAAAATTTGTCAAGATGGGATGATAAATTTAAACAATTGCGTAATATGACAATTTCTTGAAAAAATAGTTCCTCCATTTTGCTTCAGAAATGCTTTCATTTCAACTTTTTAAAAATTAAAGTAGATATGTTAATCTAATGAGAAAAGTGTCAACAGTCTATTTGTTCTGCTTTTATTTCAAATAACAAATTTCCTTCATACACTTAATATGATCAACAAAGAAATTATGTTAGATTTATCTTTAATAAATAAATCTGATCTTCGGAAACTTTCTAGCTCTCCATAAAATTCAGGTTGTCACTGGCATAAAATGCAGTTTTTTCTGTTTTTTTTTACACTAATATAAAAAAGAAAAATGATAATGGGAGAGGGATTTTTTAAAAAACTGTAGCACAAATCAATTTTTGTAGTTCACATGATAGCCATCACCCTTGAATTGTACTAAAAATGCAATAAGGTAGAAAGGAACATGGTCGACATATGGTGCATAATCTGACAGTAGGATTTGCTATCACAGTATCTAAAAGCCTTATTGAGGAAAAAAAATTGCTATTACCCTTGAAAGACTTTGGGGAGAGCAGGCAAAAAAAAAAAAAAAAAAAAAAAAACAAAACTTTAATTGCACAACTCCGAAGCAGGTAGATTCCCCCACAGACATTCCATAATAACCTAAGTCTTTTATCAATTTTCAACAGAAAATAACTTTAATCATTTAACTTAATGATGACAATAATGAGGCTGATAAGAATTTGATATCAAAGAGTTTATGTGAAACTTTGTGTACTTGCTGAGAGTAAATCACTTTCTTTCCTCTCTCTCTCTTTTTTCACCTTCTTGAACAAGTGGCCAGTCAGTATTGATTATAATTATTTTATATAAAGTGGGCCAAATGCAAGGAGTAAGAACTGATTACGCTTGTTTAACTCATTTTGTGAAATAAGAGTACAGTACAATGCAAATGTAGTCGGCAGGGGAAAGATTCGTTATAAATTTAATATAAATGTCAGTGTTTATGATACAAATAAAACCAGATAAGTTTAAATAATTGTCTATCACATGCTTTTAAATGTGATAAGTAATTCTGTTGTTTTCATTTTGCTAAGCAGAATTCCTCTCTACCAACCCCATTTGATATGAAAACATCAGATATGCTCACCTCAACGTTTTTTTTACATTTTCTTTGTTTTTTTTTTTCAATTATTAAAAGGAAAAAACTGATTGTGCAAGAACGGAGGAGTTTATATAATTGATAGGTGGATAGATATGTGTGCGTATATCAAAATAGTTTTTAGCACTAGAAAACATTTCCTGTTCTGACACTAGAATAATTTTTTTTTAAACATTGATTTTCCAGGTTTTGCTGTAGTTTCTTTTTTCTCCAAATTAAAAAGGAATAAATTTTGCAACAAATGATTAAAAAAATTAAGTTTTTTTTTTTACTTATAAAAGTAAAAATGGAGAGGATTTGATTACAAAACATTAAATAAATACTGTCAGAGATATCAATACATTTTTCCAAGTTGAATATTAATTTTTATTATCAAGTGAAAATTCTGAGAATCAATTCAGTTTATTAGTCAAGCGAGTGATTTTAATCAAATTATGATAGCCATTTTTGGAGTGGGTTAGGAGGTACTGAAAAATGAGCAGGAGTTAAAAGACATAAGCCCAACTAAATAAGGATCAACAGCTACTTACTCATCAAGCAGAGAATCCAACAAGAGCAGAAAAACTAACAAGTATCATCAAATCACTGAAGCAAGGTCTCTTAATATGTTGAAAAAATTAAACAACTGCAACAATTTAAAACTATTATCTCATACATCATCTACAGAGTAGCACAATTTTGAAAGATATTAAAAACTGAATAATAAAATCCGTCGAGTGTAAAAAAAAAAAACTATGTGATAGTGATTTTGCATTTTTTTTTTTTTTTTTTTCTTCAAATATCTAAATTAAATTTATGAACTATTTTATGTATCACATGTAGATGGATTTACTGACAAATGAAATACTTTGGTTTTTAATATAAATTACTGAATATAAAACATGAAGTACCCAAGAACAGCACTATGGAATCACACAGACAAATGGTTAAGATAGAATAATTGAAAAAAAAAATAAATAAATAAATAAAAATAATAATAATGTAAAACTTGATACTATAAAAAAAAAATTAAAGCTTCAAATTCGACTGACAAAAGACTGACAGGGAGAAGAAAAAAACTTATTTAGCTGAGATCCTACAGAGTTTGAATTGAATAAATCAGAATTATACCGGGTAATCCCTCTTTATTTATTTTTTTAATATTTTGATAAATGAAAAGAGTGGGCAGTGTGTGTGTTTGTATTTAAAGTGTTTGACATGGTTAGACATCTAATGATCATCTTGTGACAATGGAATGACGGCAGGATTCAATCATTTGTTTATAACTTTGACTTTTTTCTTTTTTAAATTAAAATTAAAAATAAAATTAACTTTAAGTATCTCACCTTTATATGCTTATTTTTTTTAAAGGCCAGATTTGTAAACCATCAAGTTCTTTTGCATTTATTTACGTGTGCAAAATTTCCTACATGTGAAAATGAAACCTCCATGACTAAAGCAGTTTGTTCCTTCACAAAATTTATCACTGCTACATGAAAAGTGAAAAGCAGAAAGCATCCAACAATTTGAATGCTCTTATATATTTAGATTTTAATTTCATGTTTGCTCTATACTTGATTGGTTGCTTGGTCAAAACAAAGCAGTTAATAGGCATCACTCTAATTCATCTGTAGTCTTACAAGTTTAATCAATATAAGGTGTGCCAAGTAGTTAGGACACAAAAACATTTAAGTTTTTCTTTCTCTCTCTCTCTTTTTGACTGCTAGGCACACATGATGGTCACTGGCTAATTTCAAGGCATGAATTTGTGTCCACTGTTTAAACATTTTTTTTTGTTAGTGAGTATAAGTGAAGAGTTGCTATAAGGATAATATTTTGATAGTTTCTTTTCAAATTTCAGTAAAGTTCTTATATTCTCAGATTAATGATCAGTAATGGCAAGGATATATAAATAACCTCAAAAGAGTTGGTGACACCAGCATCCTCTTCCCAAAACACCCCCCCGCCCAAAGTAAAATGTCATTCATCAATCTTAGTGGTTTAGCACCAATACACAAATTCACCAGTGGTTCTCTTGTCAACTTTCACCAAAGTGTTTTATCCACAAAATTTTCTTTTGTAGAAAGGAGATATTTGCAGTGCAATTATTTTCTGCTCATTAATGACAATATATTATTCATATGATAAAGACAAAAACCGAACATGACGTAACTAATATTAATACTGTTACAACTGCAAAAGGTAAAATAAGTTACCTTCCCTCCATCAATATCAACATATCTGATATTAATAACAAGAAAGAGAGAGAGAAACAGAATCTGTATCGAAATTCATACCTTTGATAGTAGTAGTGGTGGTGGCAGCAGCAGCAATAAATGTGAATGACATTTAGATAGGAATATTTGAAAAATATAAGAATTTAGTGAAACCAATGAGTTTTACTTACAGTCATTTAAAATGAGATGTAGTTTTTCTTTTTTTTTCTTTCCTTTAAAGAGATACTTGCTATAAAAGATCTTTAAGCAAAGAACTTTTTTCATCGACATATTGAGAAACAAAAGCAAAAACAATCTTAATTTCATTTATTTTTTATTTTTGGAAAATCCAAACTAAGCAGTTTTAAACAATTTCAACTCTTTCAAAAGAGCAGAATATCACAGCTTTACAATACATAAGAGAGTATTCCAAAGTGAATTATAATTTTTTTTTCTTGCTTGCTTGCTACTTCAAGAACTAGAGATTATGAGAATGTGTGTGTGCATGTATGCATGTTTTGGAAAATTATAATTACCTTAAAGTCACGCAATAAAGATCAATAGACATTTACTTTTAACAAAGACAGGAATATGGAATACTTTATCAACTTGGCACCTTATTGTTTTTCATTCATTTAAATGATTGCAATCTCCAAACTCTAACAATATCGAAAACATACAATTCAGTTGCTTTGATTGGCTGGCATAACACTGTATGTAAGACATCACAGAATATCAGTGAACCATTGTGGACAGTTCATATATACTTCAGATTATGAAGTTAAAAAAAAAAAGAAAGAAAAAAAAATCAAATGATTAAATGGAATGAAACATTGATTTTTTTTTTTTTTGTGTCTTTAATTTAAAAAAAAAAGTTTCATTTATTTTTTGCTTTGTTTTTAATTATTTACTTTGAGTTTTTTTATTTATTATTCTATCTGCTTCTGAATACTTTAGTTCTGTACTATGAGCATCATTTTTAAAACTTTTTCTTTTATAACTTGATTGGATTTTTTCAGTTGTTGCAACAAAATGTAATGAATTCAAAAAGTAAAAAGAAAAGATGGAATATTCTGAATTTTTTTAAGTTACATTGTGTCCATAAATATTTTAATGCAGATGCTTCAATGTTTCCAAAAAATTTAGAAAGTAGATTAGAGGACACCTACTAATATAGTGTACTTTTTCTTTCACTAATACAATGTTTATAAGGCCACTATAGAAAAATAAAATGTTAGAAAGCCAGCAGTTTTTGGTCATTGCGTAGTAATGTAAGACCTACTTAAAAAGGTGGAGAGGCTTCAACGGTGAGTAATTCCATTGTTTGGGGGATGGGGAAGGGTTTTTTCTTCTCTCTCTTTTTTCTTTTAAGTTTACCAGGATATTACATACAGAAAGCACCAGTCTAGTAAAGGCCACAATAGACCTTCAAATAAGGGGGGCAAGGGTAGAGTGGGTGAGGAGTGTCAAAAACAGTTAAATGAGAGAGTATAGCTCAAGCACACATCAAGAAGTTATTAAAAGAATAAAAACAATCTGAGCTGAGTATGAGCAATGTAAATCCAAGGTTGATCAGTAGAGAGGAAGAGGAGCTAGAAATAAGAATGGGAGGGAGGAAGGGAAAGGGAGGAGGAGGTGGAAGAGTAATGCAAACAGTAAAACATAACCGATATATTTTTCTTATAATTTTTTTTTTTGTCATTTGTGATATCAATCTTTTTCTGGTAATAGGAAAGTAGAATAGCTTTACTATTTATCAAGATATATTTTACTTATTGATAGTAGTAAAACCGTGTCCAATATTATTGTCCCTGGCTGCACCACTGATAGCAAATGTATTAAATCTGAACAGACGGATGCCTTTGTAGTTTAAAAAATATCAAAACTGAGAAAGGGAGAGGATCACTGTGCATGAAATCATTTACAGGCATAAAACATGATTTTGATTTATTTTTAAATTGAAGTTATTTAAATGATCGAATCAAAGAAAAGTGACCAATTGTTAACAAGAGGTAACAAGTGGGCAGCAGTAATGTAACTACTGAACCAGACATTTATTTTGGTAGAAATGGTCACATTTATGCATCATGTTTATTTATCTGCAGTTTGTTCCCTTTCAAACATGTAATATTAACTTGTAGGGAGGGGCTTCTTTTTTCTCTTTCCAATTTTAGGAACAATTTCGTTAAGAATTTTATCCCACTCTCACGGAGGGAGGGGGACAATTGTGGAATACAAAGAGGAAATGTAGAGAAAAGTGGGGAGAGAGAGAGGAAAAAAAAGAAGAAAAAAAAAAAAAGAAAACCATTTTTTAAAAATATCTATATGTCCAACTCAATACTGAACAACTGAGTACATTTTTTTTTCTTCAAAAACTCATTCACATGGTCACCACAACTAAAATTTTGTACAAAAACACAACAATCTGCAACTGCTACTGTGAGTGCTATGACCTGAGAAAAAGCTGCCATTTCTAATACTGGAATGTGTTAAGTTGGTACACAAGTTCCTATGGCTATATAAAACACCCACCCATGATTCATCCACAACCCAGAAAAAGGAAAACATTTAATTATGGTATTATTATTATATTATCATTATCATTATTATTCACAGGTATAAAAAAAAATAAATAAAAAAAAATAAAAAATAAAAAGTACTGAGAGCAGTAGAAAAACAGTTCAATAATAGTGAAGTGTTAGCATGGCAAAATGACAGACACAACAAGACATACAGACAAATTATAAACAGAGTATACAAAATGGGCAATGAAGGGCCACAAGAGGCAGCTTTGGATTTTTAGCGGTGGTGGTGGTGGTGGCGGCGGTATTCTACGAGAAGTCTGCCTCTCCAGCAGCAAATGGGATTTTCGTTATTTTTTTTAAATTTCAGTCTTTTCGCTTTGTTTTTCTTTGTAGTGATTAGGAGTTATAAAGATACGACATAGACAACACACAGCCTGACTGGCAAGCTAACAAGGCCTTCTCATTGATTGTCGTAAAAGAAAAAAGTGGGGGAGGATTTTTTTTTTTTTTTCTTAAAAACACACTCAGCAGTAGTAATAATGAACATTATTTGAGCTGCCACTTGCCAGTTTGTAGCAGAAAAGATACTGCGTTGTTTTGGGGGTTTAAGATTTGCTTTGAGGTTTGGTTTTTTTTCCGTCTAATTGTTAAAAAAGAAAAAGAAAAGGAAAAAAAAAGCTCCTTTATTTATTTTTTTTTTTTAATTCTTTTTTAAATTTTCCTAAGAGAAGTTTAAAAAAGGTGTTGCTTTTTCTTTTTGCTTCTTCAAAATACAAACTTTTTTGTAAGTTTTTTTTCCCAATATTTCTTTTTTAAAGTATTTTTGGGAATTCAAGTTTATTTTCTGTCAGTTTAATAACCTCTCCATCCTCAATACGTGTTGTGGAAATTGTTATGACTAAATCATGAGTGAGGTGTAATAATGTAAAATATTTTGTGGATAAAAGGGTCAATAGCAGTTGTTTTATTTTTTTCTTAAGTACTGAAGTATGATGACATTTAACAGACTGCTCAGTTCTCCCTCCTCTTTGCTAAAATACTTTCATCTGATATAATTGACATGATCATTGAGGGACTAAACCAAGGCAGCAGTAAACAGACTGGCTTAAACTGATGATGCATCTTCTAAAATTTAGTAAAGGTGTGAAAATGTTACCAAGTATTTGGAGCATAAATTGCTTTTGGTTATCAAAAATGAATATGTGTAATACATTTTCACCTTTACAGTTGAGAACTTATATATGTAAAAATTAGAAAATTTGTAAAATGACTGGCTACAAATTTTGTTATTTTCAGTAGATTGAAATCATTCACAGGTTTCTATAATGTAAGACACTCTCTAGAAAACACACTTTATTCTTTCATATGGACTTAGGACAAATTAAATTATGTTCATTACAGTATTAATCAAAATTAGTTTTAGTCATTGAAAAATAAAAGGATTGCATACCCCCATTTTTTTGTTTTATTTGGGTTTTTTTTGCTTTGTTTTGGAGAAATATTACAAAGTTATATGAAAATTACAAAATCACTTAGTATTGCAGGAGACACTTGAACATTCGGAATAAAAATGCATGTAAATATCTGGCATTGCTATTTTCATCTTTAAATGTCAATAACTGAAATGATTTTATTTATTTATTTTTTTGTTTTTTTTATTTCACTTTATGCTATCACAATGCATTAAATAAATTCTTTAAAAATTTTAATACGCAATATCAGTTTGATTAAGAAAAGAAAAATATTAGTATTTTTATCTTGAAAATAAAATTTACAGGATAATGAATGTTTGAAAATTGGAATAAATGATTATTTTTAGCAGCCTTGACAAAATGATAAATTGCAATTATTAAAAAGAAAAAAAGAAAAAGAAAAACGTAAAAAGAAAAAAGGAACTGTTTCTACTACCTGGAAAATATTTTGCAGTGGAAATCAAATTTGAAAAAAATAAAATAAGTAGCAGCATTTTGCATATACTACATTTTGATCAACAGTGGCATTATTATACACAAGAGACTTAAAAAAAAGGTTAAGTTCTTACCTTAAAAAACTTTTAACTGATTTTTCTGCTATTTACTGTTATTACTTCCACACATTTGTCTCCTATGTTCACAATTGTTGAATTTTACAATTTTGTAGCTGCAAAGAGGCAGATAACTTATTGGTAAATAGATTTGATCAATACAGCTTCCAAATAAATTTAGGATCATTTATAGTTTTTGGCATAGTGAAACTGAGGAATGTGTTTAGAAAACATTTTTAAGGGTTTTAAGCATTAAAATAAAAAAAATTAAATCTTATTACCCCTAAATTTTATTGATTTTCTAATTTATTATTTGAATAGTTGCAAACCTATATAATATTAATCACTCTGTAAGGAAAAGAGATGACAGAGCTGATATGCCTATAATACATCATATTTGCTAAATAGATCATCAATGCTATGTGGCTTTATGATTTCAATAATGCAAAAATACAGATTTTAGCTGTTCGAAATTTAGATTAAGTAAAAGTTACTTACTATAAACTACCATAAAAAGGGCACTAACAAATGATATCAGTTATTTTTGGCACAGAAAAGATCACTTTGTTCAGCAACTGACATTACAAAACTTTAAAATTCGTAAAATTCTAGGATTTGAATAAGAAAAATGTAGTGGAGTAAGGGACAAAGGACAACTCCAACAAATATCTTTACATGGAGATGGTTTTTGAAAATTTGCTAAGATCTGATTTACTAAAAAAAAAAAAAAAAAAAAAATTGAGAGAGAGAGAGAGAGAGAGAGAGTGTGGTGTGTGGAAATAGGTGGTTGAGTTTAGCACACTTTTTGTATTAAAAAAAAAACAAAAAAAACAAAAAAAAAAAAACAGAAAAAAAAAAAACAAAAAGTAGAAATTTGGTGATAAATATGAAACTTGCAGCCAGGAATTTTTAAGTCTCTTACACATGTGCGCGTGTCTTTTTCTTTTTTGAGAGGGGGGTGTTTTGTTTGTTTTGTTTTCCCCACCCTTTCTCTTTTCTTTTTTGCTTTCCACATATTTGAAAATCAAAAAGAATCAGCATCACCAGAACAAGCTTCACATCACTTCATTTTAGCTGACATTTTTTCTTCAAGACCTCAGATTACTCATGTCTAAGTACGATTTGGTAAGCACCGCTCTCTGCCACCAGCATCCAATGCTGCTGCTGCAGTAGATAGAAACTAGTAACATTTCCATTGCATTGGACAATAAAACTAGGCATAATTTCAAATATCACATCACAAAAGTTTATGACTACCTATGGTCAACTTTAACCATCCTCCATAGAGATGGCCTAGACAACCACTGATTGCACCTGGTCAATTATATAATATTTAAACAACTTTTGGAATAATTTCTTTTTTTTTTCTCTCTCTCTTTTTTGTTTATTTTTTCTTTTTTTTTTGTTAATGCTGGGTGGTTATCAGATCTTTTTCTTTGTTTTTTTTGTTATTAATAATCATTTTGTGTTTTAGGTTTTAAAAAAGCAAGATAGGTATGGATTTTTTTTTAGCTACGAGATCTGGTTTCACACAGGAAGAATGTTTTTTCTTTTTGCTTGTGAAGGGTTTTTTTTTTGTATTTTTTTCTTAAATAAAAGGGCAAAGGGGTCATACAGATACATGTGAGTGTATATGTGTGCAATTTTAGGAAAGTGGTAAAAGAAAAAAAATCTAGAGATCACAAAGAGAATGGGCAGGTATGAGATGGGAGTCTGGAAGGGATGAAAACTTCTGGTTGAAAAGTCACATGGAATCTCCCCCAAGAATATTGCCTAACAGAGGAGTAGAACCAGGTTCCTCTAGCGGAACTCCTCCCCAGAGACTAGTATTCCACATGGCATTTCCTGGAAACCCTCCAAATGATACAGAGGCAGGCATATTCCAGTGTGTGTTTTCGTTGCGGCTGCTATAGTGGGGAGGTGCCCCTGGTTGTGGTGGAGGTGGGGGTCGGTAATCTGACTGAGACGATTGTGACCATTGACTAGTGGAAGGGGGTGTAGCCGTTGTTGTTGAACTCTGCTCAACCAGATGAGTAGCCTCACGTTCAGAGACAAACTCAGCTAGAATGGTAGTATTCCCAAGCACACAGGTATTCAGGGCTTTTTGAGCTTTTATGGCTTCATCTTTAGAAGAATAGCGAACAAGAGCCTGGCCATGGTTGAGAATCAGATAGAAAAATTGCAGAGGCCCATGCTGTTGGCACAAAGTTTTCAAAGTGGAGCCATCAATCTGGAAGAAGAAAAAAATTTTTTTTCACATTTAAAATTTGTTTTTATTACTATTTCTAATTAAATTAAAAAAAAATTTCTTCCATCAAAAAGTGTTTTCCACTGTAATATTAAGAATAATCCTAAATAACAAGGAAATAAATATATAAACTTGTTGGAGGCTAATTTTTTTCAATTTTCCAAAATATATAGATTTATATGAAGTTAAAAAACATTTTACAAGTAAAAATGTTTACAAAACATTCCAAGTAAATTCAAGTGTCAGTCTTTGAAAAATAAAGTACAAATACGAATAAGATATTCACTACATATAAATCTATAATACATTTTCACTTATGTAAGTAGGCATATATTTAATGAGTTATCTTTGGTATCAAATATATTGAAATAACTTATTAATGTATATATAACTCTAACTGGGCCTTATAATGTTTCAGTTGATGATAAAAATCAATTGTGAAGTAAGGAAACAAATTAATAAAAAAGTGTGAGATAAGATAGAGATAAGTAAATTAACAATAAAAATAAATAGTAATCCTAATTTTTAGTAAAAAAATAATCATAAAAGATTTATCATATTATTTACCTGGGGTGTGAGATTCCTGAGAACCAACCAGTTGCTTACAGACCATGAAGCGGACGAGTTGACTGAAATGCAAAATAAAATATCAATAGTTTAACTACATTAAAATCTATTAATTTACATTGCATTATTTTAATGAAATTATATAAAATTTGAACAAATTTGAACAAAGACTAGAAGTTCTGACAGAATTTGTATAAATTTAAATACTGATAAAAAAAATTTAAGATAAATGCTAATTTATAGAATTTTTATGTATAGTAATGATTTAAAAATATTAAAATCAATCATGAAGTTAGTTTGATGAGCAGATTAAAAGTTACAAGTTTTTACAGTCAATGGGACTTCTTAAAATTGTACCCAATTTTTCCATACATTTTGAATATTTAAATTATTACATAAATAGCTGTTAGCAGTTATACATTATAGGTCTTAAGGAATAATAGCTACTTTCAAAAGTAGAACAGTTAGTGACTGAACAATAATTTTTATAATAAAATACAATTATGCTAGATAAATGAGAAAAAAATGAACCATCAGGTATAATTTTAGTGTCGGAAAGCAAAAAAAGTAATAGTTGAACTATATTCAAAGTAAAAATTGTCTAAATTAATGGGAGGAATAAATATCAAATTGAATAAATTAGATTATTTTTTCAGAAATTCAGTGAATACAAAGTAGTGATATTTCTATTTTAATAAAAAACACCAAATAATTTTAAATGAAAATTGAGTATATAATTTAGTAAATAGCATCCTAAAAACCTACTTCTACAGTTGAATTTTCAGTTAATTATAAATATCCTTGCAGAGGTTTTAAATATACTAATACAATATGTATGAATATAGAAATTGGTTTAAGCCACTTTCCATATGAGATTACTATAATGCTGCATTGAAGTTATCAAAGAGGTCAAATTAGATAATGTTACAGAAATCAGTATCTTGCAACATTATCAAGATCAAAATTAACTTTTAGACCAAGCATTGTGACACAAAAAAAAGATTGTTTAAATATACTACATATCAGTTTTTAATTATATTTTTGCAAAGTCACCATGAATTTAGTTACTTAGGGAAAAAAACTTTTTGGTAAAATTTGGAGTAATTTTAAGACTTTAACAAATTTATTTACAGTACTGTTATTAAATTCAGATTTGTCACAGCTGAGGGCAAATATTTTATTTCATATTAAAAAAAAAAAACATGACAGAAATTGATTTCTTATTTTTCTCTTCTATTCTGAGATAAAATAAACAAATGTTCAATGTCAGTCAAAATAAATAACTACAAATCAAACCCTACTGTTATGACTGACAAATGTTTTTGTTTTATATGCGAAATTAAAATACAATCTATATAAAATAACAAATTTCCCTTGTCTATAAACAAGTTGCATGAATATACACATAACATACAAATGAAAGACCACAAACTGACTGGTTATATTATTAAATTGTGTATCTTGTTTCAAATTTTCAAACAATGTAACATATGCAAAGTGTCTCTTCCTAAGAATATGTACCAAGTTTGCAACTCTTGAGTTATGGAGTTAATGAACATACAGAAATGTACACTTTTACCTGAACAAAATATACTTAAGAGTCAATACTATCAGCACTTAGCTCATAAAAATACTCCACTACTTGATGAAGGCCTTCCTAGTTAGAAACCAACAAATAGTCTCAAACATATTTTATGAATCCACAAAAATACAAATTTTACTTTGAAAATCTCATTACTTATGATTATATAAGATAGTTTTTACATTGATAAGCTTCCTGCAAAATTATTATGAGCTTTAAGAGATCCTCAAAGATATGACCATATATTACACATACCCACTTATTAATCAATGATTTTTTTTAAAAACTTTCAATGCAAATCTATGCCTTTTCTTAAAAGAAATGGTTTCAAACAATTTAACAAATGGAATACTTCAGGTACCTGATTCGTAAATGTCTCTGAGCAGTGTATATATATATATATATATAACAACTTAAAAACAAAATGCAAAAAATATCTGAATTCTTAAAAAGACAAAAACTGGACACCTATGTTCTATTAGAAGCATGTGTACAAAGCGGATATATTCAATTATTTTTCAAGATTAAATTCTGTTAGCAGACCATAACCTACATTTTATTCCTTAAGCATGCCATCCAGAGCAAGCGCATTTAGTGTTTGTATTTAATATATATATATATATATATATATATATATATATATATATATATATATATATATTAGAAGTAGTACAATCTTCGCTTTCACATGCATACATAAAAGAAAATCAGGTTTTCAATGAGAATATACTACAATCTAATTCTGATCAGGAGACAACAGGTTCTCCTAAATATGGATAAAAATTAAAGCCTGAGATGAAAAAATATAAAACACTTACTCCTTGCCATTTGTTGATCAAGATGACTTGGTACTGGTGACAAAAAAGAGATTTTGATTTCAAAGTTCACACAGAATTTTTAATGCCACTTAAACATTTTACACAGCAGTGAAAGAGCATGATAAATAAGTCAGATAGAAAAACAGGACTTGAAAAGAACAGAATGAAACAAAAGAAATTATCATAACTATGTTAATTTTTACAATTAAGAATAAAACCATAAAACCAATTTTGTTTTTAATTTTTCAGCTCAGCAGGAAAGATTCAACAGCCTAGAATCCACTTCATCACTAGTTTTATTTTAACTTATCACGGTATAATGAAATAATCTATAGTTATTCAAGACACCTTAGCCTGTATCATGACATAAAATACATTCATCAACTTTAATATCTGCATTTTTGTTAGAGTTTGTTAATATTTTCATATTTTAACCAATATTCTCCAATTATCATCAAGTAACAAAATGTTTAACTGATTCTGCGAATGACCCAAATATATAGTGAACCACTTGAGCAATTATGGCTGTCACTAATGACCAGAGAATATATCCATCAAAATATGAAAGAAAAAAGGATTAAATAGAAAAATTTATAAATATCAATAAAATTAATCCTACTAATAAATAACAATATAATCTAGTATTTATTTTCTTCTTATCAGTATTTACTTAATGCTAAATGCAAATTGTAAAGTTCGGAATCAGAATAAGAAGAAAAAATGAGAAATGAGCTATTATTAATGTGATAGGTTAAGTGTAAATTATTAAATCTTTTAATTTAAATCTGATATATTTGTTGAATAAGAACAATTGTGCTTGAAAGTAAATTACTTGAATTTATCTTATTTATATGAAGCATATCAAATAATCATCTGAATTACCCCATAATTACACCAAAGTATATCTGCCATTGTAGCTAAAAATCATTTTTTAATTTTTTTTTTTTTTAAATTCAAATAAACTTTGTGAACCAACAGGCACTTGAATTATTCAATGAAATTAAGCCAAAGCAATAACTTAAATTTTAGTTTACAAATGAAATTCTTTTTGAATCTTAATAAGTCCCATTTGAATACTTTAAAAGAAAGGGTACTTAAAGGAATTTATTAACTTTTGTACAAATATAGTTATATCAAAAATTATTTATACTGTATCATTTTATCAAGCAATACAAAATTCATTGTAATAAAAGAAATACAAAAGAATTCCAGCAAAACATTTATTATTAAATACGACCAGCACTCATTATGCAATATATATATATATATATATATATATATATATATATATATTACAAAATGGATTAACTCCAACATATTTTTAATCTATTTGTTTAAACATTTTTAATAGATACTCATATTTGAGAAGAAACTGTTTTTTTATAATTAAAATATATCAGCCTGAATATTAGAGAAATCTTGTTAGGAAAATAAAGCATCCTCTGGCAGGATTTGAACCTCTATTTCCTAGGCCTAGAGAAAACCGTCAATAGATCTGGCATGTCTTGACCACAAAGAAATTTGCAGTTAGACAAAGCTTGAATTAAGCCTTATAAACACATAAATCCCTGATTTTTTGTAATATTTATCTGCTCTGTTTTCATATCCTAATGTAAACAAAGACAATTTTATTTTACGAAATAAAACAAATAAATTAAAAATATGTTGTAAAATGAAATTGTCTTTGTTTACATTAGGATATGAAAACAGAGCAAATATGAATATTATGAAAAATCAGGAACTTATGTGTTTATAAGATTTAATTTGAAATTTGTCTAAATCCAAATTTCATCATGGTTGAGTGGTTAAGACACATCAGATCTATTGACAATTTCCCCTCGGCCTAGGGGATGCATGTTTGAATCCTACCAGAGGATGTATATTTTCCTAGGATTTCTTGAATATTCAAGGCCAACTGATATAGATAAATATACTGTTTAATTATAGAAAACAGGGTATCTACTCAAATACAAGTACCCATTAAAAATAATGATTAAACAACCACATTATATATATATATATATATATATATATATATATAATTTAAATGCATATTGATTTATGCAAAGATGATACTTTCAATTTTATAAATGTACTTATAGGTTGAGACTGAAAAAATTGTAATAAAAGATAAAAGCAGAAATTTTAAATTGCATGTAATTATTTTGATATCAATACTGTTAGATTTAATTTTAAGTTTTGCAAAAAAATAAAAAGAATTTAATTTATCTGGAGAACTTAATTTTTTTTCACAAAGAAAGAATGCAAACAATCTCAACACTCATGTTGTGCAAACATATTCTTAAAGTTAGAAATACTGATTTCTGTGTTACTTTGGGTTTGAACATTTGAATACTTATCTTCAAATTCATATGACCCAACTTTCCTAATTTCCAAATTAAGTCCAAATAACAATCTCTATTTCAGTAGCTAGACTTCTGTCAAAGTGCTGCGTACTGGAACCACATATAGCTTTTATTATAACATTTCATAGTGATTAAAGTGAATCAGTTAAAAATTATATATTGTATATATATATATATATATATATATATATATATATATATATATACATACACACAAGCTGAGGAAAAATAAATGGTGAGGCCAAACACTGAGATTTTCCAAACATAAAAAGAGAAAATCTGAGAAAAAGCCTGTTGTGAGTTTCTTAATTAGTGCAAGATGCAAGCACACAGAAATGTTCAGTATTTTACATAAATAGTTTTGCTTTTTAACTAACAGCAGGCACATAAAAAAATGGCCTGACAATGTTGCATTTTACTATTCCTCTTAAAGAACAATGCATTAAGTAATTTTTTTTTTGTTTAAATTTGGTAAAAGTAAATATGGCATACTAATATAAGCTGCTTTTAGAAATATTTGGGGGTTGGGGGAGCACAAATTTAAACACTGTTAAATTATCTTGAAGCAGAAAATAAACCCCAAATGTAAATGTAAAATGTGGAATTTTAAGAAACACTTTAGCAAGTTCTGTAAACTTAAGGACCTTACCTGAGGTGAAAGGTTCACTTGATCTTCCAGACCAAGATCCCTGACGGCTGCCAGGGAAGGAGTTGGAGCTCCAATTGGATGTTGATGCTGAAGTAGTTTTGTTGTGAGCAAGGCCAGGAGGTGGGCGAGCAGAACTGCCACTGGATTTGGGTTGCAAAGGCACACCCCAGACCTCAGAAGTGAAACTGGTGGGGGTGGTTACAGATTCAGACGGAGTCCAGCTCTTTTGGCTTCCTCCACCAACAATGGGCTGAGAATTGCTTGTCTTGGGAAAGTCTTTCATTGGCCAGGTTCCTCCAGAAGATTCTGATGTGACAATTGGACTGGATTTAGTAATAGTTGCAGAAAAGTTGGTCAAGTAATCATCTTTGATGGTGTTGACACTAAGTGAGCGAGAAAAGCTACCAGGTGTGATATATGGATCATCCTCCACACTTTTGGCACCTGTAATCCCTTGCCAAGGCTTGCCAGGCACAAACTCTGGAATCATGTCATTTAGATTGAATGCAGAGGATGAAGAAGAGCTAGCAGTTTGAGAATCCTTCACCTCAGAATTGTCCTTGGACTGTTCGGCCTGACTATTTGTTCCAATGGGAGCTACATTTGGCCAATTTTGGGATGATGTAGTGGGAACATTTGACCAAGTGGCATCGCTAAGACCTAGACTTAGATCGTACCTTCCCAGATTAGAAGTGGACATGGGATGATGAACAGGTTTCGAACCTACTGCTTTGTTCATCATGTTATCAGGAATATTGGCATCTTTTTCAGGAGACGGACGTTTCCATTGATTGAGAAGACGGGATTGTGAGCAAGTAGAAATGGCTAGATTGGTCATGTCATTTTGAAGTGGAGAGAAAGCCTCGATTGGTTCAAGCACAGTTGCTGGCTTAGGAAGGTTCTGTTGTGCCTGAGCAATCTGCTGTTGAAGCTGAAGCATTTGGTGTTTAAATCTACTGATTGTGAGGAGAGTTTGGTCCATTTGTTGCCGGTTGCTGCCACCACAACCACCACCCTTGTTCTGCTGCTGTAGGATCTGCTGTCTGGTCACCAGCTGTTGTAGGCCTGACTGCATCTGCAGAAGTTGCTGCAAAAGTACAAGCATTGGAGGAGGCAGCTGCTGATTCAGCAACTGTGGGCTTATTAGCCCAGCCTGGACGGCCATTCGCAGCTGTTGCAAAATCTGATGTTGTGCCATTTGTTGCTGCACAGTATTGTTGGTTGGGAGTTGGTTGGCGCCACTGGCACTTGTTCCACCACCACTACCGGTACCAGTACTTCCACCAGCTCCAGCAGCACTGGTGTTGGTGCCACTTCCTCCTCGGCCCCCAACTGGCCCCTGTGAGGAGTTCAATGCTGGCTGCGGATGAGACTGTACCTGGGGCTGCTGTTGTTGCTGTTGCTGGTGGTGGTGGTTTATTTGCATCGAGGCTTGCTGGGACTGCTGCTGCTGTTGTTGCTGTTGCATTTGTTGCTGCTGCTGTTGTGATTGTTGCTGCTGTTGGTTCAGCTTGTGCATCAGTTTTTGTTGAAGGCTTGTACTTTGACTACTAGAGTTCATTGTCATGCCTGGCTGTGGCAGACTAGAGCTAGGCTTGAGAGAAAGAGGCAGGGATTGATTGGATAACTGGGATTGAGCATTTGGAAATGAAGTATTCTGCATGGAGATATTAGGCACAAAATGACCACTTTCAGATTGATTATCAGATATCTCATCACTTAAGCCACTTGATGAGTCAACAATTCCAGATAATTTGCGCTTTGTATCACCCTGGAATACATCCTCATTGTTGTCTTTCTTCATGGCTGTAGCGCCTTGTCGCAAGTCAGCTAAAAAAAAAAAAAAAAAAAATCAGGGTATTATATATAAATCGAGAAGTCAGTTTTTCTATGGATGTGATCCATATTTATTTAGTATTAAAAAACTGAATTAGTCAATCAGATACTATGATATATTTTTCATGATACAATAGATGTCAGTGTTATTTATTTGGAAAAGCAAATTTTTTTTCTTTTTTAATCATTTCACCCCAAGCAAGGCATTCCACTGCCACTATTGCGCTTGGGGCTACATAGGGGAAGGTAAATAGAAAGAGTGGTTAGATATAGGAAATGTCAGAATTGGGGGTGATAGATAGTTGGGTGGGTGGGAAGAGTGTTTGAAAGAATGGAAGCGAGTTTGTTAGGTGTCTATTGACCTTACATTTAAACTCCTGGAGATTGTAGCCGTTGGAGAAGCAGTCATGTGGAAGGGAATTCCACAGTCGAGAAGTAACATTAAATATATTATCTTATATAGCAAGTGTTTTATATTATATCAAGAGCAATGTGTCAAATTAATAAAATTCATGGAAACAGTGGATATAAAAATATCATACCAACTATGATCATCAAATAGATTAAGTTATTAGAAACTACACATGATGGGGTAAAACTAGAAAATAATAAACACTCACCAAGGGCACTATCATAGTTCATATTATTGCTGATCAAAGCTGTCTGGGCATCATCTCTCTGAAAAAGAAAATTTCATTTTTATATCAAATTTTTCTCAATATACTTTAATTAGCAGCAACAACAATGCCAATAATAAGTTTTGGGCCAAAGTTTTTCCCAATAATTTAAAAAAAAAAAAAAAAAAAATTTCAAATTAAAATGACAAAAAATGATTTTAAATAAAAACTTTCAAAGTTGTTTTTTTTTATACTACATAACTTTTTTTTTTACAGCTCAACCTTCTGCACATAAAACAAGAATTAAAATATTTAAAAATACCATAACTGATTTGTCCTGGTTTGCCAAAGTAACTAAATTAAATATTTGTTATTAAACAAATCTAAAACATTAAGAGTTTACGATTGGCAATCTAGAAAATTAAGACCCCATGAAGAGATCAACATTAAAATATTTGATTGATATCAAAATGCCAGTTTCATATTTAATTACTTCTCCTATATCGTTTACAATTTTTAACAGTATCACAATTAAGTATTTTTAATCTGAAAGCAATCAACCTACCTTAAATCCCATGTCAGTAAGTTGTTGTAATAGTTTTACTCTCATTTGAGGAGCTTGATTAGCACCACCAGGAAACTTGTTAGCACCCTACAAATTAATAGGAAATGTTAATAAATCCAATATTCAATAACTGTAGAGTAAAAATAAATATACACACACTTAGTACTATCACAACGATTATCAGATATTAATGGAGTAATAAAAAAAAAATCCATTTTTGAATGTTTTAATTTCAATCAAGGTAGTAACAATCTTAATCAAGTTTTATAATTGTATTTTCTTAAATGCAAGTTACCTTTGAATCAGTTGGAAAAATTATTAAATGAAACTGAATAGTACATTTTTTTACAAACCTGTAAGCAATTCATACGATTTAATGCACTGAATAAAATTTTAAATGAGGGTGAATATTAACTGTCATATTTGGATAAATTTTTGTTCTCACTAAAAAGCTTCAGTTTCAAAGATATTTTTAAAGATCTATCACCTGATATTCAAGTAAAAAAAAAAAAAAAAGTTACTAACCTTATAATTTCCTCTTTTTCCCTTCCATCCTGAGGCACTGCTCCAAGAGCTGTTATCCTGAGATCCTTCATTCCAAGTGCCCATGTCAGCATCATGCCAGGGTGAATCAACTCCAGCATTTCCTCCACTGCTATCATCGCTCCAACCTTGCTGCAGAGAGCCAGTCTAAGAATAAGATAGATGATAACTGTCTAGTACTGATACTTATTTTAATTATATCAAAAACATATAAAATGTTTGCAGTGTTTAAATCAACAGTGTAGCATATACAACCATGTTACTCAAGTGGGAATATGAAAAATCAATTGTTTTTAATACTTTAACTATGGAGGTAAAATTTGATTCTAAGCAGTTTTTTGTTTATTTGACACACAAAAATATTTTTTTAAACTTTCATCTCATCAATAACATTTTGAACACTATTTCTTAACTATCAGTTTATGTAAGTCATAATTATGGTTAAAGATAATTATAAAAAATGTTTATCACTTAAATCTATTTTTTATTAGTTTTTTAGTAGCTTTTCATTCTTAGTCTTAATAAAAACCTATTGATATTATAGCAAGTCTGAAACAAAACTCAGTAACATGACGCCAACTATCTAAAAGCCAAAATTGTGCTTTAAATCTATATTCTAATATTTTTAATTCTACCATACAAAACTGTAATAAAAACTGACTTCAACATAGCAAATGGCATTTCATAAATAAAAACTATTCTATAGTTATAATATTAGAGTGCTTGAAGAAAAAAAAAAGTAGGAAATATTTTTACAAAAGTTGAATTATAACTCTTCAAAAGATAAAAATATTTTTTGAAGGAACACTTCAAATGTGGGCATAATTATAAAACTGCTCAGAATGGAATTAAATTATTCTCTAGTTAGCCTCACATTTTAAGACAGCTTTGGTATTTAAATAAAATATCTTAAATCTCTTTTCCTGTAAGAATCATTTTAATAATGATAATGATCAGAAAAATGTTGTTGAATGTTTTCACTTGTCAGTGAAATATTAGGATTCATTAGCAATAGATCTAGCTCTTGATACATACTGATGTTATTCAACTAAAGTAAAACCAAAGTATAGTAAATAAATTGTTTAATGTCTGCTAATACAGTAGACAAACTTCAATGAGGAACATCTTATGATTCTTTTAAGTATGTTTTTGTCTGCATTAATAATTGAGATCCCTTAAGCATAAAACTTACTATCAAAATTTGAAGATAAAATCTGGTCAGCATGTCCTTAACTTTAATATATACATACTTTGCATTTTGTTATTTTAAAATATATTTAATTATCTAATTTAACATTTAATTACAATTGTTTTTACTTCAAACAGATTGAAAGGTTAATTCAACTCAATACATATTTCATTGATATAACTATTTTAAAATTTATTTTTTTAAACATAAAATTTAGGTATTATTTTTACATCAACAGTTTTTTAGTACTGACACAAAGCAAAAATACTCTTTCTAATTACAAAGTATCTCAGTGCAATATATAAATGTAAAGATTATCTTGGCATTTTTTGTCATAACTTCGAAATTTTAATACATACTAAACATTTGTAGTTAGACATGGCATTATACTTTCTAAAAAGAAAAAAAAGTTAAATTTTATATAAAATTTTAAAAAGTCTTAAACCAAACCAATGTCATAATGAAATTTTATTTCAATTTATATCTGTTCATACAATACAGTAGAAAAAAGTTATATTTTATAGCATGTAAAACAAAATAAAATTAAATGGATTCTTTAAGCAATTTAGAAAAACAAAAATTGTTATCCAACATTGATTTATATATAACATACACTCATGGATGTGCTGAAAAGTTCTCAACTCAAACAAAATGAAATTGTGAAATAAGATTCTTATGTTTGATCATTTGGTTAAATTTGGGGAAATGGATCAAGTTGAGAACTTCTCAGGATCAAAATTAAATTGGTTAGAATAATAAGATATAAAAAAGAATTAAGTAAACAGAACAAGTAAATAAAATTGAAAATATGAAATCTGACAAAGTTTAATATTTGCTGACAATAAATTTTAACAGATAATGACAAGAAGAATTTCATTACAACAAATTCATAATGCAAAATTATCACTATTAGTTTTATTAGTTTGCACAAAGTCAAGTTTTGATAGTAGGAAACATTTTCATAAAACATGAATTTATTGTTATAAAGAATCAGTTATATTCAGTCAGATTTCAAAATCAGTCAAACTTGTAATGAACAAAAAACAAAATGAAATAATAATTAGCATGGATAGAAAGAGATACAAGTTAACAAAAAGGCATATATATGTATCACAAAATGAATAAACAACATGCACAACAGAAATCTAAAAAGATCAAAACCTCAAATACTCATTCACAATAAAACCAATAATCAGCCATTTTGAATGTGATCACACAGGGATTCATTTTAGATGAAAGGTGAAGAGTTCCCCAAACAAGGTCACCACATCAATTTCAAAGGCTCTTATCTGAAAGATTGGCTATTGGGAGAGTATGACTCCAAAATTACTTTCCATGTTGAAATATATATATATATAAGCAGAAAATTGCTTTGTTTCTGAAAATGGTCATCTAACTCACCTTTCTCTGAGGATTCCAAGTACTTATGTCATTATCATTCCAGTTAGTTGATGGTTTATGTTTGGGAGCCAAAGCTGCTCCCCCCCACTGTGTGCCACTGGTATCCCAACCATTAGATTTTGCCTAAAAAGTTGACAAAAAATAGGCTGCAATTATCATTATCAAATTTAAAATATTATCACCACTACTTTTAAGTAATTAATAGTTTTGGTATAAATAAACCTGGATTCCAAGCAAGTAAAATATTTTATGTAGGAAAACTAAGAAACTATATAAAATGGTTGGGTATTTCATTTTTCATTAGCATCAAGTGAAAAACATTAAGAAAAAAAATAACTACTCCAATTGATCAGTATAATGATCAGATATATGAATAGGTGTGTATATATATATATAGTTGATGTTGATATCATGTTGATCAGAAGATTGCTGGGCAGAGCAAGAGGCTAACAGACAGCAATCCAATTCAAAATGACTGAAGCATATCAAACCCAAATTTTGGTCATTCACACACTTTCAGCTTTCCTTTTTTCTTTCCTTTTTATTTCACAATAAAGACAAACTTGTTATTTTCATAAAATTCACATGGGTATATTGTCAAATGCCTGCAACTGAAATCTAAGAATATGTTTTAGTTATACATTCAACAAATAATTTTTCAAAAATATATAACAATTTCTGCAGTTAAATTTTTCAACCTTAAATAGACTATTTGCAATAGATAATTATTCAAAATTTTGAACCATGCATTTCAACTTCTTGACAAATTCTTCATAAAAAACATTTCATAATTAATCACTTAATGTAACATTAATACAAATTGAGCTATTTTTAAAACAATAAGGTATTATTTGCATTAGTCTCTTTAAATGAAGGTTTCAATTTTTCTTATTTATTCAAAACCAATTTGGAATTTAAATAGTTAATAAAATATTAAGTGAATTTTATTCTCACTCCTATAAACAGCTATAAAAAGCGGTATAATTAGTATGTTCATAACCTAATATGAAAACACTGAAAACAGGATTAACATCAAACAGCAACAATGACAATTTACTGAATATTAAAAATATATTTCTTTAAATATACAGACATTTAAAAAGTACAGATGATCATAAATTCAACTCACAATTTACAGAGTATGCATCGATTCATTTTTATTTCTATACTGATATTTTTCTAAACAAATAAATATTCCTAACAAATTTTGGTCCATCATGAATAATATGATATACAGCATTAATGATATTGTTTTTAATCAACATTTTATGTCATTTTCTACATTCACAAATGTGAAAGAATCAAATTTCAAGCTTTCAGAACAAAATTTGTTTTAAAATTAAAACATCAAAAACTAAATAAATACAAACTGCAGATAAGGTCTTACTTTATCTGTATGGTTCAATAAAAATCTATTATAAATAATTGTAAAAGAGGATAGAATAAAAGAAACAGTTCTAGTGTTACAAAAAAAAAAAAAAAAAAAAGAAATGAATATTTGTTTCTTAGCATTATCAATAATGTTCTTAGGAAAAACAACAGAAAAAAAAAAAGAAACAAGGAATCATTGTGTATAATTATGGCAATGCAATTAGAAGTAAAAAGGATGAAAGAGTTCAGGAAAATCCTCATTTTCATTCAGCCTCAAAACATGTTCAAAATAGATTTCAATTTCAGTAAGCCAACAATAATTACAAACAATTCAGCATTTTAAACAGAAGCAAATAATGCTTTCTTCAGACTAGCAGTCTCAGTTGTTCTTAATGTTTCAAACATACTAATTCTTATCAGATACATTTTAATTTACAAAGATAATTGCATGAATACAATTGAAGATTTTTGTGACTGAAACAGTAAGGTTAAGAATGCCAGCCTGAATGATATTTGAGTAAATCAAAACCAATGTAGATAAAATCCTAAGAATCCTTTGCTTTTTTTTTTTGTCTGATATATTTAAACTCATCACTTACAAACCTGTTCTCAAGACAAAGTAATGAATACTTACCTGCACCTCAACATAGAACAATATAAAAAAAAAATGAAAAAAAAAAAAAAAAAAATAGAAACACAGAATAGGAAAATTTTTGGAAAGGGGGGTGGGGATGTAATCAATCTTTTCAGCATGCATATTACATTTATCAGATTTGTAAATTAAATGTTAAGGGAGAAAGCAAAGAAAAACTCAGCTTCAAACAGATAATCTAAACAAAATAAAGAAAACTTTACCTGCTGTTGAGCACTTGGAGCCCAAATACTGGTGCCATCATCGACTGGAGGTTTCGTTGAGACTGGTTCTCCCCAACCTGAATTTTGTTGCTTGGAGCTGGTTCCTTTGTTCCACTGGGTATCATCTTTTTGTCTCTGTTGCTGTTGTTGTTGTTGCTGTTGTTGCTTTTGTGAACTGTTAATATTTGGAGGAATACTATTCCAATTTTGAGGTTGTGGTTGCTGCGCTGGGTCGCCCCAATATGAGGTACCATTGTCAACTTGTCGTCGCTGGGATGGAGGGGACGGTTCCTCCCAGCCACTACCAGTATGCCCGAAAGCTTTCGGTCCTTTGTTGTTACTGTTGCTGCTATTGTTGCTGCTGGGATTGTTAGTGCTGGAATGGCTAGCATTCCAGGAACCTGTCTCAGTTTTGTTCCAGTTCTTGGCTTGTCCATTTCCGCCACCAACATTGCTCCCTCCTCCTGTGCTGCTGCCACTGCTACTACTACTGCTGCCTCCTCCTCCGCCTCCTCCCCCTCCTCCTCCATTACCTGTGCCACCACCCCCTGCTCCTCCACTGCTGCTCCACATACCGACATTCTTATCACTGTTGTTGCTGCCAATGTTGGGTTGTGGTTCGGCAGGCTGGCTGCTGCCATTGTTTCGAACAGAGATGCTACCACTCATTCCATTGTTGCTGCTGCTGCTGCTACTTATGTTGCTGTTACCCTGGGTGGTAGTGCTGGTATTGTTTCCACCATTTGTTGCACTACCACTGTTGCTGCCAGCAGGGTTGCTCCCAATTATGTTGCTGCCACCTCCTGTACTGCCACACCGCACTGGATTATTTGTACTAGGATTGTTACCACTGGTGCCACTGCCACCCCCATTAGTACTGGTACCAACAGCACCTGAGGATGGTTTGTTAGATTTATCACCCCAAGTACCAGAATTATCAGTTTCATGGTGGTAGCCAGATGCCCCAGGCCTGCCAGCAGTACCATACCATATTGCAGTTCCATCTTTGGTTCCTTCCCAAATAGCAGTGCCATTGCTGCTGCCATTATTCCAGACGTTTGATTCCTCTTCAAATTTCCGTTTTGATTTGGGAGAGAATTGCACAACCCAAGTACTATCTTGCCTGATTGGGCGTGATCCCCAGCCTTCGTTGCTTTCAATTAGCCGTTTTATCTCGTCCCGCTGAGCAGTGATAGAAGAACGAGATCCATTGTTCCCAGCAGCAGAATTTCCATTATTGGAATTAGAAGTTGAGGAATTGTTGAGTCCCTTTCCAGCAGCCTGTGCCCATGTGCTGGGCTGGGATTTGGGTGGATTTGAAGATGATGTACTCCCTCCTCCAACCCCTTGGTGGTGGTTGCTGTTGTTCTTGTTGTTGCCATTGTTGTTGCTGTTGCTATTGTTGTTGCTAGATGTGTTATTGTTGGTAGAGGTGTTGTTCCACTGTCCCTGTAAGTTTGTGTTGCTTGCTGCTTGATTGTTACCCCCCTTTGTCCAGCAGCATTGCCCCACTCAGTGCTGACACTTGTGGCCGGCGATACAGCTCGGTCCCAGGTGCTTGCATTCTTCTTAGCATTCCCGTTATTGGCACCAGACAATACGCTCCAATTTGATGAGACATCACCAGAATTCTGCTGGCACGTATTGTCAATTTGTTTATCATCTCCCTGATTGTTGATCACTAGTGATCGGTTATTCGGATTAGCATTCCCAATTCCTGGAACATTGACACTACTCCAACTGGACTCATTGCAACTGTTGCCACGGAGTGAAGATGTACCCGGTGGTGGTGGTGGCATACCCTGGTTAACCCCCTGCCACAATAATGGATTGCCAGTATGTCCCCCCCTTGACTGGCAGCCACCCTGAGGTTCACTTGTATTGAGTGAAGCACCATTGCTTGGTACAGATCTGTTGTGACTGTTCATGTCCCCTGTGCCAGCACTATGTTGCTGCTGCTGCATCAACTGCATGGCTGCACTTGGGGGACGACCAATTCCCCCACCACCCTGAGAAGCAGGTCCTCCCCAGGCCATACTGGGGATGTTACTTGAAGTAAATGAATTCATGGAATTACCATCACTTCCAGCAGAACTGGCACGAATTTGCATATTATGGCCTTGGTTATTCATCGAAAGACTAGGGGGGAGAGTGCTCCACCCTGTACTATTGAGATTGGCAGAACTATTAGAGATGTTCCCAGCATTCCAGGGATGTCCATTGAAATTGGAATTAGAGCTCCACGCGGAAGTACTTTGACCTTGCATGGCACTTGACCCCTGACTGGTCTCAAGACCTTGGTTTTGGTAACTTGAGCTAGATATCACAGATCCTGAATTAATGGAACCATAGTTACCTCCAAAAGGAGAGGCTCTGTTCCAGTATTTATTTCTGATTGAAGGCCAGACCTCCTTATTTTTTTTTTCAACAGTTAAGTCGTTGCTTGTTTGCCACCCTAATCCTGGATTGTTGTGCCAGGGACTTGGTTTCTGGATTTTTTCATTTGAAGTGACAGAATCTATAATAGAAAGAAAATTATGCATATTTTTAATCATTTATATTGCTGAGAAATTCATTATGTAACAGAGTTAAAATAGAGTACCTGACAGGGAATATACATGAATATAACATGAAAAATATGCATCTGTAACACACACACACACACACACACACACACACACATACATACACTTTATACAAACATATCAAATAAGGCTCCACACTGCTGTATTTAACCTTTACTTGTTGGCAATTACTTTTAAACTGCACTAATATAATTGACATGATTTTAATTATGTCAATTTAAATGCATGTAAAATGTATTTCATAATGTTCCTTGTATTTCTTGTAATATATTTAAAATCTACATATTTCAAACTTTTTAATCAGATATACACCTATGAAATAGAAATCAGTTTCAATAAAAGTGAATGCTAAATAAAATTATTGAAGATAATGAAAAATTTTAATTTTCTCTAAATTAACTAATAATAAAATTTGGTTAACAAAAAACAAATCTTGTCTTAATATTAAAAACTGCATAAGCAGCTTTGATAAACATTTTTTAAGAACAAATTCTCAAACTGATTTAATTAAAAATACTTCACTCAACAATTTAATACAAACCATTATATATACAAAATAACTAGTTAATAAAAAATGGCTACAATGAAAGTTAAGAATAATGAAGACAAGGTTTTTGTCTTAATCAGAAATTTGTTATCACATTGTTCCAATCAATGTTAAAAATCTCCAGAAATAGTTTTAGACATAAATTAAATTTCTTTAAATTCAGAAAATTCATCTCAATACTATTTTTTAAAAATAAACTAGAATTACATGAAAGATTGCCAAAAGGTTCTCAGCCAGACCAAAAAGAATTCTTTAAAAAATAGTTTTGTCATTTGGTCAGATTTTGAAAGAGGTTGAACAAAGAACTTTTCAGCATCTCCGCATACATATCAACACAGACATGACAAAGTACACAATCACGCAAGTTTATTTTGTAAAGAAAATTATTTTCATTTATAAAACATAGTTATTTATATATTACAAACTATCTTTTCTATCAAAATCACTAATGACATTTTATCATTTTGTTCTTAATTGTAACAGTGCCAAATATGTATTATTGTTCTAAACTGATTTCATGATATGGTACTAAATACAAGACAACTTCACAAAATCAACCAGAGTTGCAATTTAAATACATTCAACAATAGATCTTTACAACTAAGTTGGTGTGCAGCATTACTCAACCACATCTGACAACCACTCAGAATCAACCCTATGATTGTTTCTGACTGGACATATTTGGAATTACTCAAAAAAATCAAGTATTTAAATCAAGTTTTTTAACAGATTAACTGAGTTATAGTGACTTTATTAGAATACAATTCTCAAGAGAAACTGATTGAACAAAAAGGGGGAGTATTTAGAAGTTGGTATTTGAAAAAATTGATTTTATACAGAATAGACAATAAAAGATTATTATTTATACCAACTGAAATTATATTCATTCGTGTAGCCATTTCAAGTTTATAAAGACAGAAACACTTAAGATGAAATTAGTAGAGCATAGTAAAAGATTGGACAGCAAAATTTCTAATTTTTTTTTTTTTTATTAAATGTAGCTGTTTTTTATTGAAGTCCAAATTTTTAACTCCTGAATATATTTTAGTAATATTTCATGGAAATTTTTGTTTAAATTATGTACGTAAAAAGAAATAAATTTCATTAAATTCTGACTTAGTAAATGCCAAATTAAAAAAAAAAATGAAAGCCCAATATAAATATGAATTTTAGGAAAACCATTTTATATCATTAAAAATTCTCAGGTTAGCTAAAGACAATTTAGAATATTCAAGAAATAAAAATATTTATTTAAAAACATTGCATTTAAAACTAATTTAGGTTCTATATTTATAAAAACTTATCTACTCAAAATACTATCATTGTAAAATACATAATTCAATAGTCAAATAGAAATTCCATTTCCTAAGGCTTTTCAGTGTTTTTTGCTCTACTTTGATTAAACAAGATATTATGCAATTTAATTATTTTTTCTTTTATTATTATACTATATTTTTAATGAAATAGAATGTCTCCACAATAAACATGTAAGTACTTGTTCTTATAAAAATAATGGCTGAAAATATTAGTTCAAATATTTAGTATATTTGATCTAGATCACTTCTAGCATTTCAATACAACTATAAATGACACAAATTATTTCCAAACTTACTGCATAGTTTCAACTAATTTCTTAGCTAATGAATTTTTGTATACATATCATAAACATTCAACAAGACTAAAATAGTTAGTAATAATTTTAATCAACACTTATTCGAAAAAAAATATCCCACAAAATCTATCAAAAACTTAATGTCTTAAGCTAGAAAAGAAAATTTAGTAGCTCATGATTTAACATTCTCAGAGAATTTAAATTTCTTTTCAATAGATAAATGTGGGAGCTATACATAGCATTTCTAATGGTTTTCTTATTTATGTCTACTTATCAGATAGTCATAAAGCATCAAATGATTACAAGTTGATTAAAATCAATCCATGTCAAACAGAGAAAAGAAAAACACACACATGGAAAAAAAAAACAAAAAAAAAACAAACAAAACAAAAAAAAAAACAAACTATAAAACAGAGGACAATATGAAAATAGATAAAAACCAAACTGATCCCTTCAAAAGGAATAGAAATGGGGATAAGCGGTTGGGGTACTGATAAGGCAGAGATTTAACTATCACTTTTTTTTTTATATAACATTCCAACAGATTTGGCAAAAAGGACCCTTGTAAAAACAAATATTCCCTGGAAAGATCAGTTTAGCTGCAAGACTAAATGAATATATGGATATCAAAATATCTGAAAGAAACATGTTTGCAAATGAGCCGAGAGAAAAAAACAATGAAAAGTTTCCATGACTGATCAGGTGGAATGGATATATCAGCCCTTATCTCCAATACTTTAAGAGAGGCCTAACAATCTTCAATAGAATATACCTGCTGACACTCCAGGGATGAGTCCTTGAAAGCCTTCAAAATTCATTTGGCACTCTGCCAGACTTTTTCCTATGCCATGTGGGTTGTGTGGAGACCCGCACAGCATGACACTTATTTTCAAGAAGGGAAGCTGTGTGCAAGGGTTTGGGAGACAAGCCAACTTTTTCCTGCAGTGCGATAAATATAAATTTTGGTTTATAAATAGTAACTCTGATTTATTGCAAATTTTAAATGCAACTATCATGGCAGTGAAATCTATCGAAATAAGCTTGAATACAAAAAGTAGGGAAAAAAAATTAAATAAAAAAACACCCTACCATTAAAAGAAATACAGAATACAAGACATTTAATACCTCAATCTAACAGAATAGCTGACAATATCTAATAATTAAAAAAAAATTTAAAAAATTAAAAAAAAATAATAAAGAATTAAATTAGGGAAATTTGCAGATTTAATTTATTTATAATGCTAAAAATCTATGCTTCATATGTTCAAATACTAATAAAATAAAAATAATACCAACTTGATTAATGCACACAACAATACGGAGCCATAAATATATCAAAGATCAAATCAACCATGAAGCTGCTCATATAAGCAGGCATTAAAGCAATGATCCAAAAAATCAAATTTGTAAAATCAATACAAGAACAACTTTGGCAAAACAGTTTCATTACATCAGATAGACCTTAATGTTTTCAGGAGAACAAACTCAAAAACAAGAGGGGGGAGAATTATATGAATAAGTATTTTCAAATATTTTAATAGGATATTAAAACAATTCTCATTTTCAACAAATAAAAAAAAATTTAAAAAATTAAGAAATAAGATCAAAAGTATATTCTCATTAGAGGAAACCTAAGAGCATAAATCAAAGTGTTAAAATGAGTGTACATTAAGAAAACAAAAATTTCAAGCAAATGCAATTAGAAAAGCAAAGCTTTTAGCCTTCATAACATCTACAAGAGAAAGTGTTTCATGGCTCAAAGTATAAATAATTTAACACAACAATAAATAGATTACAGATAAATTATACTAAAATTAAAAAAAAACGTTTAAAGCTAACAGATAAGCTAAATGCTCAACACAGTTTAAGCCATAGTAGAATGTAAAATGTTTCAAAAATATTAAGTGGTAACTTTATTCAATTTCTTCTTTTAATATCTGAGATTGTAGCACAAAATTATATTTCTGATGAATTTTAATTTACTGATAAAGTTTAACACAAAGTAATCTTGTGCCAGTTTCTTTTATTTAATTAAGAAAACCACATTATATTTTCCAATATATTTTTTATTCATTATCTTCAAAGAATTATGATTTTAGTTTTGTTGGTTGAAGGCACTGATATGGGATAAACAGATTAAATGAAGATGATAAAGAATCAATCTTTGGATTGTTATTCAAACAGAATTTTGAAAATAAAATAAATTTTAAAAATTATATGCATTTTCACTATTACAAATCCTACAAATTTTATATTAAAAAAATACTAAAAGCAAGTAAAAATCAGACAAATATAGCAAAACGGAATTCATGAAAAGCTGAGTACTATTTTCATGCAAAATATAAATAACATTATAAGAATACATATACAAATTATTTCAACAAAATATTTTATAGTATAAGACATTTCACGAATGATAGTATAAAAATTGTTTAAACTTTGCTTGACATAAAATGAATCCAATTTGTGAATAGTAACTAGATTAATCTTAAAATAAGCACTTAAAATTTGCCATGAAGCCAAAAAAAAAATGTTCAGTTTAACTTCCATAACTAAATTTAGAGCAGATATCAAGATCGTCTACTGATATTTTCACATAAGCAAAACAAGTGACGAATTATTGAATGAAATATTAAGTTTAATGAAATTAAAATAGTTCAATAATTACAAAATAACTAATACATAAATTAGAACTTTTTTCATACCTTAGTTAAAAATGTAATTAGACACCTAATTAATTTCTAAAATTAAAATCTGTTTTTACTAAAGAACTCTCAAAGAAAATAACTGTTCCCTAAAAATGTTACTATAGAATGCAAAAATCAAATAATTCTGTAAATATTAGTGAATTGCATTATCAGTAAATAACCAGTCAGGTTTGAAAATGATCTTAATTTCTACAGGAAAGTGGCTTGGGTTTAATTTATGATACTTTCAGTGATACCAAAGATGATGGGTCCTACAGGAAATGAACAATATAATGAGCTATACATTCTATAGACAAAACTAAAATTTAATTGAGGCATGAGAAAAAACTCACTAAATAGCAGAAGAAATCATCTGTTGGAATCACTTGATTTTTTTTAAATATACAAACAGCAACAAAATGTTTCATATTTCCATGTAATATTAATTAATACTATTCTGATAATATAGTAGTCGTTTTTTTTCTTTTTTTTTTAAGGAAAATAATTCAAAAATCCTTTAAACCTAATTTTGAATTTGTAAGAAAATCAATGTAACGAGAAAATGCCTGAGTCATATCCAACATAAACTTACTTACTTACAAACTGATAATAAGATCTTCAGTTTTTCTAGTGTAATTCAGAATATTTAAGGAAATATTAAAATTAGTAATTTTACCTGAAGAGATATTTCAGATACATCAAACTAAAGTATCAGTCACTAATAACAAGTTATGTGGTAACAGAAATTGTCAGAGCCATGACTGGGTTCCTGCTTGTGTGGCATAGTGCAGAGTTCTGTTGACAGACAGAGTATTCCAGCATAAACCATTTTTAAACAAGGCAGCACTACCTCCTCAAAGTACATGTAGTTCTCTATGTTGAGTCTGAGGCCTCGTGGAAAAATGAATGGAGACATAAAATCACCATCGCTAGTGATCACTCCAAGCACCATGATGCTGACTGGCTATATCATCTACTTCTTTCTGAATCTTCTGCACTGTCCCCAGATTGACACCCAAACACCCTGAAATGTTTGTATTAGAGCTTCTGGAATGAATGCCAAGCAGTACAGCATGCTGCTTCCAAATTTCTGACAGAGTGAATTGCATCATGGTGTTTTTTGTCACAGACAGTGCCCAACTGATCCTACTATACTGTGCAGTTGACAAAATGTTTTAAAAAATGTGCAAAAAAAAAAAAAAAAAACTATAAAATAGTGATCATTTACTCATCGCACCATGTACTGCAAAGCTAGTGATAGACGCAATATGATTAACAATACAGAAAAATTTTAAAAATGCAATGTTTAACTTACCAGGTGTATACTTTACAGCTCTTACGAAATAAGTACCAAATGATTTAACAAAGAAACTTAAACTTTTAAGCTAATTAACTATTTTTTATTCAGTTTAATTATTAAAGTGATAAAAATAGTAAAATCTTTGATTTTCTTTTTAATATATAAATTTTAGTCATGAAGTTAAATTTCAGAAAGATTTGAAAAAAATTATAAAATCAAGGATACATTGCTATGGATAAATTCTTCCAAATTATCCTAAAGGAGTATTTGATAAAAAGTATCTAGCTAATTCTCTAAAATTAATGAATTGAACATTTAAAGTAAAATGTAAAACCTTTTTAAAAAGGTTACCTATAGAATGCATATAGGCCTATTCATTTTGTCTTAACAGAGGAAAATAATAGGCAACAATCCAGAAAAGACATAAGCAAACAAAGTGCAAATAAACATTTTGCTCCAAATCTAAAGAATTTAGACTTGCATGAAACAGAGGACACTGATATCATTTAGAAAGCAACATGCATTGTCACAAACAAACAGGTAATGTGGAATAATAATGATCTGAAACAGCAATATCTCTCTCTCTCACACACACACACACACACACATATGTATAATACATATTAAACTCTCTGCAGGCAACTTACCAAAATTCAAAGCAGAATCAAAGGGCCATTTGGTCATCCCTGCAGGAATTAAAAATAGATACAGCAAGGGTAAGTTAATACAGACAAGTTTTGGAAAGTCAAATGTAGCTAATTAAGTAGAGCTAGGGACTCAAGCAAAAATGTGACAATTTTCAATAAATGTTTACTTGAAAAATAAAAACGCTGTAGTAATTCTAAACTAAATAAAAATGACATGAACCAAAAGCCATGTGCTGTTTAATAACACAGTTACTATCAACTTTAAACTTGGTCATTGTACTGAATAAAAAAAAATCTCTTGTAAGAAGTATTCATCTGATTTTACTATTAATCATTTATCAAAAAAATAATTTTGCTTTGGAAGGTCATCTATAACTTGACAAAAAGAAATCTCTTCATGGTAAGCTTAAAATAATTTCTTAAAATCCTTCAAAACACAAAACAAACTTATCTGCTACTCAGTCAGATGTTTTTCACTTATTTTACAAATGAAAACAAAATTAAATTTCAATAGAAAATAAAATCTGTGAATACAGCACTAATTACATAATTGCCTGAGTAACAAAATAAACAAAATATATTAATATCTTTTTTTATGATTACAAAGTAACAAGTATTACAGAAAATAAATGCAAAACATAGTAAAGGAATTAATTATGTCTGTTTTAATAAAAATTGTCAATACCATAACTTGGTACAGAACTCTTTAAGAAAACAATAACATGAAATGATATAGTATAAGTACATATGCAATTCATAGGTTACCTGATCATATCCTTTGAGATTTCTCATACCAAAAATCATTAAGTATTATCAATATAAATAGAAATATATAATTTAGTAAAATCCTCATGAAACAATCTCTCCCATAACAAAATATAATTTAAAAAACTGTATGAATTTTATTAATTCATGCTTACAGATAGCAGATTTTAAAACAAATAAAATAGCAGTGACCAAGAGAAAATGTGTTTATATTTCTTGAATTCAATAAAGGTTAAACACAACTATTCATTTATATCTCATATTTTGGTGATTTAAACAGTTTTCAATTCCTTATTAGAATTTAAAAATACAAATGTTCACATTTACTTGATGTACAGGTATACTGACTTTTCTAGCACCCCTACTTACAGAAAGATGTCAGAGTATGAATTTGGTTAGATCAGAAATCATGTAATCAATTTAATACACTTCAGAGTCACTAAATATATACAGAAATGTTTGACCGATTCTTTACTAGTTTTACCAGCCTATCATCCAACCCTTGTGGTTCATTTAATGCTAAAACTGAATTTTTTATTCAGGTATATTTTAAGACCCAAGTTACAAAGCTCTATGAAGTTGAAATATTTTATTTTCTTCAGATATCCTATTATTTGGGCAGTAGCTACATTTTTGAAGAGCATGTTAAGATTTTGTGCTTGGTAATAGTTGCTACATATATTTTTATTTCTTGCATTCTATCAAGATATACTTGACAGTGAGAAATTAGTTGCAGTGTGTACACAAAAGCGTAGTTTCTGCTTTGAGCAGGTGTCTAATTCTTATTTGGTTGAACACTATGTCCTATCTACAGTCAGCCAATGGTTCTATATTCTCCTTTCTTATTGTTGGTTTATGTTCATACAGTTTATTGTTTGGGAACAAGTCCCAAATTGCTTGCCTTTTTTTTTCTTTTATATGCGTCATGTAATTTTGTTTTTATAATCTGTATAGGAGAATTTGATGTTATTTTCATTGCCTCGTTTGCCAGTGTGTCGCTTCATGATTTTCCTTGATTTCCTGCATGGCTAGAAATCCAAGCCAATGTTATTTTTTGTACTTTATTAAGTGATGATGAGTTTCTAAGATTTCTTGAATATAGGGATGATTTGTTTTTTGGTGTTTTTTTTTATTGTTAAACTAGAGAGGAAGTTTAAAAGTTTAACATATTCTCAGACTTCCTTCCTTCTGAATTTTTAATCATTGTAATTACTTACCATTTTAATGGCTTGTAGTTCAGCTGTATAGATGGATGTTTGGTAGCCTGATTTAATTGTGAATTTGTCTGTTTGTGGCAGCTGCACCTAGTCTCCATCTGTGTAGAATGGTTTATAGTCATGATATTTGTCTCTTAATTCTTCATACATACATTTGTTGATTATTTCCTTTTTTTATGTGCCAATCTTGTCTATGTGAAGATTGCCCATAGAGCTACATTGTTTATTTGTTCTAACACTTTGTTAATTTGAAGTTCAAGTGAAGGGATTGCTATTGGTTTATTTCTACAGAACTAGATATATTGAGGTTATTTGGGTTGGATTGTAGTTTTAGTGCAGATTGGAGAGAGTTTTTCCATCACAGAGATATAAGTGGTTCACTGAATTCTTTTTATAGAATTTGCATGGACAAGGTCCAGAAAGCTTTGAGGCTTAATCTCAGTTCCTGATTTTGAATGGTTTGTAGTTTTTAAAATAAGATCATCATGTGGCACTGCATCTACAGTTTAATTTTGATCTGATGTGTGACCTATATATTCTGAGCATTAATTTTTGGTGGCATCCCAATTCAGTTTGGATATCACTTTTAGAAGCTTCAAAGCCTTTTAGCATTTTTGCTAATTTAAATCAATGTGCACCTTACAGTATGATCCCTAGATATTTTATTTGTTGGACTATAGGAATTAAGTGTCAATTTAATTTTAATTCTGGATCGAGGTAGTAGGTTCATTTTTGGCACAAATGCATGCAAACAGTTTTTGTTTTGGAGAAACAGAATCCATTTTCATTGGTCCATATCTTTAAGGCAAGGCATGTTTGGTGATGAGTATGATATTGAGAAATCATCTACATATATGGGTTTTTCAATTACTGTATTAATGATTGTAAAAATACTATTATTTATTTTGAGAATCAATCATGTAACTGATAAAATGCTACCTTGAGGCACTCCTGTTCATGTGTGTTTCCATTTCGTACTTTGAATGTTTGGATTGATAGGAAGTTTTTCCTTTTATTCTCATCTTGTTCATGTCTGATAGGATACCATACTTCTATGTAGTGTCAGACTTTTTCAAAATGAAAGAATATTGATACCACATGAAGACCTCAAATAAAGCCATCACAAACAAAGGATTTTAGCTGAACTAGTTGACATTGGTTCTTCCAGAATACACTTTGGTAGCTAGATAAGAGATCATTTCTCTCCAAGTACCACATTAGTCGAGCATTTACCATTGTCTTGCAAATGCAACTTGTTAGTGCAATGACCCAGTAGTTTGTTGAGTTAGAACAGTCATTGGCAGGTTTAGGAATTGGAATGATGATAGACTGAAGTCACCATTTTTGAAATTAGTTTGAAGACCATATATCATTGAAGATCTGGAGAAGTATTAAGAGACTTTTCTTGCAGGTGTTTTAAAAATTGATAATGAATTTCACCTGAACCAGCTGCAGAGTTTTTACTTTTATGAACCATTTTTTTTTTTTTTTAGTTCTGTGATAGTAAAGAGAATATTGTATTCTTCTTTATTGTTTGAAGTGAATGTAAGTTTTTTTGTTTCATGTTTTTATATTTTTTAAATTTAGGAGTATAGTGATTTGTTGAGAAGTTTCTTTAAAATTCTGCTGTTATTAGGTTAGCAATTTCTCCCCCTGCCCCCACACATTTATCTCAATTTGTTTAGGTCAAATTTGTGATGTGTTCCATTAATTTTCCATGTTTTATTTATTTATTGGGGTTTTGCTGTTTAATTGAAGAGAGAATTTTTTTAATTATACAATTATATGCTTGAGCTTGCTTGTAGTTTTGTTGGTTGCTTGTGGTTGGATTGTGTCAAAATATTTTCAAAATTTTTTACCTGGTTTTAACTGCTTCTTTGCATTCTGCTGGAAACCGGGGTTTAGGTATGTGGTTTAAAGGAAGATCTAGATATTGTTTGTCTTGCTATTTGTGTTAGTATATTTGTAAAGGAGACTACTGGTTCTGGTTTACTGAGAATTTCCATATTGATTCGAGATGAGCAGAGTTCATTGGATTTTAGCTAGTTAGCTTTGTGTAGTTGCTATTTTCTATTTTTTTCTTTTGGCATAGGCTTGCTTATATTTAGGAAAATAAGTGAATGGTCACTACCACATTGGTCATCATGAACATTCAACTGAAAGTCCATAAAAATTGATGGGGAGCATATGGTTAAGTCAATAACTGATGTTGATCCAGTACCCGAGTGTAGGTATGTGTGCATTTGGTTATCAAGGATACACACAGAGATCAGATGATTCTAGTAGAGATTCTATCATTTTACCAGTTTGATTTGCGTTCTTACAGCCCCAGATTTTGCAGTATGCATTAAAATCTCCCATTAGTAGAAAGTGAATAGGAAGTTGGCCCATTAGCCTTTCTATTTCAGTCTTATTCAGTCTGTTTTTGGAGGAATATAAATTGAACATATGGTTATTGTTCAATGAAATGAAACTTTTATTGCCAAGGTCTGTAGATTTGTATTTAATTGTAGATTTTTCATAGATTTTTTTTTTAACCAATATTGAAGTATCCCCAAATAGCCTATTCTCTATTGTAGATACATTTATTGTGTGATAAGTTTCATATCCTTTTTCTTTTATTATTTTTATGCTGGTTGTCTTCCTGTTTATTTGCTTTTAATTGTTTTTAAGATTTCAATTTTTTGTATTGAGTTTTGATTGGTTTTTGCTGTCAGTTTTCTGTGTGGAATTTTTCATTTGCAAAGTTCAGTTTTTTTTTTTTGCAGACAGTTTTGATTTCAGTGATATCGGTTGTTTCCAAGATATTTTTAAATTCTTGAATTAAATTTGTTTGATATTAGAGTTTCATAGGTACAACTTGATGTTGCTTGGGTAAATTTTGCATATGATGGTGTACTGGAGTTTGTTTTGATGATTTTCCTTGCTTCTAAGAAGTGTTTTTTTTTTTTTTTTAATGCTTAATTTTTAAAATATCTTCTTTTTTTCCAGGTTTTGCAGTTCCTGGAAGTTATCCTATGATTGGGGGGGAGGGGGTTAGGACATTTAGTTTCATTTGGGCATGTGATCTCTGCAGTTAGGATCATTCTGTCTACATTTTCCACATACTGTCTTCCTTATACATTCATCCTATGTCCATATATTTTGCAGTTACAGCATCTTAATAGGTTTGGAATATTTTTATTTCCTGTGGTGGTTCTGGTGCATCAAAAGCAATATAAGTGTTGGTATCTATAATTGTATCATTTTCAGTGCTCCTCACACCTTTGGAAAAATTTAAAAATTGATGTGAGTAGACCCTTACCTTTATATGAAGAAATTTGGTCATCCTTAGTAGTGCTTCAGCATCATGGTTTTCTTTGTCTTCTATCAATAATGTTATTTCGTTTTATAACATTTTGAAGTTGTTCAAGATGCTAAGATTTTTCCTATTACAAAAGTTTGTAATTGGTTTGTCATCTATTACTATGAATTTCAAACATTTTTCCTTTGATTAATTTTCTATATCAATTTCTGTCTATATCAATGTGTAGTTTCTTCTTTTTGTGCTTATATCTATTATTAATCAGCCATGCTCCCCACCCACCTAGGAGCCTCATGATGATGAAGTGGGGAAATCCTATTCACCTAATCCTCCAGGGTTACATGACTGGTACACTCAAACATGGGGGGGGGGGGGGGGAGATTTCAAGCACATGTTATATCAAGAATTGTTTACCCAAGTATATGCTTTCCTAAGAGGTTAAAACAGCCATGTCGGATTCCTTTGTTCCTAGTCTGATTGACCCTATAGCCACCACTTATTAAGTTGATTTAATGTTTGATATGGGAAATGTGAGCACATTTTCTTAGAATGGCTTAGGGCTTGACATAAACAGCCGGTTGATTGGATTGGGTCTCTAACCGCCCGCCAAGTTCAAATAGGGGCCAAAGTGATGTGTTGGAGTTTAGGAGTATGTCTATAGCCCAATTACTAAAACCCTCAACTACCAGAGTCCCGTCCTCAAGCATCATGGGTTGCTACCCACAATAAACAGGTTGCCTCTCCTTGCAGAACTTTTACTCCTGCAGAGGTGCAGTTGGTGTATTCTGAAGTACCAACGACAGTGCAAATGAATGTTAGTGTGTGTGTATATATATATATATATATATATATATATATATATATATATATATATATTCAAATATTGAGAAAGATCTGAAAGAAGAGAAATGCTTGGATAATTGTTTATTCTCCTCAACAGGCATTGACTTTTTTTAAGGTGCAACACCTTGGTGTCATAAAAAGGGTTCATAGCTGCTGAACTAGTTTTGAGCTCATTATTTTGGTTACTTTCTTCAAGCTGAGGTTTCTTTGTATGATTTTTCAGACAGCAAAGGAAACAGGATTAGTTTTTGATTATTTCTAAAATTATGTCTTCATTTTTTTGACTAGTTCACCTGTCAACTTGATAAGTCATTCAACTATATTTTCATTTCTACCATCACATCTATAATTTCAAAGACAATACAATATTGTACAATAGGCATCTCCTCATCAACACGCATAAACTCAGCAAGATGTTCTTTATTAAGCCTACACATTATATTTATTACATTTCTTGTAAAACGTTTTGCATATCCAACTTTATCTTCAATACTCTCATTCAATGCACAACATTCTGTAAAGTCCCAGTCAAAATTTCCATCACATCTATTTTCAAATACCAAGGAAGGTCACAACAACTGATGCCATCTTTTTTTTTTAGTATCAATGTGCTTTTATTTTCTCCCAAGCAGGAACAATGAAATAAAACAGGTTTTTAATTAAATATTTTGATAAATGTTTCAGCAGATTTTTCAGAATTTACCACATCTAAAATACTCCTCAGGAAAAGTGAGCAATACTTAGCCATCAGAGATTATTCAGCAGTATTCCTTGGTCTGAGGGTTAGATAAGTGGAGCAGGTACAGTTTGATAAGCATGCTGCATACACATTATCATTCTTACACAACAATTCAGCTTTAGAATAGTTTGAACAGAATAGCCTAGAAAAAAAATTGTAGCCTTTTCACAGACCTACAGACGCACAGTGTGTTTAGATACAAAACAATTCTCAAACCATTCCATAAAATTAGTGGCAATACAGCCAGTCTTCTTTGCATGATAAATTACTAGATAAACTAGATCATTTACTTTTTCCAACCAATAATGCATTACATCTGCTGGCCATGTTAAAGCAGCCTAGGATAGAAACTCTGCCCTTAGTTTGTTTGAATCCTTTGACTGCTTTTTTATCGACTATCAGTAAGATTTTCCAATGTGCACATCACCAATATAAATCAGTTTTTTTTTCCTATACTTGTTTACAGCCGAGATTTCATCATCCATGAGCTTAGCAAATTTATACACACTTGACATGGTTACCAAATTGTTTTTCTTCCATTTATCCAGAGTGAGAGAGAAAGAAAAATATTTTTGATTTGAATTACTTATGTTATAATTTCTTTATAGTACAACTTAGGAAGGATATTAATGAAACAAACTGACAGTTCTACACCATCAATCTGATGTTGGAATCATCAAAGCTCAATAACCTATCTTTCATAATTTTTATAATACCAACTTCATTTACTTTCTGTAAAGAATTCAAATATCTATTCTTGCTTTTTGAGTTAATGGCCAGTTTCTGTACAAAAACATTGCAATCAAGTTTCTTCAATGTTTCTACCTTTCCTTGTATGGACTTGTCATTCTACCTTATATCACCACTGGTATCTGCTTTTTGTTTAAAACTTATTACTAGTGGGAGTGTAAGTAAATTATGCTTGGAATTTTACAAAAGCAACATAGCATTAACATTACCACAGCATGAACAAGAGAGAACAATATCACCAATGTCCACTCAGTGAACCAATGTAAAAGCAGAAAATTATTCAAATGTCCACTCATAATTTTATCTGGATTAAAAGAGGTACTGGCTCATCAGTTACCAGAAATTGGAGACCTGTATTTTATATGCAATCACATACACTAGTTTCTAAAGTAAATAGACATTAAAACTACAAGTATAGTACAAGACCACACACTAATGAAAATGCTTAAAAAAGTCAGAAATAAACCATGGTTAATTTTCTTTCCAAGATGTCTCTAGTGATTTCCGTGATTTCAACAGAAAAAGAATTGAAATGATAAAAAACATAATGGAAATGTTTGATATTCTCTCAAATCTAAATGATAATGCATCTGTAATTTGTGAGTTTAAATTTTTGTAGAATTTGAAGAATATTGGTTTTACAATTGTTATAGAAACCTTGAACACAAATACTGTGAATCTATAAATATCCAGCATGCATGTTCTAAGCATTACAAATAATTAAGAAAATTAGTCATCCAGCCTTTGTAAGTCTCACCTTAAAGAAGTCTCTTGATTAAGTCAATATTCTGGAAATTTAGACAGAGCCATTAAAACAAAATAAATAAATTCATATTTATAGCAATATAGAACCTTAAACTTGAAACAAAAAATATATTGTTTTGGCTATTTATGAGCCTTGCTAACAACAAAAATTTCTTCAAATTGTCCTCAGCTTGAGTTGCAACGATCTCCAATATTTGCCTATTTAACAGATGATGAAAAGAAGATTCATATCTATATTTTCTCTGTGAAAATAAAATAAAAAAGTAAAATTTTTTTTACTCTGTATAATCTTGTTGATTATGGAGATATAAAATGAAGTCTAGTATTTTTCAGTATATTAAAGTGATGCAAGTCATGTAAAAAGATTACATAACTCTTGAATTTCATCAATAGTATTTATGCACTTTTCATACTAATCTGTTAAAAATTTTAGCAAAAGTACAAGGGGATATAAACTTCAAAAACATTCATCTATATCTAATCACCAGCTCTCACATTTTGAAAAGATGCGAGACATATGAAGCTGCAATATCAGATTAGCTCAAGTTTTGAAACTGAAAATAATTTTTACATTTTAAAAGACCATATTTCAATTCAAACTTTGAGTTACTCCCTTTATAGATGAATTAAATGCGCTCCAAGCTAAAAACCACACATACACCAAAATGTAGTAGAAAACATTACCATAATAATATAGCAGTGAATAATAAATATTTAGAGCATAGCTAAACCGACAAGTGTTAAAATGTTACCACCAAAAGTAATAAGTTGGACAAAATTGCCTTCATAAAAGTAGAAAATACAGACCATAAAAGCACCAACAAATTTTATAATCATCATCACAACTTATTGATACCAAGACAACTGCCTATCTATTCCTAGATACTCACCTTTGAGACAGGCACTTGATAAGAAATGTTAACTTTGAACCACTCTTTACATTGAATTGATGATGGCTCCTCAACCTGAAGAAAGAAAGAATATTGAATAGAGGAACTTTTGTTTACTGAGAAGCAATAAAAATCTATACCTGCTTGAAATGTCAAAACTTGGATAAACTGTATTAGATCAGAATGGATCATCTCAGATAAATAATGAAAAGATGAAGAAATTGCATTAAAGAATGCACAGATGAAGTGAAGATGCATGAAATAAACCAATCCTTTTAGTAAAATAAGTTAATTATAATAATAAAGAACTGATAGATAAAATGAAGGAGTCTATTACAAACTAAAATCAATGTAATTTTCCACAAATGACACACAAAACCACTGCAGCAACATATCAAGACTAAAACAGCTTTTTTTTTTCCACAATAAAACAATCAGATAATAGCCAAGTTGATTACGAGCAATAAATCCACATTTTAAATGCTACCAAGAAAACTGCCTTTACAGTACAGATTTATTTCATAGGCAACAGTAAGAAATGTAAACTGTTAAAAGATTAAATTTACAAAACTGGCAAAATATAAACTAGTCATCTGCATAAAGAACAAAAATAATTAACTACCACTTTTCAACTGGACATAATCACATCAAGTAAATGTAACTTGACAATCTTTTTTTTACATATTAATTCTGACAATCATCTTGGTTATTATTTTTCCGTTTCTAGACTAAACAGGAAAAAAATTCCTGCAAAATAAAATCTATAGGAATATCATAGAAAATGAATAGAAATAACAAATCAAAACAAACAGTAAGATTCATCCAGAAAAATGTCAAATTACTTCAATCATTTTAAACTTTTTCATGAATCCTCATACAACAGAAAGCATTAAAAACAATTTGGTTTCAAACAAGCCATGCACACTCACAATACAATTATATAGTTTTCTATTTTTGACCAGCATCTTCATATTGGTTGTTATACTGACACTTCAGCTACTGTATTCTCCAGCCTTCTTCAGGTGTCCATCATTGTACTGTGTAATGTTCTCAAAATTTAGAACCAAGTGTTTGGTTCAAAATCCTGAGATTACAGAGTATGATGACAAGACATCTGAAAAAGGCAAGAGGAAACAACAGCAGAAGCATTGTAAGTATAACCAATCAAGATGGGCACACTAGTCTAAAATACCATAACATATAATAATAATAATTCCTCATCTCAATCTATTATCTAAGTATGAACAATAAACAACTTGAAAATGTTTAAAGTACATAAGATAAATTCTGTAAGTTGTTCTAGAAAATGTTGAGACGGAAAAACTTAGGTTATTTTATTGTAAATTAATGAAGAAATACAGTCAATCACTAATACCAGCTACTTTGTAAGAGGCTAATAAAAAACGGGAGTTGTTTTAGTTTCCAAATGATAGGTCTGGTTTAGAGCATATTTAAACCAGTAGTTTTCAAATACATTTTGATATCTGTGATAATGCTATCTCATGTTAATCTGCACAACTTGGTATGTAAATTAAATTTTATAATTAAAGAGTTTTAGTATCGGAAATGACTAAAAAATTCTAACCTGATTTCATAGAATGAAAAGAATTCTCAATATTTTTCATCCACTTAAAAGTTATATAACACATGCACAAACTCAGTTATCACTGATGAATACCATGTTGCTGATTACCCATGCACTGACCTCATGCAAAACTCTAGAATTTAAATTAATTTTAAATGTTAAATGAAAAATGAAAAAAACCTACTAACAAAATACAAGGCTACATTAAAAAAAATAAATAAATAATGGAGACATGTAACAACCCAAGCTGAGAAGATACATTACAATATTTCAAATAACAATCATTGATCAATATATATAAAGCCAGACAATATTTTTGTTTGGAGGCAGTTGACAAATGGAAAACACAAAAACAATGACACAAAAGAGTCAACAAATAGTACAAATCGAGCAGCTGATACCAAAAAAGAACATAGTTGTCAGTGAGAAATGGATAAAAATGTTGGCAACTGCTGTTTCTTTGTTCAAGTACAAACCAAACTTAACTTCTTATATATGTCATACTTTATTATGCCTTTCATTCTTTTCACAATAAAATTAGTATAAACTGATATTTGTCAGATTTTCAAGATATACAAATATTTATATATTGGAAAAGTTTGTATGATAGCTGTCCCTATTAAAAATAATTGATAACTTGGTGGGGGTCATATAAATTGTATAATAAATTTGGTTAATAAATAAAACCGAAAGATAAAAGTCTTAGAAACATACTCAATTAACACAATATCTCATAGCCCTGAATAATTTATTTTACATGCTCATAAAAGATCTTTGATATTCTATAACCTTCAATTTTGTTAACTTTGCTACTTTTCCCATTTTAATATTAGATGCAGCACCTTTTATTGCTGCCCAAAATCTTCTTTGTAAATCATTTTTTTTTTTTTCCATATAAACCTATCTTAACAATGACCACAAGTTTTCTCTTGGATCAATATCTAGAGACTGAAAAGACATTCCATTGATGTTTGTGAAACTTCTTTTTTAAGGTTGGCAACTAACAGTTTTGATTAATGTGAAAGCATTTTCTTCAATAAATATATATTATGGCTTAACATTTCTTAGTGATGCCATTCAAAAAACCATTATGTCCAAAAATTATCTGCCTTTAGCTTGATAATATAAACTTTAAGAGATCTATAATTTTACTGTCTACAATACTAGCCCAAAGCATTACTTCAACTCTCTTCTGTTATGTTTGTTGACTATATCCATGAAAAACCCAACCTTTAGGCCAGTTATCAAGACCATCCAATGTAGCTCTATATTCATCATTAAAAAATTACAGTTGAGAAATCAATTTTCATGTACTTCTTTGTGATTTTTACTTAAATGTGATAATTAAGTTCCTTTCATGTCTTTAGCCAATATTCAACATCTTTTCTCTATTTACATTCATAATACCAGCTTCTTTAAAAATATTTTTCTGCTAGTCAACCCACTTGCTTTTATTACCCCCTTTTTACTTTTACTAAAATTCTTTCTACAACAGTTTTAAAAGGTAAGTTTTCTTTGTTCTTATATGGAAGTTTTCAATTGTTTTCTGATCTCTGTGCAAAACTTTTCAATGTCATGTTTCCATGACTCAATAACTTACAATATCTTTTCATTTGAGGCTATATGTTTATGACCCTTGCCAATCTTTATCTGAAATTAAAAAATGAGTAGCAATAATGTGTGTGTGTGTGTGTGTGTAATGAACAACCTTTGAGTTACATAATAAACTTATGGGAAATATTTTTAATAAAATGTTATAAGATGAAATTCATATGGTGTGTGTAACCAAATGATGTGTTATATCAACATCACTGAAAATATTGATTTGATCATAAAATCTGACATTTTTTGGATACATGGTAAACATGATTCAAAAGAAAAAAGAAATTGTGTTCATCAAAAATTAAATTTTTTTAAGCACTGGGTCTACTAATCACAGCCAGAAGTATTTCATGAAACATTAAAATTAGATAAAAATATTATCTCGTTTAAATGCTAGACTAGAATCAAGCAATAAAAAGGGCTTTATAGTGTTAAAACATAGTCACTAAGAGATTAAAAAATTCCAGAAATTTAATATATGAGCTTTGATTTTAAAAATTGACAGCAGAAACAAAAAAGTGACATATTAGAAAGTCAAAAGAAGGGGAAAAACCTACAGTTTTGTTAAAAGACAGAAAAATAAACTTTAAAGAGAAAAATTAGAAATGCCAGGATTATATATATCAGACCTCTGATCATCATCATCAACAAAAACGATCACAGGCAAAGAAGTTTCACTTGTCATTTCAAAAAGATATAAAAACACTATTGCTCTTAAGAAAAAAAACAAAAAAACTTATCCCTGAAGAAAAATGTTTTCCAGGGATTTTTCAAAACCTTTGTATAAATTTTTCTCACTGCCTGTCAAAATTATAGTGTAAAACTAGCAAGTCATAAGATATTTTTAAATATCTGAATATCAGAGAAATACTGAAATTTATAGAACTAAACATTCCAATAGATAAAGAATAGTTTCTGCTATGAGAAAAAAACAAAAATTAAGGGATACAAATATATTGAGCCCACTAACGTACAAGAACATAAGGCAACCTTGAAAATTCCAATTTTGAAGGTATAGGCTCCTATAATATATTTGATATAGTTTCTATTGACAATGTTGATTTTGAAGAATTTCATTCAGCACACAAAAATAGTTATACAATCACACAGTTCAGATGTCACTAGCTATTTCAATTAAAAACAATTACTTTTTCTTCATTACAAAAAAAATCATCATACAAAATTTACTGTTCTATATAAGAATGAGATGTGAACAGTTAATGTGAAAAAAGATCTTATTCTGAGAAGGAAAAGTATTTTGTTAGAGTTAATAATGAACTTGAATATCATAACTATATTTCATCTCTTTGAAACCATTTTGAAGTCATTTAAATAATCTAAAATTGAATTTCTTGAGATCAAACAATTGCTAAGAAAATTATTATTAAAAAATAATGCCACACTGCTTTTTGGTCTGTAAAAGGTGGCAAAAATGAAAGAATTTACCTTTTGAGATCAAAAAAGAAATACAGCTAATCATTTACTTTTCAAAAGAGAAAAAGCAACATTTGATGCATTTGTACAATTGTAGTTATTTCCTAACATAAATATTTATCAACATTCCATCCCTATGTTTTGCCAACAACTTTTTTCCACTCTGCTACTGTTTCAGATCTGTTACCCATCAAATAACATGGTTCCTAATAACCTTAAACATACTCCACAGCAATTCCTTACTTTATCATGTAATTTGGAAAATAATTGAGTAAGTCTTAATATAAAATGAACTCTTAATATTTTTTTCCAGCAAAAAGCTACACACTCCAGAATAAGAAGTACAGATTAGCAAGAGATTTCACCTTCATACACTAACTTCTTACAATTATTTATACTGACGATGAAAAAGGTTTTCAATATAAGTGCATTAATTACAAGCCCAATTGTTGATTTTCAAGCTGATAAATAAAATTCTGTTTCAATGTAAACTTTTTTCCTACAAAATACAAAAAAATAATTAAATACTTTCATGTTTAATCTGTTTGTGAATACATACAATAGAAAGAATCGATTGAGTATTTTTAGCAATTACCTTCATGTTCACATCTAAGATTGTAATACTACAAATGATGATTGATCAAATCACCAACTTGAATATCAAAAAGACTAAGAAAACTAGGTAATAGACTAAACACCTGTTCTTAAAAATAACATTTTCTGGTATCAGAAAATATCAAAAGATAAAACTACAATCAATGTAGATATAATTAATGCCAATGTCAAGCTGGAAGCCATCAAAATGCAGTTTAAGAATATATTTAAACTTCAAAGTTTTACTAGCTAAAAGAAAATAAAAGAAAAATCTATCAAAAATACCAAGTAACAGTGATTTCAACTGTACAATTTCCATTAAGTCAATAAAAGAATGTAGTATTTACAATATCACTGTATCATCTATGAATGAGTAAGATTTATTTTTCACTAATGAATGAAAACTTCAAGAGACTCCAGAATAAAATGGAATCAATATAATGTGATGTATCTCTCCTACTTTATGTATTATACAATACACTGGCTATAATAGGGTTGGGCATATTAATGGTCAAATTCTGCTCTTGTCTAATTAAACACATTGCAAAAAATTCAAGAATATGTTACTTTAAAGAAATTTTAAAGAGGGAATCATTTTTTTAAATTACTCTACATTAATTTTATTTATAGGTATTGAAATTTTTTTGCTTTTTAATCCTAACCACTAAATCCCAAAGATGTTAAGTTGAACTTGACTAAATCATACAAAAGAGATTAGGGCAGGAAGTCTGTGCTGCAGAAATCTTCTAAGAGAATGAAAAAAATCAGTTACCTTTGAAAATTAATACTCAATAATTCGCTTGAAAAAAAAAAAGCAAAAAAGCTATATTTCAGTTGACAATTATTTGAATTTGGTTCTTTTTTAATCATTTATGCCCTCACAAGAAGCTCATTGATAGTTACCTAGACTGACAATATTCCTTTTAAATCTTCTGATAACTGACAGCAAATATCTTTAAGCTTTAACTCATTAATTAATTGCAATTTTATTATATATATATATATATATATTTGTTGAGTCGTGATAATGCTTAGCACCAAAATTGTAATTTTTTTCAGTCATTTTACTGATAAAAAGGTATTTTGGCAAGCAGGGTTTTATTTATCATAAAGTGCTCAATAAACGAAGACATCATAACGGTGCCCTCACAAAACTCTGAAGTTGGCATGAACCTGGTCAGTTAAAGTGACAAATTCTTAGCATTAAACATGTGTGTGTGTGTGTTTATTTATATATATATATATATATATATATGAATGAATGAATGAATGACAGAGAGAGGTAACTAAAAAGAGACAGTTTCATATCTGGTTATCAAATTACCATAAAGTACTATATATATTAATTCTACTTTTTCTATTTATGTTTGATGATTGAAAACTGCCAAAATGTTTATAATTTTACTGTTTTTTTTGTTTTTTTTACGACCAAAATATACTGTTTCTAAGAATTAAAAAAAAAACAAACAAACACTTGTACTGCAAAATGATCAAAAGTATTGCATTTTCAAGTTGAGATTTACATAGGAAATTAATCGTAAACTTATACTTGTGTCTTGCTAGCATCCGTTGTCTTAGTTATTGGAATAGCTTTTTACTGTTATTGCCTAGCTAGCCAAGACAGTTGTGGGAGAGTGGTTTACTCACATGCTTGCTATTCACTCTTCAACTACCATGGATTAGACACTCAAGATTAGTTTGGATATAATGGAACTGAATGCAGAAATGAGTGGATTCAAAAGCATTAATGCAAAAATACAAGATCAGAGTAACATTTTGCAAAATGAACAGATGAAAACAACTTAAGCATTAATTTTAAAATTGTAAATTTCTAAGCAAAAATCTCTTATGTCAACTTTTAAGTATTTAATTTTAATTTTTTAAAATGAAACTTGTTAAAATTCAAATTAGTTGATTTCTAATGATTTCTTTGTGTGCTTTGAAAGTTTAAAATGAAATAATACTGTAAACAATGGCAATCTTCTTTCCAAAAATAAATGACATATATCTTGAATCATGTAACTTTATTTTAAAAACACTATCAAGATATCTTTTTAATTTTAACAAATTTAGTGCATAAAAAAAATTAAAAAACAAAAATGTAATTTTATTATTTATATAATGAAGCTATAAGTAATTCCCCTTCTCAAGCTAATATTTAACTTCCATTGTATACCATTTTTTAAATTTAGCCCCTCATTTCCTACAAAACATTCCTCCGAATCAATCAAGTTTTTGAATATGAGATTAGTTGCCATTTGTACGACATTTCAGCAGTTGTACACTCCAGCCTTCTTCAGGTGGTAAGAATTTTGAACTGAACCATTTATGACAATCACTGGGCTACATGAACTCCATTCTTTGCATAGTAGTGCCTCTTTTGGAAGTCATGAGTTATCCCCCTCTAACCCTGTAAGTTACTTGTACACCACTGCTGTAGCCTGGTTGAACTCACAACTCTTGGGTCAAGTCACAGGAACTAACCAACGTCTATATCTATTGGGAATGTGCCCTTATGGATATAGATGCCTGAAGAAAGCCAGAGCTACAATGGCCAAAACATCGCACAAACGGCAACCAAGATGAGGACAATAGTCCAAATAATGTAAATACTACCTCATTTCAGAAATATAGACAAATACTAAAAAAAAAAAAAATTACTTTGTAATCAAGCACTGATAATAATCTATTTTATTAATGAATTTCATTCAGCTGATGTGTTCAAAGATATTTTTTTCATTATCAAGCATGAAAGGCACTAATCAAAAACTCTCATTTAGGCCATTCTTGCAAATTTATCAAAATACCAGTTCTATCTTTTACTTATACTACATGTGAAATAGAAATTTGTATTCACCTTATCTCATAATTATTCTTCACTTTATGAATACAATTAAAGTACAGCTCAATAATAAACTAGAATGGCTCAAGTTCCAAACATGTAAAACATCTCCACTGAGATAAGTTCTATAAATATAGAACTCCAATAGAGCACAGTTTGAAATAGTAATTGTCATAACAGCTAAGAGACATTTAGAAAAATCTCGTAAAGGAAATTTTAGAAAAATGAAAAGAAAAATGTGAATTCAAGTGTAAATTTTCATACCTGAGGATCATATAGCAAATAAGAAAAATAGCATGGATATTTCAAAAGATAGCAAAATTATCAATTAACAGTGTTATAATCATAATGACATCTAGGTATTGAGTCGAATCCAAAAAGTAGAGATTGTTTGAGAATAAAAAAAAAAAATGTATAAAATTCTAAAACTAATTGCTTCAATCATCCAAAATATAAAATGAGAAATGAATGAAAAATCAGTGATAATGAAAGGAATCAATATATTCTAAAGACTAGATATCAAGTATATTTACCATAGATGTAATAATGAAGTCTTTAGGCAGTGTTTATAACTGGATAGTGGCAACGGATTGAATCCTAGAAAAATGGAAAATTTAAAATTAATGTCTTGTAATAAAAGCATTTTTTTCAAAAGGCATCTTTGCAGAGAAAGACTAATAGAATTAAGTTAATCTGGCAATAAAAAAATACTACATTTAATAAAAAAATTCTAAGATGATTACTCCTTTTTTTAAAAATTATTAATAAATAAATATTAAGAATTTAGATTAGAAATAAATATATAATAACTAACCTACTTTTAACATCTTATGATTCAGAGAAATGCTAATATATAAAAGTCAACTATCATTTCTATTTTATAGAAAATAGAAATTTTAGTACAGTTTCTCAGGATTGATCCAAACAACTTCATTATACAGGGTGTGATGGATGAATTGTCAACTGAACTATACAAAAATGAAAAATAACACTAACATCTCATTTTAAAAGATACATTTAACAAAATTACACAAAAATATCTTGAAATGCTAGAGTACATTTATTCAATAAAATTGTCACTGGCTTCAACCATGGCCTCCAGACAACCTCGGAATCCCTTGCATCTTTTGTTTTAAGTTGGTAAATGCTGTCATAATCCTTGCCTTCAGTACATCTTTGGTGTTACAAAAAGTTTTGTTGGCCTCTCGCTCAACTGTGCCCCACACATAATAATCAAGGGGTTGCAGTTTGGGAAGTTAGGTGGTCACAGAAATTAGGTGGAGTAAGTGGTGATGTGGTCACAGAAATTGTCTGGCAGCCATGATTGGATTCTCCTGCTTGTGTGGAATGGTGCAGATTTCTATTACCAAAGATAGAGTCATCCAACAGCCACTCTCTTAACTCAGGGCTGCACCACCTCCTCAAGGCGCTTCATGTAGATCTCCGTGTTGTGTATAAGGCCCCATGAGAAGATGAATGGAAGCATAACATCGCCATCACTAGTAATCACTCTAAACACCATGATGCTGAGCAGATATAATCCATCTCTCTCCCAAATTGACAACAATACACTCTGAAATGTTCACATTGAAGCACCTGGCACAAATTCCAAGCAGTACTGAATGGCTTATTCAAATTTCTCACAGACGGTGCCCAACTGACCATACTTATATACTGTGCAGTCGACAAAATCAAACAATGCACATGCACAAAATTAAAAATATAAAATGGTGACAACATACACATAGCCCCGTGTGTGTGTGAGACAAAAGTGTTTGTATACAGTGAAATATGCAACAAAAGTGTTATCTTTGTTATATCAAATTTTTTAATTGTTACCTTAGCCTTGTGTCAAGTGCAATTATAAAAAAAAAATCTGACTTTTGTATAATCTACTGCTTGTACTATATATAGAGATTTCTAAGATTTCACATTAGTCAGTCAGTTAAGTGCCATACAAGATACACGCTTGGGCGATCATGCTTCGAAAGAGACATGACTGACTGGGCAGAAAATTATCCCGCAGTAGGTTGCCATTGCTTTCTGTGGTAGACTGGTTGCCGACCAAGGCTATAGAACCCAATCTGTCCTGTTATTTAACCCGTAACTGGAAGGAATAGACGGATTAATAACTTTCCCAAGGGTATTTGCACGTAAGTGAATGCAATGAATTCGGCTGGAATTCAAACTCGGCCCCTGATTTCTCGTTCGAGCCGATACCCAATCTGAAGATTAAATTTGGAAGAAATTTTTTAATAAATAGACCCAATATTAATTCAACTGTCAAGGTCATTAACATGAAATCCAAAACATAAGAATATATCCAAGAAACCCATTGATTGCGATCAAAGAAAATTGTATCTAAACACACCAAAATAGAGATCTTTTTTTCTTCCTTTTCAGTTAAAATTTTCAAACAAACAAACCTAAAATGAAAAGAATTCATTTTTAAATAAAATCTCTGAACATGAAGAGCACCATTTTTAAAGCCTACCTTCTAATATTTACAAATTACTACTAAAGATACATTGCTTTCAATCATCAATGATAATAGTTTATGTATTTGTAATCTTTTCCATTAGAACATAACATGTGTTTCAAATTTGATTTTGCATATAATCTGATATATAATGTAAAGTTAAAATATGAAAAATAAAAACATTTCTGGGTTATATTTTAATAAATAAAATGCACTTTTCTTGTCAAAATCAAAAACTAATTTACATTTGAAATGCTAATAAAATAATTTGAAGTTAATATGCTAATTTTTTCTACTAGATAAAAAACTGATTGCAAGGCAATATTAAGCTGGTTCAGAATTTTTGTCATACTTACTACTCTGATTTGGTTCCATTCAGTCACCGTGAAAACAAAATCAACAAAACAATGAAACTTGCTCTTTGCAAATATCAAAAAGCCATTAAAATGCTACAGAAAGATCAAATATTTTTATTGATTTGGCAGAAAAGCACAGACCTACTGTATCATCTTATTTCAGCTGATTGTTGTTTGACAAATTGCCAAATACCAGAAAATTTTTTTCTCTTTTTTTTTTTTCAATAATCACCCTGTACAAGGCTCAAGAGCCACTCGATTTAGAAGGGGTTATAAAGTAGTGGTTCATGGGGAAAAACTGCTAAAGTATGGTTTACATTAGGCAAAACACCCAAACTAACAAACATTTCACTTAACATAATAAACATTTCATTTATTTATTAGTATTTCCAATAAAATTATAACATTAAACAAAAAGGTTTTAAACAATAATCTTAATTCAGTATGAGAATGTTAAGAAAAACTTCAGCATAAATAAAGAAAATGTCTCTACATTAAAACTTTTGTGACAGTAAAACAATTAAGAAAAAATGTAATAGATAAGACTTTAAAAAGCACAACGGTTTACAATAATAGTAGTTAAGAATAGCTATTCACAAAGTAGCTTTTATAAACACAATTACCAACATGTTATAAATTTAACTAAAAGGAAACATAACAAGACCTGAAGATTTAAACAAATTTGAAAATGAAAAATATCTAAACTGCTTGATATCACCATTAATATACAGATTTATAAAACCTGTTGAAATTACAATGAATCACTAAAACTAATACATTTATTAAGATCTAATCCTTCATAAGAAGAAACCGGTTAAAATTTCTATTTAATAATTTTCAAAAAGCATTCCAACCATTAATTTGAGAATGTATAAGATCACAAATAAACTGGAATTGAATATTCAACATATACAAAATAAACAAAATAATTTCTGAGGTTTGCTATGAAAAATATGCTTACAAGAAAATTTGAACCATCTTCAAATTGAAAACTGTAGCACAAGGAATTTCAAGTTCTCTTTTAAAATAAATAAGTTTAATTTTATTTTGTATCAGATTACAAGAAAACAATATTAACGTATAAACCTCCAAAGTCAGTGTTAAAAATACTGTAAAAGGCAACATATATGAAGCGACAGAAAATTGAAGAGTTATGTCCCTTAGTTTATACTCGTTGCACTTCTCAGTGGTGAAACATAGAAAAAAGTCCATAGAAATGTTTGATTTTTCAATGAAACTATATTTATAAACGAAATTTTATAAGCAACAAAAAAATAAAATCTATTTTTTAAAAGCCTATATGTATGTCATTTGCCAGAACAGAATAATTTAGTTTATTGCATAAATTTATGATGAATGAAGAAATTATCTGTTAGTTAAACTGAGGAAAAAAATGAAATATGTATTTCAATTTTATACCTCTTAAAATAGCATGAATTAAAAAATTACAATAAAAATCAGAAATGTAAATGCTTAATCTTGAAACTAATTTCTAATATCCTTTAAAAACTGATTTCTTTTTTAAAGAGCTGTCTGCACAATTGAAGTGATGGTCAGTTAAGTAGCTTTATTATCACATAAATACTGATTAATTTGCTAGCAAACATTTCTGCAAGTTTAAAAGCATCAAATTGTGACTATTTTGTTCATGGGCTAAGTATTTTTGTCTTTGACAGAAGCTAATAATTTCAAGCTTCATATATAAATCTGGTTCTGCTATACTTACAATTTATTTAAAGTAACAATATATTAAACATAGACTTAGAGGAATTTCAAAGTTTCAAAACAGGACAATTTTCAATTTTAATTGTGAGTTCAGGTTCTTGTATAATTTTTATGAAATCAACACCCCTTATGTTTCAGGACTGGCAAAAAATATTTATAACCCTACAGAGGAGGCAGAACATTAAAGTTCGAACATTTGGCAAACTTAAATATAGATAATTGCACAAGAAACGTTTTATACAATGAACTTTAAAAAGATTACTGAAAGATCATGTTGAGTCATTCATCAAATTTTCTGGATCAGCAGAGTAATTTACAATGGCCATCTCCTCAAGTGGCTGATTGTACTGGGTTACATAGTACTGAAGTATGTAGTAATCCTTGATCTTTTAAATGATGTGGATTCATGCCTTACTAAAGAGCATTAGTACAAAGTGAAGAAAATAACTTCAACTGGAATTTAAACCCAGTTTCCTGTACTGTTATCATTAAGGTCAATTCAACACTTCTACAATATACAAGGATGGATCTATAAAGTTTGACATGTTAGAAGCAAACTTATGTGACAAATATTCACCACTAAATTAAACAAAAGAATTTAAGTTGAAAAATATTTGTGTAAAATAAATGTTTTCTTTTTCAAAATTAAGCTTTAAGTGCCATACATAATACATCATGCTTAGGCTATGCCTCGAAAGAGACATGACTGACTGGGCAGATTTTCCTGCAATAGGTTACCATTACTTTCTGCAGTAGACTGGTTACCCACCAAAGCTATAGAACTCAATCTGTCCTGCCTATTTAACCCATAGCTGGAGGGAGAAGTGACAGATTAATACCGCTCCTAAGTGAATGCAACTGGAATTAAAACTCGACTCTTTGATTTCTTGTTGTGAGCCAATATCCACTGCACCACAAAGTACACAGTGATATATCTAAGTAAATCAAGAGATTAACAAAAAAGCTATGAAACAATTTTTGCCAGGACAGCCAAGCAAAAATGTTATCAGATATAGGTTTGTATTTTATAAAATGTACTTTATATAGTTTATTATCAAACAATTCATCAAGTTCTTCTTACAATTACATAAATATACAAGGTTTACCTTTCTACTACAATGTATAAATTAAAAAATTCCTAGCTCTAAGATGATTTAATACAAATACATTAAAAAAAATACTTAAGATTTTAAATGAAAATGAAAGGTAAAATACTATATAAAATTGTTTCATAAAATATTCAGTTTTTTTGTTTTTTTTGTAGAAAAGAATCCAGTAGAAAAAAAAATGAATTAGCTCTTACCTGAGGATGAAGATGATTACAGTGATGTGGTTGATACTTAAGGCAAGATGAATAAGATCTTTGGATTTTCAGCTGTAAAGAGAGATATAAAATCCTTGTTAAAATTTAAAAACTAAACCCATCAAAGAAACAGTCTTTTAAAAAAAATGTATTCAATAAAATCATAAAATGAATGAATTTTACTAGAGGTGAAAGAGTCTTTCAATAAGTCAGGTCAAAAGGTCTTTTCCAAACATTTTATAAGAAAAAAATAAGTGTGAACCAACAAAGGACAAATTTAAACTTGCCATAAAAATGTATGAAAACTACACTTTTTGTATTTTCATGACAGAAAATTAAACTAAGTTTCTAAGGCAATCATCACACACACACACACACACACACACACACGTAATTATTTTCAACCTAGTTTTTACTGGTACATTATTAATTTATGAATGAGATATTCCTTAATTCTTGGATTAAAAACTGTTTACCTTAAAACAATATCTACACATAACAAATGATTTTAAAATTGTTCTATAAAATAAATCAGCTCAATATCTTGGCCTTCAGTTCACTATCTGCTTACTATTTTTATTTCAACTGAACATCTAAATTCCATAAAAAATAAAAACATTATGAATTTTATTCAACATAATAAATCTAGATTGGCCTTTAAAGTTAATCATAATGCATTTATTCAGTTCAGTAGCTTTTATTGAGGAAGGAAATTAGTCTTCACTATACTAAGTCTGATTAAGAATATAACAATACTCTGAGAAAAAAAAATTACAAAAATGCAGAATAGCTTAAAACTGGGAAACAAAAAACGCATCATTATAAAAGACAAAAAAAGTTGCTTTTTCTGTTATCACAAAAATATACCAAAATATTTAAAATAGATGAGAAAAATCGGAGATAAAAATTGTTAAATATTAAATAGGTTAGACTCTAAGATGTGTAAAAATAGTTTATTAGAGAGAAAATAACAGAAATATTAAGAATCATATGTAATTATAGAAAATCTGAAGATCCCAATAGTTAAAAAAGACGGAAATGCTCTCAATAGTAAAATCTAGCTTCCTGAAAGTAGAAAATTGCCCATTACGATGAGATAGATATTCAGCGAGTCATTTCAGACAAGGGAGGGAAAAGGCGGAAAATTAGGTAATTGGGGGGTGTCTTTAATTAAAAAAATAAAAATATGATCACTACATTAAGACAAAATCTACTAAGGGTAACATGGAATTGATATTGAATATCATTATTGAAAAAAAAATACTAATTAATGAGAAAGCAAATAAAATGGTTAAATTACAAGGCTGGATCAATAAGTTCATGGCCCAATGAATACGCAATTATTAGCCGAATTTTTATCTAAAATGTGCGCTGTCTGCTCAATTTGATACATATTCATTAGCAATTTAAATAGTGACAAGCAATGAGATTTTGTTGAAAAAGAAAAAAGAAATGATTAGCCTGTGAGTGTGAACTTAATGAGGTTCATCTAAATCATTGATTAAAAATAGAAAAAAAGTCATTAGTTTGATGTTAATCAATGCGAATAACAAGCTGAATCAAAATAAAAATTAAAATATTCACTTTAGTAAACAAATATTAAATTATTAAGACAATACAAACTTGAAGAATCATGTAGTAGTGACAAAATGTTATTTCTATATTTACCAATTTAAAATTAAGGAGTCAAAATATTTTTTGAAGCGGCGATTCGTCACACAACTTTGATGTTAAATTTCTTAAAATAAACAAATAAATACCTCTAAAATTAAAGCCCTCAATTAACTCTGAAATTGAAAACAATTCTTAATGATAAAAAAATTCATTTCCAGCAAGCACTAACAATTTACAATCCACTCTAAAATGCAGTTGCCACATTCAATTTTTTTTTAAATCCCTTCTTGAATGTTAATATCATTTTTAGTGGACATTTTGTATTTGATTTTAATTTCCTAGTCCTGTAAAGATTTATAATTTATATTTACTGAAATTTACATATAGACTAGTTCGTAATAATGTGAGTTTTTAGTTTGACCTACCCAAACACCAGTGTTCAGAGTCTGAGTATGTTCTCCAAAACGGAAGCTGAAACCTGATAAACGTTTAATTTATTATTATTATTATTATTAATATTTTTATTTTCTTTGAAATATGAAATTGAATAAATAAAAATAAGACTGAACAGAGAATTTTAACACAGAATCCTCTCAAAAACAAGATTTCAGCAAAATAGTGCTCAATACCTACACGTTTATCTCCCCATAATAAACATGAACTTTGTGACAAGAACGGACAGCTTTAATAAATTAAATAAAGAAAGTGCTGTTCAAGTGTTGCATAATACTGCTATTTTCAAATGAGCAGATATCTTTGGTAAAACATTTTGGAAGAAGCTCTGACAAAATTTAAAAATAATAAATGTGTTCATAAATGAAATGTTAAAATTAATCCAAGTTTCCAGTCTACTTTAGTGATCGGATCTTCAGCGTAAGCACTGAATACCTTAATCTTAATTATACGAAACTATTTTGCATTATAAAATTCTACAATGATAGACCAATTAGAAAACTTGGTTGGAATACTGAAATTTAAGAAAAAAATCTTAGTAACTAATTATTTATTTATCACTTTAATTTTTGTGATGTCTATTGAAAATCAAATTTGACAAAAAAAAAAAAATGATTCAATAATAAATCGTGAAATCAATTTTAAAATAATTTAAAAAGATTGATAATAAAAAATACTGATTAAAATGTAAAATTTCGTCAGTAATTTCATAATTAAACAAATCAAAGAAATAATGAAAAACACCGGTTTCGTCTGAATTTGCTTTTTAAACTTTTGTTTTATGACTGATTTTAATTTTAAGGCAAACAAAAAACGAAAAAGGGACTAGCATCCTGTTTTCAATAAAATATTTCACTAAAAATGCTTAAAGCAAAATTCAAACTGATTCTGCGATTTCTTCTTTTCTCTTTTTTTGTTTGTATGTGAAGGAGAAAAACTTTTTTATTTTAATGCGTTTTTTTTTTTCGTTTGTACTTTAGAATGACGGAAGAAAAATACAAAAAAATATTGTAAATTAATTTCAATATTGTTACCTGACCAATAAAAAAAACTACAATCTGCAAATGAAACTAACTAAATGATTTGTATAAGCAATAAACGATTTTCGTCAGTTCCTCCATTAATGCACAATTGCACATCATATCTAAGAAAAAAAGATAGGAGAAAGAGTATCCATCCAATCATTTTTTGATTTTTTTTTCTTTATTAAACTAACAGAAAAAATATTTTCGAATTCATTATTTGAAATGATCAACATGAATTAAAATTATAAGCATTTTATTTTTCAATTAAAGAGCACAAAAATAAATAAAATCAAGCCTAATCTGACTGAAAAAAAAAGAGGTACACCATAGAAAAATCCAAATGACCAAGAAGAGTCAAGACAACAGATTTAAAAAAAAAAAATCAATTTTATCATAACCTTAATTAATCACACTAAATTTCTAGTAGCATTAAACAAAAAACTCTAGATTTTGTTTCGTTTTATTATTTAATAAAAAAGGAGACGGAAGTTGTGACATTGACAGTAAGAGTCCCTGTTAAGTAAAACAGTGCTAATTATTTTTCTTTCGTATTTTCTCTTAGTCTTGTCTTTTAAAGAGTAAGAGGCCCATTTAATAATTCTAAAAATGCAAGCGATTAGTGGATGGTGGAAAAGTTTGCATTTTATTATCAAAAGTTGAAAAATGAACGTCAAGAAATATATTTTTATTCTGTATCCGTGGTTAAAACATGCAAAATTGTGTGGAAATAAGAGTGGGAGGAGGAGATCAGGCAAGAAGTGGAAACACACCTACTAAAACAGTAAAAGACGATGAGAGCAGTTAGTTGGGTGTACTGAAAGCTTTCTGGTTGGCTTTACTATAAATTGCTGACTCTCTCTCTCCCCCTCTTACACACAAGCACACCCTCTCTCTCTCTCTCTCCGCAACGGATCACAGACAGAAAGAGGGAGGGGGCATAGGAATTGGTATTAGATTAAAAAAAATATAGAGGACAGAAAAACAAACAATTTAAATGAAGAGATGACGAAAGTCTTCTGTTTAAAGATGGAATATCCATGAGAAATTATAGATCTAGTATTATTATGATTAGGGAAATAACGAAGATGTCGAGGGTAGCAGTATCTGGTTTGGCCTCCATGTTGAATAATTTATGTATTGGCTGCTGATGATTTTGCTGTGTTGTTGCTTGGCTGGCTTGACTGTAAAGGAGGATGAACGAATAGTAGAAAGAAAAAAAGAAGGCTAACCACCAACAGTCAGTCACCCTCAGCCAGGCAAGCACACAACAGAGGGTGCGAAAAATAAATACTATTACCAACTTGGGCTATGAAAGCTGCTTTCCTGGGCTGCTCTTCAGACCTTTATAAACAAGCTGCTCTCTCTCTCTCTCTCAAATACAATACAGTTTTAGTACTATTATTAAGTACTGATAGCCTATTTAGTATCATTGTTTGTTTTTTAAGGTAAAGAAAATATAGTATATTTTCTTTACCTTAAAAAACATATATTTAATATACTTTTAAAGAGAATGATTTGACATTTTTGCTAGAACGTGGCAGTTAATAATTTTGAAAGAAAATCAAGATCAAAGGCACAATTTTTAAGAATAAAAATAATCAGTCCCCACCTCAATAAAAAAAAAATTGTATATTTTTATCATTATTTAAACAACGCAATATATCATTAAATCCAATAAATTAAATGATTAAAGTCTAAGGAAAAAATAATAATATTAAAAAAAAATATATTTATTATTTTGTATAAGGCAAGAAAATTGATAGTGGCTCGCTTAAATGCAAAAAAAATTATTTCTAATACAAATTTGAATTTGCAAAACAAAACTTAGTGTTTATGTAAACAAAAACAACTGTCGAAAAATAATTTACCTTAAAAAAATTAAAAAAAACTATCGATATAAAATTTAAATATTATTTTCGATGGAAAACAAGCGACGAAAGTCGAGTAAAAATTATAAAATCTGTTGTAATGACCTCCTTTTCTCCATTTATTTGGCTACATTTTTTCAAGTCGAGATGGATCGGTTAAAACCAAACTAAAAATGCATAATTAATGAAAACCAAAATACTTAATATTATAAAAAGGTCAAAATCGAAAGTAAACAATTATTTGGAGAAAATAAATAAAAGAAAAAATATATATTCAGTAGTCTACGTCAGACTTGATAATGATGATTTGTCTCGGGGAAGATGAACACACACACACAGAGAGTATCCATTATTTTCGGTACATAAATACGGACATGTGCATAAACAAACATTTACATCATCTTGCAAGTCACTTATGTCAACAAGATTATCATAATAAAGTCCAATAATGTATATTTGATAGAAAACGTTCAATATATGGAGATTTTGCAAACAAACAAAAAAATCAGCAAATACATTTGTGAAACCGTGCTACTGTTCTAGATAATTTACGAGTGAAAAAGAAACAAGTCCAATCACCGATGGATTTCTTGGACGTAAAAAAGATCGACAAAAATGTTTTGTTCAATTCAATACTAATAAGAGTAAACAATAAAATGTCCATATATTGATGAATGTTTTTTTTATAGCTTTTTAATGTGAGGAAATGTTATTATCTGATAGCAGAACGGCAGAGTAAGAAGAAATTCAGTGACGACAAAGGGAAAATGAACGGTTGGAGGCGAAAGGCTGCCTGACAAACAAGGAGACGTGCTTAAAACTGGGTGTGAAATAATCGCAACAAATGAAGCACTCGTAAAACACGTCAAATAAAGTATAAATATCATTTTTATAGTCATTTCTAATGAAGTCTATAGGGAAACTAAACAGAGTGCAACACAAACACGCGATCTATTAATAGCACGATTTACTACATTAAACAAGTTTCCGAGTGAATAGTTAAAAATGGTTTCGTTTGCCATTGTGGCTTTATTTTTTGTTTTTTGTTCTGGACAAAATATGGGGGATCGCTTCGTGTTTATTTTTTTTTATTGTATTTTTATTGCAAATATCAGGAAAGTTGATTAACTTAAAATTAAAGTATGGAACAAAAAAAATCTAACATTTGATTTTATCTGTATCCACCGAAATTAACGACAGAAATATGAAGTAAAATCGAGTAAATCATCCCTCATTAACTCGAAATAAATTCAGTCATTTCTAAGTCGGAAACCTATTTTCTAAATTTTGAAATAGTAAAAAAAAAAAATAATAATAATAATTGTTTTTTAATCATATATTTTAAGATTCACTTTTTAGAAAAATATAATTTAAAAATTTAATTTTTTTTTTTCTGAAATTAACATGATCGTATAAATAAAACGAGATTAAAAATGATTACAACAGAAAATGCAACAATAAAGTTTTTGTATTTAAAAAAGAAATACAAGAAGAAAAATAAACGATCAAATAGATTTTAAGAGAGCGATCCCCCATTTTATATCCAACAAACAATTCAGGATAAAACACAAAAACATTTCACATCAATGAAATATAAACAGACATATCCACACACTACTTAGCGTGTGTGTGTACTACAAACACTAAATTGTGTGGGCAGTTCATGTTTAAATACTAACAAACGATCAAATTAAAAAATAAATAAATAAAAATCAAAATAAAACATTTAAAGAACATTTTTTTTTAACGAGATCAAACGAACAGCAGCAAAATAAAACAAACTTTACACAATAAAATATCTAGCCACAAAGTCAATGTGTAACTGTATTGACACTAAAAAAGTAATCATAAAAATGCGAGAGGAAAAATACCTACCTTGAAAAGGAATTTTTAAATGGCCTTGTTTTGTTTTGTTTTCCTTACATATACCCTGCAAAAATTGCACTTTTATCACAGAATCTGCTTGGGGGGGGAAATTTATACACACACACGCGGACTTTTTTTTTTTTCCTTTTTTTATGTTTGGTTTGTTGTGTTTGTTAATTTTGGTTTGTTTGAGGATAAATTTTTATGGGTTTTTTTGTTTTTTTTTTTCTTCAAAGTGTCAAAATAGAGTTATCTACATAGCACCGGAGCTGAGACATGAATAATATTGCCGAAATATACAGATTCTCACAGTATTTGAGCTGTACTAACAGGCCTGTTTGGGAGGCCAAGTTAGGCAGCAGACACATAACGAAGTGAACCTCGAATTGTCAGATTAATCGGAGATCGATGCAACTGCGCATTCTCGGTACGGCCATGTCACGTGGGATGATGACGACCACTCCTACTCCGTTAACATACTATACTGCCACCTCTACTCTTTCTTTCCCTCCCACTCCAGCCTCCTACTTCAACTGCTGCCGTCTTAGTAGGTCCTTTCTCAAATACGCACTCGCGCTTGTGGTTCAGTAATAGCAGGAACCTACTGTACCGACTCGGCTGATTATAAAAAGGCTGACAGACAGGTTGTTGGTTCTAGTTTATTGCCATCCGCTACCAAGCAAGCGAGTCTTGTTCCCAGACACAACAAATTTGATTTTAAACACATATAGTTGTGCTGAAATAGAAATAGCTACTAAAACCCATGTGATCAAAATCAAATCTATAAGGAGGATGATAATAATTTTAGATAAAACAAAAAAAAAGGCTATATATTTTATATTATTATTAATCAAAAAAAGTAAAGATTTTTAGCTCCTAAAAAAAAAAAAGTACTGATTTCAAAGTAGGGCAGGTCCTTAATGATCAGTCAACAGGCAATATTCAGTGTCTGGTAGTAACAATACACAAAAAATCCTTTTTTTCGCTCTTGAGACTTAAAAACACAAAAAATGATCAGAAAGGTGCTCAGTTAGTAATAATTTCTTTTTCTTTTTTATCACTCATTCAAATACTAAGTCAAACTTTTTAGTATTATTATATTCTTTTTCAATTTTGTTCTCGAAAAGTAAAACCTTTGATTGATATCTTCGCAAGCACTACGGTACAGATAAGTAACCATTGATTGTGTGATGCAGTCAAATAACTGTACCTAGAGATTGGACATTCTTTGTTTGGAATTTAACGTTTTCAATTATACATTAATAGTTGGTAATGGGTTAAAAAAAAGTATAGACATTCCACTCGAGTCTACTGAGTTCAATACACGTTTCTATAGCTTAAATAATTAATGTTTTTAATCGGATAAGTATGACAGTGACACCTACTGCTGCTGTGTAGACGCAACTTGACTGTTGCAAAGAGGATTGTGCCTGATTGTTGAGACCTGTTTCTCCACATACACCTGGCTATCACCTGGGAGAGAAAGCAAACTAAGTCAAGTTGCATACCTGTCCTACTAAAGTATGCGTCTAAATTTGTGGATACTTTTTACTTCCCATCCCGCCCAATGAACTTAAAAGCAACATTTGATTTAAAAGAGTCACCCTAGGTAGGTATCTTCGTTTGAGTGAGATTTCTTGCTACAACACAGGCTCATCTAAAAATTAAAACAGAATTGTTTCCATACTGGTAAAAAAAAATATGTCAGTCAGTTTGACACATTTTTCACAGGATCACCTTTTATTTTATTTTTTTAGATTTCTCTGAAATGAGACAAGTTCAACAAGCCACCTCCCTCCCCCTCTCTCTCTCTCTCTCTCTCTCTCTCTCTCTCTATATATATATATATATATATATATATATATAATGCAGGTTTCATTGAATAATATAGACAAGTTTTTTTGTCTATTAATTTTGTGTAGCATCCGTTCGTACCGTCTGAAAATTAATAGACAAAATTTGTCTATTATTCAATGAAACCTGCATTAATGAAAAAATGCTGCCAAAATACACACTATATATATATATATATATTGTAATATATATATTGTAATTTTGTTAATGGTTTATAAAAGCATATGCTTTTAAACCATTGTAATAACAAAATTACAATTTTAAACTCTACCCTGTATCGAGCAGTCTGTATAAATGCTTGAACAGTGGGTGTTACTGTTCTTTCACTTTTTGTAATTTATATTAAAATATAGATTTAAGCAGTCTACTGCTTAAATTTTTTTCTTTGATATAAATTAAAATAATTGAGCATAACTTAGGAATCACGAGTGAATCTCCACTTAAAAAAATAATAGTAATTAATTTAACTAAAAATAGCAGAAATTGACCAATCGACTACTAACTAAAAATGTTTTTACCACGTCCAAAAAAGCGTTCTTTTTTTTTGTTTTTCAAGTGAGAAAGTCCCAAGAACCTTAAATTACAACTTTAAAATCATAGAATTGTGACATAATGCTATGTTGTTGGTGAGTCTATTTGTTAATGTTATCTCTGCTTAAAAGAAAGGAAATGGTTTTTTAATAAAAATGAAATGCTGTATGATGACAATGCAATTTCAACAAGACAATGTCACCCCATTTAAATTCAAATGCCTTTATTGAAGTTGGAAAGGTTTGTTCCCGTCCCAGGTATCTGGTTAGTGAGCCTCATTATGTAGCAAAAAAAATAAATAAATAACTCGAGATTCCACAAAAAAAAAAAAATTACATAAGCTTTAGCTATGATAAGTGATTGTTAGCCGAGAGACCCCAGTCCCCAAATATTTATTAACACAAAACTTGTGATCAGAGCGGTTCATTTGTATTTATCTATGTTGAAAATGAAATATATTTTAGATTTTTTTACCATAACTGAGAACAGGTGACCAGAATTGAGTGGTACAATCGAGAACTTGAAGGTCAACAATTTTGAAGCTTAATTTCATGATGAGCCTGATTGCTGAAGTGAAACTCGTTTGAGTCACTGGGTACTTATCACAGAAATCGCTTATCACACAAGACTTGGGTCGTAGTCCTTGTTCTTAATTACCACTGAAAATATTCACAATCAATCAAAGCCTGAAAATTTTAAGTTGGATCCAAGAATCATGGACTGTTACTGTTGTTAGTGACTGAGGTTTTCTTCATCGTAATAATGCCAAAATGAATGTGATTTATTTTAGCAGAAATCATTGGTGCCACCAACATTTGCTGATTACCGAACACTAACAGTTGATGGACAGAAATATGAATTTTTTTAAAAATTCATTTGTTTCTTTTTTTTTGTTTTTTTGTTTTTTTATGGATTTGGAAAGAAAGATGGTTTGTAAACAATAAACATGAAGTCGTGTTAAATTGTCTGTTCACAAGGAGAGTTTTTAAATTGTCCGGCAAACAGTATGTCATGAAAAAATGATTCGATTTCATTTTTATCTTTGTTATCCGACTCTCAGTAATGCTACTTACACAGTCTCTTAAATTGAATGTAAAGTTGTCAGTCATGTTTACTTATAAAATCTGCGATGATGCTTTTTTTGTTTGCTTACTACTTTTTTAGGTTGATAAAGCATTAAAAAAACGTGGAGATGTGGAGAACCATATCTGTCCACATCTTAAGGCAGATAAGAACAAATCGTAAACTTTAGTAAAATATTACTGACAAAAAAAGCTTAAAATTTTATTTTTTTATCTTTTTTTTTTGTGTGTGTAGCTTCTTCTTTTTTTAATGGTTGGTAGTAGTAACATTTTTTTAATATTTTTTTTATTTTAGAAATAGTCAATAGTATATTTTGCACAAACTAGTATTTTTAGATGCACACACACACACACATGCACCCGCATACACATTTCATGTCACAATCTCATTTGCATTTTATACGCTCCACACGCGCCCATAGAAAATAATACACGTGTATTTGTGTACGTATATATATATACACTGTTATACACGTAAAAATGCATTTAAAAATTTATTATGTAAAATACACATATGAACACATAAGGAATATAGACTGAGATAAATAAAAATGAATGGACTTTGATAATTTTTTTCAATACTGAGCTGAGAGATAGCTTTTTTATTTTTTTTTTCGGCCCTTCTGTGTTTGTTGTTGGAATTACAAAAACAAAAAAGAATAGAAGTGCCACTTTTTAAAGTCAGATAGCAAGTGAAACAGTACCAAAAAATAATTTTTAAGAGAATTGTTTCAAAAAAAAAGGAAAGAAAAATCACGATAAAGTTTGACAAACGATAAAAATATAAAATCATCGATGTTTTGAAGGACAAATTAAAAAAAAGAATAAAAATATTAATATTAGTTTTAATGTCTGAAGAATGAGATGAATGGAAAATCATTCAAAAAATGCTACTACGAAATGAGACTACAATTGTGTGTGTGCGTGTGTGTTCGATTAACAAATAAAAATGTTGCTTTTTTACCATCTGTATTGAGTTTTTCTTGTTTTTGTTTTTTTTTCGTTTTGCTTTATTCAAAATAAATTTACAAAAGTTTTAATTGTAACGGTGAGTAATGAACTGGAGTTTCAACGTTTTTACCCGAGCAGCTTATTCATCATCAACAGCAACATCATTTTATTTACAATGTACATAATTGGTGATAAATTTTTAAAAAATTGATTTATGCCAACTTTGGATCAGTCAGACTCATTTTTGATAATTGAATTTACCAAATTCATGTGTACATATTTTGCATATGGAAAAAATTTCCATGTATATTCCTGTGATTTTGTTAATGTTTTTGTTGTTTTTTCTCTCTTCACTCACACACTTACATAGAGATAGAATGAACAAATCTGGCAATACATTTTTAGAGACAGAATGGGCAAATCCAAGATAGATAGATTAAGAACAGAGACAGCTAGGAACAGACTAAGATACAGATAACAAATTAGTGATAGATCAGGATTATTTAGTTGCAAGTGGCATCATTCCAAGTAGATATATTTTTTTTATTTTGTTTGACTTGTAACAATATTTATGTTGACCCTGTTTCATTGACAGAAATTGTAAAATAGACTGGACAGGAAAAAAAAATGTTACACCAGTGATTCGTCATTGCTACATTGTCTCTACCTAATTTGGTTTAAAAATTTTAAGTTTTCCAAGTTTTAAGTAAAATTAAAATATCAACTATATATGTAAAGAAATAATTTAATGCATGTTCCAATATGCTTTTTTTTCCAACCATTTGTATTTTGCAAGAGAAAATAGTTAAAATTATTTAATCTCTTTATTAATTATTTTAATGGTTGGTGAATTAAGCAACATGGATAAGAAATAAAAATAACCCAGTTTGACTCAACAGCTGCCATACCAATTCGGCCATGGAGAACCAACCAATCACAATTATTCATATTTAACTAGCTACCTCCAACCAAAGATTTGCTAAAAAATGCACATACAAAAGAAAAAAAACACCAAACTTAATAAAAGCAACGTTTTATTGCTAAAATCTTTTTTATATTAAAACCAAAGGATTTTTTATTATTTAATTATATTTTTTTATCCTTTTTAGAAGTGTCAAAATTTTGGTTATGCCAATTCATGAAAAAATCAAAATTTTGGTTCTGCCAATGTATGACCTATATTAGTATGAAAAGTTTTAACATTTTTTTACAGTGAAAAACATTGATTTGAAAATTTCTTTAAAAATCAGATGATTGTTGAATTTTAATGAAACTTGCACAAACAAATAAAACTATTTTTCAAACATTTCTTTTTTAGAAAATCTTGATAAAAATATTTTTTACATCTGTTATCCTACACTTATTTAATTTTATGAAATTTCAAGAAATTCATTTTTGTAGCACTTAATGTTTATTTTCGTTATAAGCACAAGTCCTTGGAGAATTAAATCACAATTATTTTGTAAATCAGGACCCCCAGTTACAGAAAATTTGCTCTGAATTGTAAAATAAATAAATACAATAAATAAGGACATTATTTAATTAGAAAAGCTTTTATTGCTTTTTTGAATAAGATATAAAAAATTTTTTATAAATAATGTATTTTTACAAGAATTGTTTTCATATTTCTTTTAATTTCAATTATAATAATTTGTAAAGTTTTAAATATTTTAAAACTGTGTAATAATTTTTAGTGGTTAGGTGATATTGTTATTAAATAAAAGCTATATTTGCTAATCATAAATTGAAAAGCTTACTACAATTCAGTGAGCCCCAGTATTTTTTTTTTAAATTTTGAACTATTTTTTTTGTGCATGCCAATTTTGTAAATACAAACATCCAAATGCAACATTATCAAAAAGTAAGAACAGTAACTATTGTAAATTTGTAATTTTTCAACATATCCCCATAATAAGCATTTTCATAAGTAAAACTATAAAGCCAAAATACCTACAACTCAATAAAATATTTAAAATCTTTTCCTAAATTTTAAGATTACTGGGTAGTTAAAAAATTATATAAAAAAGGCACTTATGTTATATTTGTCAAGTAATTTTTGCAATTATGTTGTGATACCGACCGAGCAAAAGCGAGACCGGATGTTGGCTCTATGCCGACCAGAAAGTGAATGAACAAAACTCATCACAGAGTTTGCGCAGATGTTCCGGTTGAAAAATAAAAATTAATCAAATTTCCATACACGAATTTTATTTACCAGCCAATGGGAAGCCCAGGATCAAATTCAAGTATGAAAATCCAAAACAAGCTGTTTGATCCAAAAGACAGATATAAAAAGCGGAGACAAAGCATCGTAAGACAGACCAACTGATTAGTTTCTCCCTTGACTTAAGTCCAGGGGCTACTATGCTGACCTCTTTCCTTTCCCTGTCTCATAAGTACTTACTGACCTCTTCAAAGACATTCCTCAAGTACTTACTGACTTACTGACCTTAGAAACAGCAACTTCAAAATGAACATCCCCTTACCTACAAGATGCTTCCACATTCTTAAGCCTTTTATCTCTTTTAGCATTATATTATTTTCCATGAACACTTTAACCCCCCCCCGTTGGACTTATATTCAAGTATTATTTTAATTGTAATACATAAATTGAAATGTATATATGTATAAATATTATTTCATACTCAAAATTGCCTTTCTTGATTTTATAATCATTTTATGAATTATAGTGGGCTATCTTCCCACAAGGCCAATTACCCTTCACTAGAAAGGAATCCTACTACAACTAGAAAAAGAATAAATAAGAGAAGATATACCCACTATAATGTCTCCTGTTAAAAAAAAATTCCCAAACAAGTCTACCAAGTTGTCAAAATCTCATAAAACTACCCACCTCTGCTTTTCTATGATATTTTAAACTGAAAGTAAGTAACATTTGTTTCAAATCAGATTAAACTTTAAATTAGCTAATCTTTCTGAAATAAAGCTTCAGAAAAGTATAATTTATTTTTGAAAGATTCTTTTAATAAAAATGAACCATGGTGTTAATAGATTAACTAATGACTGTTTTCAGCTGTTTTAATGATTTAAAAGAAATCATTTCAATCAATTTAAATTAGGTTTGAAATACAGCAAATTACTTTGCTTATTGGAAATATTAAATTCACATTATTAGCTTAAAATCAAAATAAAATAAAAGCTTCAGGTATCATTTTTCAGTTTTAAAATTGCATTTAAACTTTTGGTATCTTTTTATTTTTATTTTTTGAGGTACCTAAATATAACCATAATTACCCTTATCTAATGATTTCACCATTTTTGTTTATATACATGATTATTATTAGTTACCATTTTTTATATTTTCACAGTAGAAGGATTATCAGTTGTTAAATTCCCAAGTAAAAATGATCTGATAATGATAGTCTGATAGTAGTGATAAAGAGCAACTGAAAAAAAATAAAAGAAATATGAGTCAATAATAATCATCTGAGTTGTACTAAATTTAAATATCTAGGAAATGTTTTAATCAAGGACAGAAAATGACTACAAAATCTGAAGGCTCATTGGGACAGTCTTGTCAGAAACAAGTAAAAAGGTAACAAAGTGTAATATAACAATCTGGCCCCACCCGAGGAAGTGATGCAAGCGATGGTGTTTTCCATCCGTGAAGGGGGCGGCGAAGCGACAAGACAGGTGTTTGTGAAATACATCCTGTCGAAGCCGGAGCGGATGTCATTTTGACCTTATTTCCGACAGCGGCGGAAATGGCTACAGAGGCAAACAGATCAGGTGCCTCTTAGAATTACGTGGGCGTGCGTGGGCGAGGCAAAAAACCGGAAGGAAAGTCCCGGCTCTAGAGGACTATATAAAGACCTCAACACACGGATTCGCCAGTAGCAGAGAACGGCCGGTGGAAGCAGAGAGAGACAACACAGGCAGACTACACTCCCGTCAGCCATTCTATATGCGCCCCAGCACCCTTTCCGTTCTCTATTCCACACAGTTCGTCGTCATTAATAAAAATATAACCTTATATTTTTATATATGCGTGTTTGTTGTTTTGTCGTCATATGGCGATATATAACAAAAGTGTTATATAAATCTTCCTATATGGTAATGATTGCTGGACAATCTCAGTGTAGACGAAGAAGATTTTTGAGGTAACAGAAATTTGGTTCTATTCATGATCTACCTTAGAATGAATATGTGAGTCACAAGAAAGTTTTCCAGAAATAAACAAACAAGGCAATTATACTTAAAATCAGAAAGAGATAGCTGAAATTTACAGGATGCACTTTGAAGAAAATAGACTTGGAAAATTTGACACTCTCAAGACTTATTAACGGCAAGAGGGATAGTGGAAAAAGTGAGTAACTTACCTAATGAGTTTGTGCAAATGGGTGGCAGAATAGGAACTGGGAGAGGTGGTGAAAAAACAAACATTACTAAGAGTTGTGGAGAGCCATGATCACCTATGTAATGAGTTTAGTAGAAAGAAAGGGATAGCAAAAAGACAAACCTCACTAAGAGCTACAAAGGATAGAAAGTTGTGGAGAGCCATGATCACCTACCTAACAAGCTTGTATCAATGGATGGCAGAACAAAGAATGGGAATGATGAAAAAAATGACAAACCTTACTAAGAGCTACAAGAGACAGAAAGTTGTGGAGAGCCATGATCACCTATGTAATGAGTTTAGTAGAAAGAAAGGGATAACAAAAAGACAAACCTTACTAAGAGCTACAAAGGATAGAAAGTTGTGGAGAGCCATGATCACCTATCTAACAATCTTGTGTCAATGGATGGCAGAACAGGGACTGAGAATGATGATAGAAAAACAAACCTCACTAAGAGCTACAAAGGATAGAAAGTTGTGGAGAGCCATGATCACCTATGTAATGAGTTTAGTAGAAAGAAAGGGATAGCAAAAAGACAAACCTTACTAAGAGCTACAAAGGATAGAAAGTTGTGGAGAGCCATGATCACCTATCTAACAAGCTTGTGTCAATGGATGGCAGAACAAAGAATGGGAATGATGAAAAAAATGACAAACCTTACTAAGAGCTACAAGAGATAGAAAGTTGTGGAGAGCCATGATCACCTATGTAATGAGTTTAGTAGAAAGAAAGGGATAACAAAAAGACAAACCTTACTAAGAGCTACAAAGGATAGAAAGTTGTGGAGAGCCATGATCACCTCCGTAATGGGCTTGTGTCAATGGATAACAAAACAGGGAATGGGAATAATGATAAAAAGTCCTCCTATGGAAGGTAGCAAGGGAAAGTGAGAAGAAAGGACTAAGCATAAACTTCAAGAAAACTCAATGTATGGTCATCAGCAAAATGAAAACCCCAAAATCGGAGAAACTAAAATGAAATAAGTAAAGAAATTAAAATACCTGAGAGAGGACGGGAAGAGCAATGTCAAGATCCAAAGACGCATTGGCATGGCCAAGGACGCATTTCAAAAGCTAACCAGAATACTGAAAGACAGGAAAATCTCATTGAAAACAGAGTGCTGGATTGCTATGATTGCTATTAATGAGAAAAGAGGGCCTGGAGAATTTAATATTCACAGGATGGATTGAAAGAGAGACAGGGGAAAGCAGCATGAGACGTACTTGATAGGCCTAAGCAAATGGATGGCAGAGTCAGGTTTGAGAGAGATATCAAGAGGAAGAATCTTGAGAGCAACAAGGAACAGAGCCAAATGGAAGTCTGTGATCACCTACGTCCTGAAGAGACATGGCACATGAAAAATGAGATAAAAAGACAAAGAATAGAAAGTTGTGGAGAGCCATGATCACCTATCTAACAAGCTTGTGTCAATGGATGGCAGAAATGGGAATGATGATAAAAAGACAAACCTTACTAAGAATTACAAATGATAGGAAGTTGTGGATAGCCATGATCACTTACATAATAAGTTTAGCAGAATAATGATTAGAAGGGATAACAAAATTCTCATGGATATCTACTGAAAAACAAATTGCAGATGCCCTAACTAAAAAGGGGGTTCGTTCCTTCAAAATTCTTGGATTCACAACTGAACCCAAAGGATCCTCTATTTAATTTCCGAGTTTCCAGACATATAATTTTGTTAATCTTCTCTCATTTGTTTTTTTTTTGTTTTTTTTTTAAGTATAGTAAACAGGATATTTATTTGACCAAATACCGTGTGCGACTGGTCTCTAAGAGAATATAATCCAGAATGCCCCCTTGTGGCCTTCTCCTCCTCCTCATGTTCCCCTGGCGGCCCCTCTCAGGTTCATGGGAAGACAATCGGTCTTCCAAACTTGTGGGATAGACTGTGTTAGATGTTAACAAAAATGACAACCCCTACCTATTAAGAGCTACAAATGATAGGATGTTATGGATAGCCATGATTACTCATGTCCTGAAGAGGCATGGGGTATAGCTGTGCTTTTTTGTTCAGGTAGGGCTAAGACTAATCTTGCACAAAGCCAGGTGCATCCACACAGACACAGCATGTCACTTTACCTCAACATACTGAGACTTGTCATAATAATTTAAGGTAAAGTTTTATAAGGTTGGATGCTTTTCTTGGCGTCAAACTCAGACACTCACAGAAGGCCAAGTATACCACTGACTATTTTTATCAAGACACCATCTCTATGAAGGTAGTCACTGAAGGCTTAAAACCTTAATTCTAGCTTTATATATATATATATATATATAGGAAAAACTACTAAAAAGTTGTAAGTTAAAAATGTATTTTTTTTTACAGTATTTATTTATTTCTATTATTATATCTAAATATATATATTTGATATTTCAGACCGGCCTTGGCCTTTCATCAGAAACAAATGATTTTAAAATTTAAACTAGAAGAGTCCGTTGCGAGAAGCGTCCGTCACATGATGTAGAAAGCAATAGAGTTTGAATATTTTTAAATGTAAATCTAACTGTAATAATACTTTTAAATGTTGTTTTAAAGAAAAAATTTTTAAGTGTATCTAAAAAATGTTTAACTAGTTTTTCCTATACATATTAACACAGTATACATGGATTATCATTATGCTATATATATATATATATATATATATATATATATATATATATAAATTATTAGCTTATTAATCTCAGATTGAACTTCTCTGGAACAACTGCCAACTGAAGGCAGCAAAGTTTTGATGTCATGAGTTTTCCTTCTCTAACATTGAATGAAGGCGGCTTGGGAGCACCTGTGATGTTCTTGCTTAGGACCCACACATTCATAAGTAGACCCATATAAATTCAGTTCATTTGCTGTGCTTCTTCATAGTCATGTTTTTTTGTTGAGGCAGGATTAATACATCAGGCAATTTGTATTGAACTAAATATATATATATATATATATAATCCACATACAAGCCTGTTTTGTTTTATCATAGCTCATCAGAGTGGCTAGACATCCACTTGATTCCAGCCAGGATCAAAACTCAACTGATTTGGTGTCAGTCGAAGTGCCTACCTCTAAGCTACTGGCTCATGGCTGAGAGAGGGAGAAATTTTAGCTTGTGTGTGTGTGTGTATATATATATCCGAGTGAGTATAGAATGAGGAGAGAAAAAGAAAAATGCTTTCCGTCCAAAACATTAATTTAAAACAGTGCTCGATATATGGTGTATAGAGCAGTGAATATTTATTATAAATTATGTTTTAGAACATGTACATAATTTCTTCTATATATGTCCTCTTCCCTACAATAGGGAAGAGGACATATATAGAAGAAATTATGTACATGTTCTAAAACATAATTTATAATATATATATATATATATATATATATATATATATATAAAATTCCAGGTGAAGAGGACTCAAGGTTTTACTATTTTGAGTGCCCCCGCATTTATTTTATTACGGACACTGCTCAATATAATAAATATTATAGAGCTTAATATAATTATATAGTTATGAATTAATTGTACATTATGACACAGAAATTTCTATGTTTCGAGATAGATTCTCATCATCAGGCAATGTTGCTTTTGGTTGTGCAGATGATTTACATATAAATGACAAAACCTTTGGTTTGCTGTGTATGTATGTGGGAAGATATAAAATTTACGTGCGTTTCTTTTGGCCAATCAGAGTGGGGATTCATTTTGGGATTTGGCCCCAAAGAATACATACTAATCAACTTTTTTCTCTTTTTTTCTTTTTTTCATTTTTTTTTTCCTCCCTCATCCTACCATAGGGAAAATGATAAGATCAGGTTAAAGGCAGGTTAACATCTTGACTGTTAAGGAGGGAAAAGAAACAAGGGAAAAGGATAGGATGAGGGAGGAAAACAAAAATGAAAAAAGAGAAAAAGTTGGTTTTTTGTATGGTTGGTGTATAAACCAAACACGAACCCTTTAGACATCCACCCAAAATCTAACCACCCTCCTTCTATCATCAAGCATATACCCTCATCAATAGAATACAGAATTAGTAGAAACTCGGCTAATGAGGAAGTGTTCAATAAACATAGCGATTTTTATAATACTGCACTGAAAAATAGTGGATACATAAACCCAAATATTAAATATGTAAACAAGAAAAGCAACCCTCAAAGAAAAAATAGGAATAGGAAAATCATCTGGTACACCCCCCCCCTCTACAACCAGATGACAAATGGTAGGTTGGGAAGAAAATTCCTCAAGTTAATTAGGAAACACTTCCCGGAGAAAAATCCACTAAGTAAAATATTTAATAAAAACACTATAAAATTAAGTTACAGCTGTATGAATAATCTAGAAAAAATTATAAAAAGCCACAATAATAATATTTTTAAAAAATTCAACAAAACCAGTAAAAATAACCAAGCAACAGAAAATAACAATTTAGACAAGAAAAAATGCAATTGTAAAATCCCATAAACTGTCTGCGAGAAAATAGGTGTTTGATGGAAACGATAATCTATCAATGTGAAATATGAACGAAGGAAAACCCAAACAATATAAAAGTCTATATAGGGAGTACTAAAAACACTCTAAAGCAGAGAATTTACCAGCAGACCTCTTCATTTAATAATAGCAAATACAGAAATAGAACATCCTATCGAGATATCATTGGTACCTAAAGGAAACAAAAAAAAACACCCAAAATAAAGTGGAAAATTCTAAAAGAAGCTAAAACATGTAAGTCCTTAAATGAACCATGTTCATTATGCTAATATGAAAAACTATTTATTATTAGATCCCTTAAAAATAAAAATTTATTAAACAAATGCAACGAAATTAACGTCATATGTAGACATTGTAAATTATTCACATTAGAAAATGGATAAAACCTAAATTAAATAACATGCTAACTGACGAATTAGGTAAAAATAAAAATAAAGCCAAGAATAGAATAAGTTAGTTTTCCTTTACAGCAAATTGATAGATGGAGCGAAAAAATGGCAGTTCGGGGTTTTTTGGAAAAAATCTTTTATTTAACAAATAGACTTAAGAAGACAAGAAAGAAGATTGTTACTACTACTAAAAAAGAATATCACATAAAATGTAATAAAACTGAAGGGAAAATGATAAGATCAGATGAATGTGAGGGAAAATAGATAAGGGAAGAATAGGGTCAAAGAAAGAAGAAAAAAAGAGGAGGAAAAAAGTTAGTTAGCACAGAAATTCTCCAGGGTCAAACCTCAAAGTGAATCTCCATTCTGATTAGCCACACACACACACACACACACACACACACACACACACACAAAAACACCCACATACATTCACAGTAAACCGAAAGTATTTGTCATTTAAATGTAAATCATCTGCATAACAACACCAGCATTGCCTGATGATGAGAATTAATCTCAAAACATAGAAATTTCCATGTCGCATTGTAAAATTGACATAACCATATAATTATATTATATTGTATTATATTATATTATATCAAGCTCTATAATACTCATTATATTGAGCACTGTTTATAATAAAATAAATGCCAGAGCACTCAAAATATAAAAAAAACCTTGAGTCCTCTTCACTTGGAATTATTGGTATATATATATATATATATATATATATATATATATATATATATACACACACACACACACACACACATTTTAGCCTTTGGATCTTATAAGATCATTTACTCTTTTTTTCTTTTTTGCCTTGTGAGTTAACATGCCACTCTCCTCACTAGCAGATTTTGTAGCCGGAAAACTGGTTTAGATGCCAACCATAATGGCATATTGCCATTAGATGCCAACCATGTGGCATATTGTACTAGGTTACATATTCCCAACCAAGTGTTTTTTTATGTTAGGGAACAGATGATAGTCAGATGAGGCAAAATCAGGAGAATAGAGTAAGTGATCAACTCGTTCAAAGTCATAGTTACACACAGCAGCAACTGAAATCAAAGACTTGTGTGCTGGAGCATTGACCTGAGAAAACAAGCCCCTTACATAATTTTTCCTGGGTGTTTGGTCTTAAGAGCCTTTCATAACTGCCTCATCATGTTGGCATAGTACTTTCCATTGATGATGTGGTCATTTTAAAGATAGTCAATAAACACAATGCCTTTTATACCCACCAAAAAGCATCCCAGATGAAACAACCTTGGCCTTCTTTGGAGCAGGTTAGGATGGGTGTCTGCACTGCCTGAATTGTCTCTCTGTCTCTGGCTCAAAGTGATGAACCCAACACTCATCTTGAGTTAGCAAACATTCAAGGAAAACAGCTGGATCTGTCTTAAACAATGTCAGATTTTCCTGTGATATGATCAGTTTGGTGTGTTTTTGATCTGAAGGCATAGTACCCACCAAGCAGAAACCTTTGTCATTCCAAGTTCATTGTGCCTAATATTCTCAACTCTCTCAAGGGATATACCATTAGCATTGGCTATTTGATTCATAGTTAATCACCCGTCATCCATCACCATTTGATGAACACAATGATTTCGACATTGGTGGTAGTTACAGGATGTCCAAACCTTGGATTATCTTCAAGACTCTTCTTTCTCCTTCTAAATTCAGCTGCTCACATTTGCACTGTTGGTAAAGCTGGAGTATCTTTCACTAATATAGCAACTATATCAGCATGAATGTCCTTGGGGGCTAAATTTTTTCTGTAAGTACTTGATAACACCATGATGCCAAATTTTATTTTGTCTTCAGAAGATGTTGCTATTAGTTATGTTTGAAGTGTTCTTTGAACAGTCAGATGTCATTTTACCCAAAAAGAAACAAAGCAGTTATTAATAAAAAGAGTTGAAATTAATGCATACTTGATTTCACAGCTCCAGTGTCAATCATTCATAGTTGGTCTATGAAGTTTTCAGCTAACCCTCATAGTTTACATAAACAAACAACTTAGAAATAATAGATTCTTCTTTTTTTTAACAAAGCTTTGATCATTTCATGTCCTTTAGTGTGATTCTCAAAGGGCATAATTAGAGATAGGCCAGTTTGCATATTTTCCAGTTCTGAAATGAAAAATACAGATCTCTATAAGAATGACAATCAATGTTCTGATACAAAATTTTTTTGAGAAGTTAGGAACTAATTATGAAAAATTGATATACAAAATGGTCGCATGTTGAGTTATACTCTTTTCAATTTCTCCTTTATTTTTTGTTTTTGCAAAATATGCAAAATTTTTGGCATCACATCATATTTCTGGGATACCATTTTATGCAACATTTTTATTGAAGCTTTACAATCTAAGAATAGAAGTAATTTATACATTATGTTGAGTCATAAGTAATTTCCATTTTGGGAACAAATTGTAATGATGATTACATCATCTTAAGTACTAATCATATGTGGCAGTTAAATGGAGTACACTAGCATATAATAGATAGATAGATAGATAGATAGATAGATAGATAGATAGATAGATATGGAAAGAGAGAGAGAAACAATTGAGAATATACTGGGTAAAACGAGAAGAACGGACTTAGATAGATAGATAGATAGATAGATAGATAGATAGATAGATAGATTTGGTTGAGTCATAAATAATTCCCATTTTTGAGGACCAATTCTAATGATAAATATATAATCTTAATTACTAATCATATGTGGCTGTTAAATGAAGTACCCTATCATATAATATAGATAGATAGATAGATAGAGAGAGAGAGAGAGAGAGAGAGAGAGAGAGAGAGAGAGAGAGAGAGAGAGATAAGTAATTTTCTTTTCTGGAAATCAATTGTAATAATGAATATATCATCTTATGTACTAATCATATGCGGCAGTTAAATGGAGTACAGTAACAACAGATAGATAGATAGATAGATTAAATTGAGTCATAAGTAATTTTCATTTAGGAACCAATTGTAATAACAAATATATTATCCTAAGATGATATAAAATGAATTATATGCAACTATGTTCAATGCAAAAGTGGTAGACTGACAAAATAAATCCCACAACTAACTCCAAAATTTGAGCTCCATGAAAGAAAGATAATGTGTAGGTCATGGCATCATCAGGATTTTACACATTTAGTTTTTAATACAATGAAACTTTCCTAAAAAGTATGAATGATTTGATAGGAAACTTCAGACCATGAAATATATTAAGGATATGTGGGTAACTTTTGACAATAGAACCTATGGGTTTTAATGTGGCGGTAAATGTGGTGAATAAATTTTATATCGTGATTACCATATCTAATTCAGATGACAGCTTCCCCATTCCCTCTAGCATCATTTGTGATGGCTTTTGTCTTATTTCAATATTCACAGCTCTTTAGGCCAGCATTCAGTTTCTAAGTATCAGGCATATTTGAGAGATAAACTCTGTATCCTTGATTGAGTTAGCTAGATCTGTATGTCCTGTAACTCTTCTGTGAATGACTATGTGCTTTTTCAGTCCAGTTGATGACCTGCAAACCTTGTTGCAAAGAAAACAGATATTGTCGACAGGATGATGAGGCAGGTTAGCATAGTTGGCTTGCTTCTGGTTGTTATCATGACCTTTCAAATGGTTTACATAACCTGTCCTTGACAACTGCATGTGCTCACACACACTTCATTTCCAAGATAGTCTATTAGTTGGCAAATCAGAGTGAGTGTCTCTTTGGCGATCACAGTTGATCTGAACATACCTGAGACATTCTTCCTCAAAAACATGGCATCCCACTCTTGTAAAGTCTTTTCACTCTATAGAATTTTAAGTCAATTCTTCCCAATGTTGCACATCAATATGCAATGCACTGAGACTATCCTTCAGATTATCTTTAAACCTCTTCTTAGATTTGTTTTACAGACACTTTCCTGTCTTCATTTCCTCATAGAAAAATTGTTTTTGAATCCTGTGATCCATCATTCTCACATGAACTGTCTTTTGCATATGGTTGTGGATTATTATTATTTCAATGCTGTTGCATTCATATTTTGGAGTGGGGGTGGATAACAGTATCTGGAACCAAAGATTGTCATTTGATGTTAAGGGTGCATCACAGGCATTTTTGGTGAAGACACTCAAGCTATTTTATATTTATTTGTTCATGTTTCAGCGAGAATGTTAAGATATGGGCTGTAAACTCACTAATTTAGTCATAATGGTTTTGCTTCTATCTGACTAAACTCTTCTTCTTCTTCTTCTATGAGCCTTGTCTTTTTAAGATGTAGGCGATCATGGCTTTCCGTGTCTCCTTATCCCTAGTGGCTCTTAGCACACTTTCTTCTGTTACACCATGCAACCCTGTTCTATCATCCACCTGATTGGGCCCTTCAAATCTGTTATCCATTACTTTCCCCTGTCTTTTTTTCCCTCTATCTGGCCTGTTAGTATCAGGCTCTCAAAGTCCTCCTTTATCATTGCATGTCCCAGGAACATTAGCTATCTCTTCCTGATGCTCAGTATTCTTTTTCGTTTCTATTCTTTCCAAAACCTCATCATTGCTCACATGCTCAATCCATGATATCTGCAGCATCCTTCTGTAGAACCATATTTTAGTTGTTGCAAGTTTTTTCCTTCATCTTTGATAATATTGTCCAGCTTTCACTGTCATATTGAAGAACTGACATCACATAGCAATCCAGTACTCTCTTCTTTGTTTCTAGCAAAACTTTCCTGTCTCTTAATACTCTACTCAGCTTTTAGAATGCATCCTTTGCCATGCCAATTTGCCTTTGGATCTCGATATCACACTTTCCGTTTTCTGTTATAACACTTCCCAGGTATTTAAATTTTTGTACCTGCTTGAGTCTAGTATCCCTCTACCTGTACTTGGCATTTTCGGCTGCCTTTTTTACTGATGACCATGCATTCGGTTTTCTTGCAGCTTATTTGTAGTCCTTTCTTGTCACTCTCTTTAGCTACCTTCTGTAGGAGGTCTTGTAGTTTCCTTTCCGTGTCTGCAATCAACACTGTATCATCTGTGTACCTTATGTTGTTCAGATTGTGGCCTCCGATGACAAATCCTGAAATAACATCTAGGGTCCTCAGAATAGTCTTGCTGTACAAGTTGAATAGACACATCCTTGTCTTATGCCCATTTCTATCTTTATATATCTGTTGAATTCATTACCTGTCCATATGTAGGCAGTTTTCTGCCAGTAGAGATTCTTGATTACTCTTATGTCTTTCCCAAATATGTCAAGGTTGCTGAGCATCTCCATCAATTCTTTTTGGCGTATTTTGTCGACTAAACTCTACTTTCTGTTGGGACACCCGTGCCTATTCGGCTATAATGGACTATTCCATTACTATGTAAAGTAATGGTGGCATCTACATAGGAGAGTGTGCCGAGCAGCCGATCGACAAGTCAGTCATAGACTTCCGGTGACGACCCGGAAGTACCCAGTGCTCATACTACGTCTTACGACGGTTGAGACGATTAACCTTTATTCTTGTATTGGATACTAATAACCTTTGTAAATACTATTTTCATGGAATACAACAATTAACCTATTCCTGTTGTTGAGTTATTTATTCTTACTCACGACTTAGCACTTTCCAATTTACCAAATGTAACTCTTGACACCTGAATGTTTGAAAATAATGTCAGGTCACTTGATGAGTGCTACTGATAATATGTAAACCAGTACTATTTGTTGCAAAGTCAGGTTATTGGTGATGGAAGCATGCTGGGCACATAACCTGTGGAGAGAATAGCCATGGTTAAATGTAAAATAATTGAATGTCAGAACTGCCCAACAAACAGATTTGACAAAGCTTAAAATAAACAATTCCAAGAAAAGAAAAAAACAGGGTAAATATAATATAAAGCAAGCAAACAATATATGTAAAGCAAAGCAACAGTAATATGACAAAAAATTCACAAACAGAATTGGGATTGACACACAAGAGCAAATTTGGACATGCGAATGTAGTATTCTGACAAGACAGATTGGGACTGAGTCACATGAAATCAAGAACCTGTATATTTTATTGGCTAGGAAAAAATCCCAGCATGCATTTGTGTGTTTCCACCTATAAATTTAGGAGAAGCAAGTGAGTAAAAAACAAGACCTGATATTTTATGTAGAGAGTTATTAATGATTTGTAGGTAGCGTCAGACAATAGATCGAATGTGTCTTAGATTAATGTAGAAAGTGTGGAATACACTCTGAGTTGACAATTGCAAATATGTATATTGATATAGATAGACTTTACAGCATGTACTAATAAAGTAAGTTTAAGTATTTTAACAATAGATAACATAACCATCATAAGTAGTTTGGTGGTAATGATTTCCATTTATTTAAATAAAATATTGCATAACTAAGTCATAACTAGTTGCTAAATATATGAAAGTGCAAATATTTGTTCAAACTTTTATAGTACAAAAAATAAAGGAAACTAAGGAAGATCTATTTTTATAGCACCGCCTAGGAACCCAAGTGAATTTCATCAATTGTGAACTTCATTAGACAATCAGCCTAATGGGGCCATAGAACAAAACTGATCATTCAAATTCTGATGATTAGAGCATGCAGCTGAATGAGACCAGAAATAGAACAAGGACAGTGCAGGCTCATTATAGACATTGGAAGAAGGAACACAATATTTATGCTCAAAATTATATCAGATAGAGCAATTCAAATTCAGAAGGATGTGTATCTGTGTTTTATAGATTATGCAAAGGCGTTGCTAATGTAGGCCACAAACAGCAGTTGGAATTGCTTACCAACCTTGACATATTTGGAAAGAATATTAGAATAATCAAGAACCTATAATGGCAGGCATCCACCTACATATGGAAAGAAAATTAATTCAGCAGATATAAAAAAAATAGAAAGGAGTGTAAAACACAGATATGTCTTCTCAAAGACTATATTCATCCTATACAGTTAGGCCATTCTGAGAGAATTAGAAGTCCTACCAGGATTTATTATTGACTGTCACAATCTTGACAACATAAGATACAAAGATGACACGCTGTTGGTAGTAGACACAGAAAGAAAACTACAAGAACTTCTACAGAAGGTTATGAAGGAAAGCAAGAAGAAAGGATTTAGACAGAAACTACAAGAAGACAGAATGCGTGGTTGTTAGCAAAAGGGTGAAACCAAAATGCAAGTTACAAATTGGAGATAACAAAATCAAACAAGCACAACAATTTAAATATCTGGGCAGTATTTTAACAGAGGACGGAAAGTGCAACACTAAAATGGGAAGGTGCATTGGGATAACCAAAGATGCATTACAAAAGCTAAGCAGAATATTAAGAAACAGAAAAAATCTTTGTTAGAAAAAAAGAAAAGAGAATTGAATTATTATATGATGTCTGCTCTCCTATATGGCAGAGAATGCTGTACAATCTCCTCAAAGATGAAGAAGAGACCTGAAGGAACAGAAATGTGGTTCTACAGAAGACTGTTGAGCATACCATGAACTGAATATGTGAGCAACAACAAATTTTTAGAGAAAATGGAAACTAAAAGAAAACTTATACCTACCATCAGGAAAAGACATTTGAAATGTCTGGGACATATAATGAGAAAAGAGGGCTTGGAAAATCTGATACTCACAGGATAGATTGAAGGCAAAAGGAACAGAGGAAAACAATGCATAACATATTTAGTGGACATGTTTAAAGGATAGCAGAACAAGATTTCAAAGAAAAAACAAAAAGACAAAATTTATTAAGAGATATGAAGGATAGGAAATTGTGGAGAAGTACAATCAGCTATGTCTTAAAGGGATATGGCACATCAAGAAGAAGAAGTTGGAAGAATGTAAATAAAGGCTTTATTTCCTAAAAGTAGAATATACTAGCAAAGTGTAGACATGAGTTACATGGTTTCTGTCTGCCTCTGAAAAGGAAAGCTAACAAATGTTACAAAAGTTTGTATTTACTCATGAATTCAGTGTGTTATGTTGCATGTGTTCCTGTTTTTAGCCTTTTATAAAGCAAGCATCTTCTCTCCACAGCGTCTACCTCAGAACTGTTTTCTGTATAAATTGGGCTTCACTGACTAAGAAGCTAAAGGTCACAATGACCAAACAAGTATTGTGCATTCTTATTAGGAAGAAAATTAACCCAACAGTAGTGTAGGGGTAACTGTGTTAGTCTGTTGTAATAACAGATTACACAACTAAGTCATAAGTCAGATAACAAGATAAAGCTATTTTATTTCCTTAACAGGAAGATGCAGTCAGTTTTCACCCTTTAATTTCCATGCTTGTGTATTCATACCAGAGTTTGAGTTTGAGTTTTGCTTAATGGTATATCAACACCTCTGTGGGTTATTTAATGCCAAAAAGGTGGGGTTTTAAGGGATTTTTTAATGTTTGGTTATAGTGAAAATGTTGATTTAGTCAGATTTTGATGAAAAATATTTTTTACTTTTTTTTATTTTAGAAAACTGAAGATGTCTTCTAGTTTTGTATTCAAAAATGTATTGCTGGTAATAATTTTTTTTCCTTCAAAAATGTATTGTTGGTAATATTTTTCCTTCAGAAATGTATATTTTTCTATAAAAGTCTATTTTTATGTATATATTTTTATAAATGTCTATTTTTATACTTTCATAGTGTTTTGACCTCAGTTTGGGGGATAACTATTTGCCCATAGCTGGGACCCTAACAGGTGCTACCATTCCAGGACCTGGGAACAACAGCAACTAAGAGGTTGTTTCATGCTTCTCACAACTTCCCAAGCAGAGGCCTTGCTGCCGGTTGCAGTTTACCGTCATACCCAAGACCATTAATACCAGAATACAAAAATAGCTAAAGATTACAGAAGCCATTTGCATCCAACTTAACCTACTATCCATAAATAAAAATATTATTATTATTTTAGACCTTCTTTTTCTTCTTCTTCTTCTTCTTCTTATTATTATTATTATTATTAAAGTATTAAAGAGTATTAGATTAATAATTATTATTCTTAAATTATAATTATAAATTATTTTAGACCTTCTTGAATGCATATAAAAAGAATTATTATTTGAAACATGTTTTTTTATATTCTAAGCACTTATTTCAACATTACTGTCACATGACTTGCTGCATTAAGCCCTATTTGTTTCAGTTTTCCGAAAATAGACAACATTTAAAAAAAAATAATTATGCAATCTATTTCTTAAAACACACTTGAAGTTTATGGCTACATTACAATGAAACATTGGTTCCTGTACAATCAACAAAGTAAGGCAACATCAAGCCTAGTTAGAACTTAAATGGGTCACCACTTGGGAATACCAGATACTGTAAGCTTGGATGTATGAGTGGTTTAGTAAAAGATAAATTAGCATTGTTAATCAGAGAGGCAACAAAGTTAAGCAACATCAAGCCTGGTTAGAACCTAAATGGGTCACCACTTGGGAATACCAGATACTCTAAGCTTGGATGTATGAGTGGTTTAGTAAAAGATAAATTAGCATTGTTAATCAGAGAGGCAACAAAGTTAAGCAACATCAAGCCAAGTTAGAACTTAAATGGGTCACCACTTGGGAATACCAGATACTGTAAGCTTGGATGTATGAGTGGTTTAGTAAAAGATAAATTAGCATTGTTAATCAGAGAGGCAACAAAGTTAAGCAACATCAAGCCTGGTTAGAACCTAAATGGGTCACCACTTGGGAATACCAGATACTGTAAGCTTGGATGTATGAGTGGTTTAGTAAAAGATAAATTAGCATTGTTAATCAGAGAGGCAACAAAGTTAAGCAACATCAAGCCAAGTTAGAACCTAAATGGGTCACCACTTGGGAATACCAGATACTGTAAGCTTGGATGTATGAGTGGTTTAGTAAAAGATAAATTAGCATTGTTAATCAGGGAGGCAACAAAGTTAAGCAACATCAAGCCAAGTTAGAACCTAAATGGGTCACCACTTGGGAATACCAGATACTCTAAGCTTGGATGTATGAGTGGTTTAGTAGAAGATAAATTAGCATTGTTAATCAGAGAGGCAACAAAGTTAAGCAACATCAAGCCAAGTTAGAACCTAAATGGGTCACCACTTGGGAATACCAGATACTGTAAGCTTGGATGTATGAGTGGTTTAGTGGAAAATAGCTTGGAATTGTTAATCAGAGAGGCAAGTTTAAGTTACCATCAAGTTTGCTATATTATATTTGCACAAATACCCTTGGGAAAGTTATGAATCCACCTCCTCTTCCCCCATCTATGGTAATATTTGTATCAGTCAGTTAAGTGCCATGCATGATACTTGCTTAGGTGATCATGTCTCGAAAGAGTCGAAAGACATGACTGACTGGGCAGAAGATTATCCCATAGTAGGTTGCCATTAAATTAGAAACAAAACCCCAGTCCTAAACAGGAAACATGGGATAAACCTACTTCTGTTCAAAAGACTGGTGAGGAGTATGAACTGGACAGTAAGTGAACCTATTTATTCCTTTTTTCTTCTTCTATGTGCCCTATCCTTTCAGGACATAGGTGATCATGGCTTTCCATGTCTTCCTATCCCTAGTGGCTCTTAGCACGCTTTCTTCTGTTACACCATGTAACCCCCGTTCTATCATCCACCTGATCAGGTCCTTCAAATATGTTATCTGCTGCTTTCCCCTGTCTCTCTTTCCCTCTTTCTGGCCTGTTAGTATCATGTGGTAGACTGGTTGCCAAACCTGCCTATAGAATCCAGTCTGTTCTGTTATTTAACCCATAACTGGAGGAAAGAGATGGATTAATACTATCCCCAAGGGTATTTGCGCGTAAGTTAATGCAGAGGAATTCAACTGGAATTTGAACTTGGCTTCCTGATTTCTCGTACCAAGCCAATATCCACTGCACCACAATGCACATCCCGAATACTTGTATCAGTAAACCATTCTGAGCTCAAAAAATATTACAATCTAATATTTTCTGGCTTTCAATATGCTGTAAAGGGTTGATAAGTTGTAGAAAATAAATTAATTAAAACAAACTTGGTTTTCTTTTTATATATGCATCTCCAGATGATGACTCATAGGAGTTAAAAGCATAGGATTACACAATATGAATTTGGGCCAACAGACAACAACCACATTTGCAAAAGAATATTCATACAACAGAAAAAAAAGATTATTTAATATGACTAACACAAAATGTTTATCATTTTTAGTAATATAAGTTTTAAAGGATATGTATTGTGGAGCAATGGATATTGGCTCAAAATAAGAAACTGGAAAGCCAAGTTCAAATTTCAGTTGAATTCATTGCATTCACTTACACACAAATACCTTTGGGAAAGGTATGAATTCATCTCGCCTCTCCAGCTATGGGTCCAATAGCAGCACAGATTGGGTTCTATAGCCATGGTTGGCAACCAGTCTACAGCAGAAAGAAATTGCAACCTAGTGCAGGAAAATCTTCTGCTTAGTCAGTTATGTCTCTTTTGAAATATGGTCACCCAAGTGTGTATCACATATGGCATTGACTGACAGACTGATGTTAAAAAGAACACTTGCTGCCTAAATATACTGATTTTAATACTAGAATGTACAAAATATTCACAAATTTCAAATGCTATTTGTGAGATATAAGCTTAACCACAAAAAATTATTGTTCATATGTTATCTTCTCTGAAAAAGTTTCTAAGATAATGAAAATCATTGTCTTAAATTAGCTACACTCAAATTGATTATAACACTAATTAAATTTTCCTCAAACTGAGCAACATGTTTTCTTTTGTTGTTTTTTTTAAAGCAATTCACCTCAATCAAGGTATTAATGCCACTAAGATGCAAAGAGCTACTGGGAATTAAAGAGAAAGAAAATACTTTAAAAGAAACTGGAATCACAATCCCAAACAAGAAACAAGGAGTAAATCTCTACTCCTGCTCAAAACATCAGAGAAGTGTGAGAACTGGACAATAAGCAAACTTATCTACTCCTATTGAGAAAAAAACAAATAAAGAGTAAATAAAATTTCAGAATTTAGATGAAGGTGTTAGAAGTAGAGAGTTGAATTATATTTTAGAAGGAAACAAAACCCCAATCCTAAACAGGAAACATGGGATAAACCTACTTCTGTTCAAAAGACTGGTGAGGAGTATGAACTGGACAGTTAGTGAACCTATTTATTCCTTTTTTTCTTCTTCTATGTGCCCTATCCTTTCAGGACATAGGCGATCATGGCTTTCTATGTCTTCCTATCCCTAGTGGCTCTTAGCACGCTTTCTTCTGTTACACCATGCAACCCCCGTTCTATCATCCACCTGATCAGGTCCTTCAAATATGTTATCTGCTGCTTTCCCCTGTCTCTCTTTCCCTCTATCTGGCCTGTTAGTATCAGGTTCTCAAAGCTCTCCTTCCTCATTGCATGTCCCAGGAACCTAAGCTGTCTCTTTCTAATGCTCAGTATTAATTTCCTTTTTGTTTCCATCCTTTCCAAAACCTCATCATTGCTCACATGCTCGATCCATGATATTCGCAGCATTCTTCTGTAGAACCACATTTCAGTTGCTTCAAGTTTTTCCTTCATCTTTGATGATATTGTCCAGTATTCCCTGCCATATAGAAGAACCGACATCACATAGCAATCCAGTACTCTCTTCTTTGTTTCTAGCAAAATTTTCCTGTTTCTTAATACTTTACTCAACTTCTGGAATGCTTGCCAATTCGTCTTTGGATCTCTGTGTTGCACTTTTCATCTTCTGTTATAACACTTCCCAGGTATTTAAATTTTTGTACCTGCTTGATTTTAGTACAGGTGCCCGACAATATTTTTCGGACACTTTACTATTCAACTTTCCGAGTACCATACAATGACGAAATTCCTTCAATAGAATAGCATAAACATATAAAGATAATACCTGTAATAAAAATGGAAGAAAATCGATTAGGTAAGGAAAAATATTTATTTTTCATCATTTTTTACAAAACACACGCGACATTATTTTTCGGATATCGTTGAAACACTGTTAATAGTCTGTAATATCACCTTTCTTCTCAATAACTTTTATCAATCTCTCTTCATAATGATCAAACATATGCACAATAACATCTCTACGTGTTTCTATTAGTTGTTTTTTGGCATCTAGTATCCGTTCACATAGTTGAGCCTCTTTCGTTATTTCAGGTCCATCATAGACAAGTTGCGCAAGCATTTCCCAAACATTTTCTATTAAATTTAGATCTGGGCTTTTTGCAGGCCATTCCAAAGTAGTTATATTCACTTTAGCCATCCATTCTTTCATGAGTTTTGACACATGGATGCTGCAATTGTCTTGCTGTAGAATGAAATCATTCCCTATCTCTCTTCTTATCCTTGGTAGGGCTTTCTCGTCCAGCAACTGTTTGTAGCTTTCACTGTTCTGTCATCCTTTCAGCCACTCCAACCATATATTTCCATTAGCAAAGATCATACCCCAAACTATAACTCCTCCTCATCCCACCTGTCGTTTGTTCAGTACAGCAGGCTCACCCCTTCTCGACCAAGTACACCATCCATCGGGCCCATCAAACTTGAAACACTTCTCATCAGTAAATATAACCTTCTTAAAGTCAACATGCTTTGTTAACCACCTTTTAGCACACTCCTGTCTTGCTCCTTTGTGTTTCTTTGTCAGTGTAATTTTTTTCTTAGCCTTTGCATACCAATCCTATGCAGTGTTCTTTGTACTGTTCGGACGTTTACATCCAATTCACATTTCTCCTTCACTTTTCTTGCTGTAACTTTTTCTCCAGATGTCAAAAGCCATGTCACAGTCCTCTTCATTCTCCTTTCAGTCCTCTTGCCAATTGATCTTTTCCATCCTCTCTTCTTTTTCTGCTCGGAGTTTGTCTTCAGCATGTATTCGACCGTTGATTTCAACAGCTTCAAATCCATGGCGATCCTTCTGATGCTGAGGCCATCATCCCGCTTCTTCCGTGCCAAACAAATGACTTCTTTTGAATGCATTTTACCTCATTAAACTTAATTGTTTTGCCAGTAAAATAGAACAGATAATTGATTCTAATGATGACAGCTAAGTGTACAAGCAGAAAATTTGCATACAGCAACATATACATGAACTTAGCTCTTAATAAAATAGGATTTTTTGTCATGTCCGAAAAATAGTGTCACGCAAGTTTTCGCAAAAATCACAAAAAACTAAAATTATCAAAGCCAAACTAAAAAAATGATTACACTAGTAGTGGATTTTCACTCCTCAACTACGTACTTACAATCTCAAAAGTTTTTGGCACTAGTAACCACTTTGAAGTACTTTTTTCAAAGTGTCCGAAAAATATTGTCGGGCCCCTGTATCCTCCACCTGTATTTGGCATACTGGGATGCCCTTTTTACTGATGACCATGCATTCAGTTTTCTTGCAGTTTATTAATAATAATAATAATATTACAAAGAAGAAGAAGAAGAAGAAGAAGAAACAAAGCTAATTTCATGAGTGTCTATATTTAGCACAATGATGACTATATAAAAATGACTTATTTTTTATACATGAACCTACATACATAAGCTTTTTATAGATGAGCTAATATATTATATTTCTGCAAGGAAATGATAGTTGTGATAAAAAGCACTATACCATTATCAAAATACCTCACAGGATTCAGTTATATTCTATTCACCTGTGAAAAATTATTTATGCTGATAAGGCAAAATAAAAATATATCAGAAACCCAAGACAAAGAAATTAGAGAAAAAAAATACCTAATCATTTATAAAATGGAATATTTTAGGAAAAATAAAGGTAATGATGACAATGGGTGGGGAGGGATCTAAAATAGCAGGAAAAATATCTATTCTGCAAAAATAGATATTTTTTTGGATTTCATTTCTTTCATAAAATTGTATAATGATGATTATGATTGAATCTATTTGAAAAACAAATTTGATTACTGATTTTTGCATCAGTAATCTCAATTAGTACTGCTTGTGCGTGACACAATAGATATATTTTTCTCTTTCACTATATGCCATTCTTACATCAATAAGAATAAAATACGCATGCTCCAATGTCTTTGCACATCTAAATACAAAATTTATAGAAACTAAATATGCCTCTGTTGATAATGACCCAATTTAACAGGGTGCACCAAGTATTTGAGAACAGATCTTTAGCAATACAGAACAACCTAATGTAATGTTATGTGACATTCTTTGATTGATTTGGTTTATCAACTCTTTGTGAGTTATTTAAAATCAAAACATATTTTAGATTGTGAAAATAGTTTTCTTTTTGTGAGTGAATATTGCATTAACAAATTTTTGAGAATTACAATGATTTTTCCAGATACAATTTCTGGAAGAGATGAATTTATTGTTTTTCAAAAGGTATTCGTTCATAAGTGTATATAAATGTTATGTATGAAGAATGTGTCAATACTGACATGTGTGGTTGAACATGTATCTCCAGGCAACAAATGTATCTGTTGAGTGGATTGTGCTATTGGGATCACGTAACCATAAATATCAATATATAAAGCACTCAGAGAGAAGTCTGAGGGTGTTCCAGTATTCTTAGTATTCTGGGTGTTCCAGGGTATTCTGGGTATTCCATGTATTCAGTATTTAGTATTCTGTGTGTTCCTGTGTTCTACAGCATTCAGTTAGTCAGTTAAGTGCCATACATGATACACGCTTGGGCGATCATGTCTCAAAAGAGACATGACTGACTGGGCAGAAGATTATCCTGCAGTAGGTTGCCATTGCTTTCTGTGGTAGACTGGTTGCCAACCAAGGCTATAGAACCCAATCTGTCCTGCTATTTAACCCATAACTGGAAGGAAGAGACAGATTAATACCTTTCCCAAGGGTATTTGCACATAAGTGAATACACTGGATTCAACTAGAATTCGAACTCAGCTCCCCGGCATCTCGTTCCGAGCCGATATCCACTGTACCACAACGCACATAAAAGATTTGTTAGTATGTTGCAAATAGTGAGTTACCACAACTTCCTTTCAGATTAACACTTTGAAAAACAATGATATAGAAGTGGCAACAAAAATAACGTTCACGCTAATGTTATAAAGTAACAAACCTGAATGAAACTCAAACTTAGCACTCTAATTTCTCATTGTGAGTCATTACCCATTATACTACCCACACATCCTATGTGGCATACAGCAAAATTTAAATTTCTCTTTTTTTTTTAGATGTATTAAGTACATTAACAAGGCAACTTTCAATATGACATAGGAAATTAAAAAAAAACATATTGTTTTCATGGTGATAGCTACCAACTACAGCAACTTGGAGATAACCAACATGTTGAATGTAGCCAAGTCCTTTGTGCTCAAGGCCAGGAATGAGCAGCATTGTGGATTTTAACAAGGCTGTGAGTTTTGTGCACATTTTTATGCGAAGTTGAATTCCTTGCATTCACTTACATGCAAATACCCTTGGGAAAGGTATTAATTCATCTCTTCCCTCCAGTTATTGGTTAAATAAGAGAACAGATTGGGTTCTATTGCCTTGGTTGGCAACCAGTCTACCGCAGAAAGCAATAGCAACCTACTGTGGGATAATCATCTGCCCAGTCAGTCATGTCTCTTTCAAGACATGATCACCCAAGCATTTATCATGTATGGCACTTAACTGACTGACAACTTAAATATATAAACAAAGAAGATAAAAGAAGCATACAAAAAAAAAACTTGTGTTTTTCCTGCAAACATTTATTTCTTTTATGTTGACTGATATTGACCAGAAAAAAAGCTTGTCAGAGCACTTGCCGTAAAAATATTTGTAGAAAAGACAGAGGGAAGCCATGTCACATTGGTGAGTCATGATGCTAAGCCAGGATCAATTACATTGCAAATCCTTCCTTTGGATTTTGTCAAGAACCTCAAGATGAATAACAGGAATACCTGATCAGATATGACAACATTATTCAATGCACAGACAAAAGGTAGATTTATAAATATGCAAGAGAGACACTGATGAGAAAATTTTTTTTGGCCTGATACAGTGACCCAACATCCTTAGCAGTAGATACAGCTATAGATCTGATGTAGTCATTCTACTTCAGGTTGGTTAAAAAAGTGAGGCCAAAAAAGCATAGTGTGTTGCTCTCCAGAAGACTTGCATTAAGCCTTGCTGATGGCTGGCAGGAAAGTTTCCCTATGGTGGTTAAAGGAGAGCAGTTTTGTTTCAGAGACATTAAAATTTATAAGCCATTTCCTGTCTTTCCAAGAACAGCAGCCATGTTTACATTGTCAGCTTTGGTGGATTTTCTATTGAGACAAGAATAAATGATTGTATCATCTGCATAAATGCCTACTTGGGAACTAATGACATTAAAAAGATCATTGATGAGGATCAGAAACAGCCTAGGACCTAAGATAGAGCTTTTAGGGATACTAGCATTCATGTAAAATGATCTGAAAGCATGCCAATTCAAAACAACCTTCATTTCACAATTTAATAGGAATGATAGGATTAAATCAAACAATCAACCTGTAATACCATAGCCCTGGAGCTTGCATAGAAGGCCAGCATGCTAAAATCTGTCAAATACCTCCAAGATATTTAGAGCCACATCTTGAGCTTCACTATTATCATCAAGAGTCTCGTATACATATTTAGTGATGGGCATTAAGACATCAGCAGAAGACCTGGTGAAATGGATGTCATACTGTTTGTCAGAGAGTATTTCATGAGAGGTGAGATGCTTAACTACTTTTGCATTGATTAGTGTACCTTTGCTGAAAAGCAGTAAGAGGCAAATAGTTAGAGGGGCCAGAGGGTTCACCAGAGTTCTTAGAAACAGGAAACTACAGATGAGGACTTACAACAAGCTGGAAAGAAGGAAGCAGGGCAGTAATATTTGTAGATTTTGGAGAGGACTTGAGCCAGCTCAGGTGCACATTTATATTGGACAGCCCCTGGGATTCCATCACCTTTGCTTACTTTATGAGAGTCTAATTTAGAAATGATGTCTGTAACCAGAGACAGGGTTATACACATATCACTCAGTAGAGTCTCTGTTCTAGGTGGGAAATTGGGTGTGGATACTCCAAACAAGTCAAGTGTTGTCTGCTGTAGATGTGAGGACTTTGAATAGATTGAATAGAGGAGGGATTGAGGGTTTGTTATTGTCCAGCAAACTCTTACAGAGCCACCAATAATCTTTAGAACGGAACTTGCGTGACGCTATACATTACTTCATTCTATCAGCAAACAATAACTTTGCTTCATTTAGGACATGCTTGTACACATTATGAGCAGAGACAAAGAGGCATCTATTTTAATCAGCTGTGTAACTCTGGTACAGTCGGAAGAAGTGATTCTCATGGGCAATACAAGCTGAGCATGCACGCAAGAACCAAAGAGATAAACAAGATTTAAATTGGAGTTTCATTGCTGAAATGAAAGTATCGATGCTTGCTTTCACCCAGGAGCTTTCAGAGGCACATTTTTGAACAGGAAGATTAAAATCTTTGTTCCACAGAACATCACAAAGGAAATCACAGATTAAGTTCCAATCTGCACATTGATAACAAAAAGATATTCTGTTGGTAGGAGGTTCTTTGCTGAAAACGATGTTTACAGACACCACTGTGTGATCAGAGTTCCCAAGAGGACAGTGCTGTATAGCATGACATAAGTCAGGGATAAAGATAGAAAGATCTACAAGAGAAGCCTGTTCTTCAGGGTTACTGGCGAAACACGCGAGGAAGTGCACCATGTGTGAGAAATTAAGTTGCTTGCAAGGTCAGTGACAGAGTGTTTAAGCATGATGCGCATTAAAGTCACTGAACACAAATATATTTTCAAATGGATGTCGGCAAATGGCCTCATCTATATTGTTAGAAATACTATCTAGCACGCAACAGTCATGCATGGAAGGGAAACAGTAGAGAAAGAAGAGATAGCTGATTGGGTTTAGTAGAGAGAGACAGACACATGTAAGAATGGCCTAGAGATTCAAGAAAGAATTTCCCGGCTAGCAGAAGATGTTTGCAAGCATAAACTACTAGGTCATGCATGTGGACATCAGGGTCCTTCCTAAAGAGAGAGGAAGGTAATCAAGAGTCAAAAAATTAGAGGAGGGTATTGCAGAGTTAAGATGAGTTTCACAGAGAACTAGGATGTCTTTGGACTTTTTGAAGAGGAATGATTCTACACTGTAAATATTGGTATGAATACCACAAATTTTGTAGGCAGAAATATTGAGGGATTTAGGCATTTTTTGTTCAACTGGGTTAGTTATATCTTTGGTTGCTTATAGTCATGGTAAGTTAATTTGGAAGAGACCAAGGGTAGTAATAACTGTCGGTCATCAAATGTAACATAAGCAGAAAAGGAACTGGTGCAGACTGCAGCATAGTGGGGGCTTCAGGGTACCCTACCAGAAGTGCTTGCAGAGACACCCATCTCTGCACAACATGTTAGTGCAAGAATCCTGATATTATTCAACTACTGATCAGAGCAGCCTCTCTAGATGCCACGCAAGAGTTCTGCTGTTAAGTATCAGTCTAATAGTAGCAACCAGAAAACTGCCAATTTGGTTTTCTCAGTATAAAATAACATTGCCACCATCCACACATATCACAAAAAACTCATGACAGCACCACTATTAGGTTGTCTAAACAATAAACAAGGGAAAAGCCTTTACTCTTGTTTGAAAGAAGAAGGGGAAGTATGGACCTGACAATAGAAAAACCTATCTGCTCCTATTAAAATAAAAAAGAAGCTCATAAGTTTTCACTTAGATAAAGTTGAGATATCCATGACAGATTCAACAAAGAACTTGAATTGGAAGAAATGTATCCAAAAGAAAATATCCAGTTGGTTTCACTACCAGTTAATTTTGATCAGAATAACTTATTTGGACAGTTGAATCAGCTACCAACAGAGATTTTTGACCAATGATGTCTGTTGAGGTGCAATGGATATTGACTCTGAATGAGAAATTGAAAATCCAAGGTCGAGTTCCAGTTGAATTTGTTTCATTCACTTATGTGCAAATACCCATGGGAAAGGTATTAATTCATTTCTTCTCTCTCCAGTTATGGACTGAATAGCAGGTCAGATTGGATTCTCTAGACTTGGTTGGCAACCAGTCTACTGCAGAAAGTAATGGCAACCTACTGTGGAAAAATCTGCTGCTTAGTCAGTCATGTCTCAAAAGAGACATGATTGCCCAAGCAAGTATCATGTATGGCAATCAACTGACTGACTGAATGTTGAACTAACATTGATTCAGATATATGAAAACTCCAGATTACAAATTTCATCACTTTTTTTATTATTCTTCCACATTCTAAGAAATCACAGCATATGAGCAAATTTGTTTTAGCTTCTGTAGAGAGATCAGTTTTTTTACAATAAGGTTCACCCTGTACAAGGCCTGAGAACAACCTGAGACACAGGGTTACATTCAAGCAGTGCTTCTCAAACTATTTGATGTGGCAGACCGGTAGTTTTTTTTTCAATGTGCCAGGGACCGGCAAGCAAAGCAAGCCAATTTAGCTGAGTAAGGTGGGGGCACTGTGAACCCTGGAATTTTTTTTTTTTTTTGAGATATGTACTTTCAGGGACATTTTGAGACTATCTGTAATAAACATGAGGACATTATATCTTGTTCATTCTAAGGGCAGTCATCATTGACATAACAAGTCTTCCCAGTGTGCCATTGACCGGTACCATATTTGTGCTATATTAGTTATGGCCACTGGTTTCAAGGGTATATATTTTTAAAAATCCAGAAAAAATATTTAAATTTAATATTAATTCTTCATAAGCAATTTGAATTTAATAAAAGGCATTGATCTTCTAAAAAATAGACAAACACTGAAAATGTAAAAAAAAAAACAAAATGAAAAACGAGTCAAATATCCTGGCAGTCTCTTATGGCATAGAGTTTTACTATTGTTTCTTTCTTTTCTGGAAACTCTTTGCATACCGGCAGACGATGACTTGCGTACCGTCACCAGTACGAGTACCACACTTTGAGTAGCACTGCATTAAGGGTAGTTTATATGGATAAGAGAGGAAGATAACAGTTAACTCTAGACTCGAACAGGCTAAGATTGTCGTGCAGAAAAGTATCCTCTTGGGAGTCTGTTCCACAGTGGTTCATGGGAAGAAGCTATTTGGGTGGAACTTCTTGCAAATTGAATATAGAGGGAATATGGGCAGTTTGCTACAATATACGTTTCATGGCAGGTTCTAGCCATAAAGGTTAGACCTGGCAGAGCCAAGTTCATCTGAGCGCTTTCCATGGAAGTAGTGACGGAACAGTAAGAGGCTCACCATATCCCACCTGTGAGGGAGAGGTTGGAGTGTTGAAGTCTCTGAGTTCTTGTCACCCACAAGGACTCAGAGACAATTTTGAACATTCGGTCATTTAAATGCCAACCAAGACTATAGAACCCAATCAATCCTGCTATTTAACCCATAGCTAGAAAGAGAAGCAACAGATTAATATCTTTCTCAGAGTATTTGCGGGTAAGTGAATGCAATGAATTCAACTGGAATTCAAACTCTAAAATTTTGAACATTATCAAAACTGAATAGTGAGGATTGGGTAGCTCTTGCCCACATATATCAACAGTACCCAATTTTCGTCCTGATATGCCTTTTATAAAGGTAATTCTCATAGCCAATAATACCCACTATAAAGTTAATAGTAAGGTATAGTTTAATAACATTAGTATAAATATTAATTAGCAATAGTGTTAACCTTTATGAAATTTGATTAAAAAAATATTATATGAAAAAAATATTTCTAATAAATTATTATTTTGGGTTGCTGTGGCTGTTGTGCAGCTTCTTTTTTTTCTTCTTCCATGTTTCATGTCCCCTCAGAGATATAGGTAATCATGGCTCTTCACAACTTCATGCCCTTTGTAGCTCTTTGCCATATTTGTTTTTTTGCTATCTCTTCTAAACTCTGTTCTGCCAACCAAGCTCATTAGGTAGGTTATGCTTTGCTTTCCTCAGTCACTCTTGTTTCAGTATATCCTGTGAGTGTCAAATTTTCTAAGCCTGCTTTCCTCATTATATGTCCTAGAAATTTCAGCAGTCTATTTCAGATGCTAAATATTCTTTTCTATGACACGCTGTTTCTCTTCAGGACGTGGGCAATATCCACAACTTCTTATACTTTGTAGCCCTTTGTAAGGTTTGTCTTTTTGCGATCTCTCCTAATCCTTATTCTTCCAACCATTTACACAAGATTATTAAGTAGGTTATTCGCTACTTTTTTCTGACTCTCTTGCCTTCAATATGTTCTGCAAGTGTTAATGGAAAAGAGACTTGAAGCAACAGAAAAGTGGTTCCGCAGAAGAGTTCTGAGAATACCATGGATGGAACCTTTGAGCAACAATGAAATTTCAGAAAAAAATGGAAATAAAAAGGACCCTTATGCTTAGAATCAAAGATGACTTGAATTTTTAGGTTACATAATGAGGAAAGAAGGCTTGAAAAATGTAATACTCACCCATACTATAGATGCATAAAGACGTTAGATATTCATGAGTGATTTGAGTACTCTGACAATGAATCATTATTACTATCATTATTTATCCTATTTCTTGCCAGTTTTAAAATGATCACTGATGGTCATAAAGTATTCCCTTCTAGAAAATTTAATTTATTGAGACATAACATTCACATGATATGCATCACTCATTAAATTAAAAATAATTTTCTTTAAAACGCCAGAACAATATTAATTTCATGTAGGGTCAGGCATGACCTTGGGGCAGGATTTGGTGGTTTTCCATCACAGTATACGAATACCATACTCACATAAATGCAATCACAGCGCAACCCTCAAGCTTTAATTTCCTGTTTATAACCATCCGGTGTAAATTTTTAATTGATGAAAATTACTTCAAGATTCCAAAGAAAGCAATTTGTCTTAGTTAAATAATTATTCACATCTGGAGATAGAAGATAATTACATTGATGATTAAAACCTCAGCATCCAATGTGAAAAGACAGTAAGCAATGCTGGTTATTTTTATTTAGTTATCTCCCTTGAAAATAATGGCAGTGCAGAGTGCACATTTTTCTGCCATGTTTGATTTGGGGGTAACAATCTTAAAATAATCTTTACTTCCTTCTTCTTTTTCTAGGTGCTGTATTCTTTCAGGACATGAGTAATTATGGCTCTCTACAACTTCCTATCCTTTGAAGCTCTTTGCAGTGTTTGTCTGATTATTGTCCCTCTGTGATAAGTACAAAATAATAATAACTCCCTTTACTCTCCCCTTCAAATTTAGTGATCATGGCTCTCCACAACTTCTTATCCTTTGAATCTCTTTGCAGTGTTTGTCTTATTATTGTCACTCTGTAGTGGGTATGAGATAATAACATCTCCCTTTACTTGCTCCATTCAAATTCAGTCAAGCTGAGAAAAAGACAAAACCGAATTCTTGAGCCTATGTGAAATTTTTTTTGACTAATGAAAATCTTGTTTTTACAGGAATTAGCCATTGTACTTAAAAAACAAAGAAAAAATAGGGAGCCTATGTGAAATCTTTTTTGATATAAAATAGGAGAAAATGAAATCAACTAGAGAAGAGTATCTGAAGTCATGTGAAAGGTTTCATTTTTGTTCACATGTCCAGCACGCAGATTTTTGCCAGTGTCAGATTACTCACTTATTATATTAATGGCATTAACCAAGCACTTGGCATTTCAAAGCACTTGGCATTTCAAATAACTTTATTTCAACAATTAAAGAAAGCTGAGTATTTCAAACTAGATCTTTTCGTCTACTCTTGAATGTATACAATTGTATAATCCTTTTATGAACAACAGTCTTATCTTTATTGTAAACATTTTTTAATATTATTTTGTGTCAGATCATTTAATCTGTTGTATGAACATTTCCGCTTCATGAAAGTTTGTTAAAACAATGGACTTACAAAATTTTTGGCTTATTTTCCTGAAACAAAGTACTGACACAACTTCAAGCATGTAAATTTGTAAATAAATTCATTAACTTGTTTTGTTAAAATTACATGTATTTCCTCATCATTATCTACATTTCTTAAACTTTTTGATGTGGGTAAATCACTGGTTCATTTTAACTCCAAAGCTCCAAGCCACTATACGACCTATTCCCTGTTCTGCCAAGAGTTTTCACAAGCTCATTAGGTCTGTTACTTGCTGTTTCCTTCTGTACCTCTTGCTTTCAATATGCGCTGTGTGTGGCAAATTATCCAAGATGGGGAAGGAGTGTGATCTGGGCAATAGGCATATGTATCTACTCCTGTTTATGAGTCCTAGAAATTTCATCTCTTTTTATAAGTATAAGTATCATTTTTGTTTTTATTTTTCTTTAAATTTTCTTGTTGTTCACACATTCCATCCATGGTATTCTCAGCATTCTTCTGTGAATCCACATCTCTGTTGCTGTAAGTCCCCTCTTCATCTGTGAGAAAATTGTCTAGCATTCACTGTCATATAGGAAAACTGATATTGAATAAGTGTTGATCACTCTTTTCTTTGTTTTAACTGACTCTTTCTAGTTTTATGTATAGTTGTTTTTTATTTTATATTCTTTAAAACTTCCTCATTGCTGTGTCCATGGTACTCTCAAAGCAAAAGTAATAAAAGATCATTTCTCCTTAGGAGAATTGGCATGGCAAAGGAAGCATTCCAGAAGTTGAGTAAAGTATTAAGAAACAAGACAATTTTGCTAGAAACAAAGAAAAGAGTACTGGATTGCTATGTACTGTCAGTTCTTCCATATGGTAGTGAATGCTGGTTAATATCATCGAAGATGAAGGAAAAACTTGAAGCAACTGAAATGTGATTCTACAGAAGGATGCTGCGGATATCATGGATCAAGCATGTGAGCGATGATGAGATTTTGGAAAGGATGGAAACGAAAATGAAATTAATACTGAGCATCAGGAAGAGACAGCTGAAGTTCCTGGGATGTGCAATGACAAAGGAGGGCTTTGAGAACCTGATACTAACAGGCCAGATAGAGAGAAAAAAAAAAGAGACAGGGGAAAGCAGCGGATAACATATTTGAAGGGCCTGATCAGGTGGATGATGGAACGAGAGTTGCGTGGTGTAACAGGAGAAAGCGTGCTAAGAGCCACCAGGGATAGGGAGACACGGAAAGCCATGATCGCTTATGTCCTGAAAGGACAGGCCACGTAGAAGAAGAAGAAGAAGCTTGGAAAACCAGCTGTCCAAATTGTATTTTATAACAACAAGTCTTCCTCATCTGGTGTCAATGTTATCTTTAGAAGGCTGGCAATAATGTAACAAGAATATTCTTATTAAATTGTTACTTCAAGTCTCCTCTTCAACGAAGAAATTGTCTAGCATTCACTGCTGTATAAGACAGCTAATACTACATAGCAAGTGAGCACTATTTTCTTTGTTTCTACTGTTTCTTTCTAATTTTATATATTATTGTTCTTCTTGTTTCCATTTAAGTTTAAACTTCATTGTTGTTCATGTGTTCCATCTATGGTATTCTATATGTTTCTACAAAAGAATTTCTGCAGAAATACATCTCTGTTGCATCAATTAGCCTCTTTATTTGGTGTCCTGCATTCATTACCATATCAGAGATATGGTAATGCATGTATTTGTGTGGTATAAAGTTTGCCAAAATTTGTCAAACTCTCTGCTTTCAGGTAGAGAGGGATCCAGACAAGGCTATGCTGAAGGGCAGAGTCATGTTTCTGCAAAAGACACGGTATCTACAGGAAATTTTTTACCAGGTGTATGCACTCAGAAAACCCCACAGTAAAAATTGGCCTTGTGCCACATTTTGCCTTTGTGAAATACCAAAGTCCTACATAACAATTGAGTACTCTTTGCTTCTACTGAAATTTCCTTCCCCAGGATAGCCCAAAACATTGCTGAAAGTTTGATTTTAAATGGGTGAAAATGCCCAATGAATTTTTTAGACTAGTTTGGATGAAGTCTAAAAATATAGAGCACCCAGAAATTATTTTCTAAGCATAGCTTAGTTGTAGCACATGGCCAAAAGTTTGAAGAATCAACTCATTACTCAGTCATAATTGATCTAGCAAGATAGCTTGCTAACCATTGCACCACTTCAAAGTGCCTGAAATTTCAATAAATATGTGGAAGTTTAAATATGGCCACGTAAGAATTAAAACTTCCACAGATAAAAACATTCATTCTGTCTTGTAAAGTTTCTTAGTTCCTACTATTGCAGTTAATGAGAAGGGTTACATTATTATATAAACTTTATTATACAGTCATCTAATGCTTAAAATCTAATCTAAGCAAGCAGGGAGGATCTAACTTAATTATATTAAGATTAGGGAAATATCAGAATTCCATTGCTTTTCCAGTCTGCTTTTTCATGTAATAAAGCAATTGATGCAAGTGGTATGTTCATAAAGTTATTCTTTTTAATGACATTATTATGACAGGAATCATGGCAGCTTTTATCATCTGAAGAGGATATGGGAATTTTAACATGGCTGCCTTAAAAAAAAGTTTTCATGTGAAGATTTTTGCTCACAGTAAAAAATCTCAAAAAATTCACAACAAAAATTGTATTGAATATGAAGATTATTATGACATTGTTTTTCTTGTAATCATTCATCATTGCAGCTTGAATGATTATACTTATATTTATTATTTATATTTTTGAATAATAGAGATTTTTTTTAATCAAGTTTATCTTAAGTAAGACAGTGAAGCTACTAAGACACAAGGGGTTATTGGGTGTGGAAGAGTTAAAAACGGAAACATTACTAGTGAGTGAGAACGAAAGAAGAGTAATTGACAGTTCCTTATAGTTTCTTTCACGTCTTCCTCAGAGAAAGGTATTGGAGTAGATAGTACCCACCATCACCCGGTTTTACACTCCATCCCCTTCTTTTGAGCAGGAGTGGAGGTGATCGCCTTGTTTCTTGTTTAGGAAGGGGTTTCTGGTACACTTTCCTTCGACTTCGGTCGTGGTTTCCGACTCTCTCTTTTCCAATGTTTTCACTTTTCCTTTTTGTTTGTTTTAAATGTGGTTTCTGATTGTTATATCTGGGTGGCATAGATTTTTGTGTAATTTAAGTTCTTCTTTACAGGTTACCACACTGCACATTCTTGACAGTGCTTCAAATGTGGTGTTGTGTTGTGCCACCTCTAATAAAAGGCATTGTGTATTTATTTGTGTGTATATATATATATATATATATATATATATATATATATATATATATATTTGTGTATTTATGCAGCAAATTTTCTTTTAAACCTGACAGACTAAATAAATTGCAAACATTGTGTCTGCTTATTTTTAATAAAGTCTGTTCATACTCATGGATAATCTTTTACTTATTTAAACTGAAAAATGCAAGAAATAACTTTGATGTTCCTAAGTACTTTCAATCTCCTTCCAAGATCATCTTCAGGAGTGTCAGGTGTGGTAACAAAAAATAACCGCAAAACTGTGTTGCTAAAAATTACTGTAAATTTTCTTGCCTCAAATGTAACAGTTGAGAAAGGAATAATAAAATCATCTATCAAAGTTACAGCTCATTTCTTACATCTTTTAATTACAATACGCAAAAGATTCTCCATGAGTATGAACGAATTTTTGGATTTTATTAAAAATAAGCAGGCACAATGTTTGCAATTTATTTAATCTCTCTCTCTCACACACACACACACACACACACACACACACACACACACATATTTTTTTTCTTTTTCACACTAATGGAGAGAGATAATAGTGAGGCAGCATCAGCTCAGTTCATTAGAAAGACAATAGCAAGGCAGCACTGGCTCAATTCATTCTCTTTACTACCAGTTATTAAACTTTACTACCAGTCATGCTGTGTCATTTCTCTTTAACAGTGCCTTATTATTTTATTTTTTGCAATAATTGTGTCATCGAGTATGAAGAATATATATATATATATATATATATATATATATATATATATCTTCTCTATCATAATAAAGACCGTTGTGTATTTATTTGCATATTTATTATCATTGGTAACATTTGATGAGCTAAAATATCATTTATAACAGTGGAAAATATATAAATATATAAAAATTAAACAATTTAATTTGAAATGCTGATAGATTTAAAAGGTTTTTTATATCTAAATGTTGTCATGTTATAACACCTTTTAGTAAAGATTACATTTTAAATCTTTTTGATGATAATAATTGGCATGTTTTATGTATTGTATATAATTATAATATCTTGTTATTTTTATCTGACACTGATGAGCAGTGTATCTGTGAAACAGATAATGTTATATTTCCAAGCTTAGTGTCTTACCATTACCAATAGTTGTGTTCATTTCTAACATTTTTTGAATATCATTAAAGTCTTTATGCAATATGATGAATTCATTTTTATACCTTTATATAATATCATAGAATAATTTATATAAAAAAATCTTTATACAATACCATGAATTAATTTATATAACTTTATATATGAATTAATTTATATAAAATATCATTATACAATCTCATGAATTAATTTTTATATTTTATTCAACCAAGGGGTTGAATAGATTCTTAATTCTGACATTGAGTGAATCTAAGCAGCTTTCAAGCTTCACCACTAATTCAGTTCTCAACCAAATTTTAACAGTTTACAAAGTCAGACAGGACGCCTTTTTAGGTGCATTTTGAAAAAAAAATTTGAATTTTGATTCAGTAGAAAAAAGTTACATCAAAACATGTGAAGTCTGAAAAGTGAGACTAGCTACATAAGTACATAAGTGAGTGAGCAACTAATGCTTCTAATAATAAATATTATTCTTTATAACTTTTTTCTGTTTAATACATTTGTATGCAGTTTTCAACATTTAAATTTATATGATATCTTTTATAATTTTTGTCAATCAAATTTTGCTTATCACTTATCATTTTATCAGAATTAATTATAGGAATTAAGTATAAATAATCAAAGTTTTTACTGTTTTTTTAAATCAACTGCATATAAATTTTTCTCTTTTCAATATTTTTGAATGCAGATTGAGTAATAAATATATATTAAATTAATAGCAATGCTTGGAAAATTCATGGATTACATGGAAAAATGCATGCATGAAAAATAATATTCTTAAGATTATATTAAACCTGGAAAAAAACAGGACAAGTTATTAAACCTGGAAAAGTAAAGGACAAGATATTCTAGTGAAGTAAAAAAATAAGAAATTTCTTACTTAAAATATTGCAGCTAAAAATAAAATTTGAATGCAGTATTTTAAGTAAGAAATTTCTTATTTTTTTACTTCACCAGAATATCTTGTCCTTTACTTTTCCAGGTTTAATAACTTGTCCTGTTCTTTTTCTGGTTTAATATAATCTTAAGAATATTACATTTTTGGCACACATTTTTCCATGTAGTATAATATGAATTAATTTATATAAAAATCATTATACAATATCATGAATTTTTATATAAATCTTTATATAAAATGATATATTAGTTTTATAAACTATATACAAAATAATGAATTTTTATGAAAATTCTTCACAAATTATCATAACTTAATATTATATAACAATGTTTATACAATATTATGAAATAATTTTTATAAAAAAACTTCATACAATACCAAAATGAATTTAAGTAAATTGTTTAGAAAAATATTAGTACATTTTATGTAGTTTTCAGTTGTTTTTTTATTTTTATTTTTGTGTTATAATCACAAATGCAAACCTTTTATAAATATACTTCCCCAACTTTAATATGTAAGGATTATTTTGTGGCTAGTGTTGAGTTCTGTTCATTATTTAGTATTAAATTTCCCAAAATAGATTACTGCAGAAAAGCATGCAATAAACCCATGTACTCTTCATAGATTCTTTGGAGCAATAATTCATTCTTTTACAGGCACTGTGAGCCATGACCAGGTAAATCTTATAATCAGATAAAAGATGATAATGTATTTGAGTCATGCCAATGTCAGTTGGTATAAGAAAGGGTGTCTAGCTTGAAACAGGAATAAAGATAGAGTAATAACAATATACTCATATTCTGACATGTCTTCAAGCCTGAATAATATTATGAGAGAGTGAGAACACTTAATGCATGGTCATCAGCAAAAAGACGACCCCCCAAAATGCTAACTACAGGTTTGGAATACTAAAATTAAGAAGGTGCAGAAATTTCAATACCTGGGAAGTGTTCTGACAGAGGACGGAAAGTGTGACACTGAGATCTGAAGATGCATTTCAAAAGCTAAGCAGAGTATTGAGAGACAGGAACGTTTCTTTGGAAACAACAAAAAAATTACTTGACTGTTATGTGATATCTGTTCTCTCATACAATAGAGAATGCTGGACAATCTCCTCAAAGAGGAAGGAGAGACTTGAAGCAACAGAAACATGGATCTACAGAAGAATACTGAGAATATGATGAACTGAACATATGAAGATTTTGGAGAGGATGCAAATCAAAAGGAAACATACTTAACATCAAGAAGAGACAGCTGAAGTTTCTGGGACACATAATGAGGAAGGAAGGCTTGGAGATTCTTATACCCATAGGACTGATAGAAGGAAGGAGAGACAGGGGAAATCAATGTGAGACATACTTGATAGGCCTGAGAAAGTGGATGGCAGAGCAGAGTTTGGGAGAGAAACCAGGAGGAAAAGTGTTAAGAACAACAAAAGATAGGGTTATGTGGAGGTTCACGATCGCCTACATCCTGAAAAGACACAACATAAAAAAGAAGATGTGGAATTATTCTGTGTGGGAGTATAAGTTACATGTCAGCCACTAATGCCATGAGAAATGAACAACAATTTTGTGTCATTTTTAATTTGACTGTTGCTTGCTATTAAACTGTCAACAGAAAGAACCAACACCAGAAATACATTTGAACAGAATCAATGATGAAATCATGTGTCCCAAATATATTCTTTTTCTAAAAATAAAGTTGTTAATCCAGCAAGGATTTAAAACTATGGAAAAATTGTTTAATCTTTCAAATAGGCTTTTCTCAAAGAAATATTCACATTTGATTATTGAATCACAAAAAGAAATAGAAGCAAAAGATATTAGGGTGTATCAAAAGTATTTTTATTTTTTGACAGACCTTTACCCCAAAGCTTATTTCATGTAGAAATCTAAATAATATCTATGGTTTCTTTATATTTTTATAAATATTATTATTATTATTATTATTATATATTAAGGTGTATCAAAAGTATTTTCATTTTTGATAGACCTTTACCCCAAAGCTTATTTCATATACATATCTAAAGACTATCTATGACTCCATTATATAAAGACTATCTAAAGACTATGACTCCATTATATAAAGACTATCTAAAGACTATCTATGACTCCATTATATAAAGACTATCTAAAGACTATGACTCCATTATATAAAGACTATCTAAAGACTATCTATGACTCCATTATATAAAGACTATCTAAAGACTATCACTCCATTATATAAAGACTATCTAAAGACTATCTATCACTCCATTATATAAAGACTATCTAAAGACTATCTATCACTCCATTATATAAAGACTATCTATGACTCCATTATATAAAGACTATCTATGACTCCATTATAAAAAGACTATCTAAAGACTATCTATGACTCCATTATATAAAGACTATCTAAAGACTATCTATGACTCCATTATATAAAGACTATCTAAAGACTATCTATGACTCCATTATATAAAGACTATCTAAAGACTATCTATCACTCCATTATATATATTATATATTATTATGATTGTATATTCGTGTGTATCAAAACTATTTTCATTTTGTACAGACCTTTACTCTACTCCTAAGTTTATTTCATGAATACATCTGAGGACTGTTTGTGACTCAACTATTATTATTATTATTATTATTATATATTAGGGTGTATTAAAAGTATTTTCATTTTAAAAGCCTTTATTCCAAAGCTTATTTCATGTACACATCTAAAGACTATCTAGAATTTCATTGCATTTTTTTATTACTCCACCATATTTTTCTATTTTGTCTAAATGCTCAACTACACACACTTTTATCTATAATTCATTGTAGAAGGCCAGTAATTAGTCATTTTGTCAGTATATCTAGTTGTAAGAAATAGTTGGTGGGGGGAGTAATTTTTCAAGTAAATTAGTGAAAAATGAAGATAAAAAGATAAAAATAAAGATAAACACCCATAAATCAACCGTTGTTCACTGATACAAGTTTCAATGTCAGTAACAAAAAAAGACAGTTCAAATTTCGGAGAAGACTTATGAGGAAAGGTGGTTTGAAAAATTTAACACTTACAGGACAGAGTGAGGCAACATGTAAACTAATTACTGAGTTTATATGAATAGTGGGGACTAACACTCAGGTTCTGTCTCGTGCATATCTGTCCACAATAAACTCAGCTGGTTAGGCCATGACTGCATCCCGAAAACCTCCTGTATGAAGAGCTGGCCTCTGGAAGAAGACCCACTGGACAGCCACAGCTGTGGTGTTGTGACATTGTTAAACATGACATGAAGGTTGTAGACATCAACACAGAGTCATGGGAGAGCATGGCAGTCAACTGGTCCAAGTAGAGACCAACCCAGTCCAAACAACTCAGATCAGGGGAGGAGCAGCTGACACAAGCAGCCATGGAGAGGTGGGCTCGCAGAAAGCAAAGTAACAGCTCTGACAGATCAGAAAGAAAACATAAATGCAGCCTCTGCAACAGCGACTGTCACTCACACATGGGCTTCTACAGTCACAGATGCCAATGCTCCAGCCATGCAGGCAATAGAATGCTACCCATGGTCAACACTGATTGACGGAGATCTAAGAAGAACAGGGTTGATAAATAGTTGAACATTGCTTAGAACTCCAAGAAATAAGAAGCTGTGGAGAGTGGTGATTGCCCATATTCTGAAGGGATACAGAATATAGAAAAGGAAAATGGTGATTGAATCTGTTGATATTACAGTGTTTGTTCTCTACTGTTCTGCTTTTAAATACTTCGAAAAAATACCAAGGAAAAAACTATAAGGTTGTAATGGAACAATTGTGTTTCAGTGCTTTATTGTTACTTTCAATAAAAATATATAATACTATTAATACATTGAACATTTTTAAAAGTGCTCTTAAAATATGAGCTTTAGTAAGTAATAAGTTTCAAGAGGAAATTGTTGCTAATGGTATTCTCTGCAATTTTCTTACCACAAAAAGCTAATCAGATTTTTTGCTTTTTAAGTGCCTCCATTAAAACCTCTCAAAGACCCTAATGTTATATAATGTAATGTTAAGCACCATATTTGATCTACACAGTCATGTAAATATGTAAACCGTGAGGTGTAAGTGGTTTATATCTGCAAAGCAACCTATTTACTGTGTCTTTAAATGATAATACTGCAATGGTTTGGTTTGGTTTGTTTAATGACATATCAACTCCTTATGGGTCATTTAAAGCCAAAATTTTTTTTTCTTCTAAGCTTTGTTGATTTTTTTTTTTTCAAAAGTGAAATTTTTTTTAATATAGTTTATATTTTCATGTTTTGACTCCAGTTTAGGGTTTCACTATTTGTCTATGACTGGGACCCTAACAGGTGCCACCACTCCAGTTCAGGGTGTACTTGAGAACAACAGCAATTAAGAAGTGGCTCCAAGCTCCTCAAAACCTGATCATAGGCTCTCTATCCACTAATCTGTCAATGGGAAGGACAGCAGTTTGCAAAAAGTTATAGACCAATAAAGTCCTATTACACTATGAACATTTGAGGAAATACAGTATAGAGTTAATGTTAGATTGCTTGAATCAGATCATGGTTGCTATGAAATTATATTTATTAACTTCTCAGAAGCCACAATCATTTTCAGATATTTACCTCCAATTTTTAATATAACATTGGGAAATAAAATTCTTACAATAGTGATTTTGACCTGAATGAAGTATGTGTTTCACAAGTAGTCTGATAAAATTTTTCACATATATATATATATCTCTATATATGTGTGTGTGTGTGTGTGTGTGTATTAATATAATATATATATATATATATATATATATATATATATATAAATATTTGCCATCCACATACAAGCCTGTTTTGCTGTATCACAGCTCATCAGTGTGGCTAGACATCCACTTGCCTCCAGCTGAGATCAATCAAATCTCGACCAATTTGATGTCAGTCGGAGTCGCTAACCCCTAAGCCATAGGTGTATGGAATCAGAGAAGGGAAATTTTAGCATGTTATATATAAGTGGTGTATACACACGCCAGTCACCTTTGTACATTTTAAATTACGTATTGTCAAATTTGGTGGTATAGTCAGATATTGCCCAAAACTTGCTGCGATGAAGGCTTCTTATATATAATGATGAACAACAAAAGAAGCAGTTGACAGTGAAACCTAGTAACACAGTGTTCTTTTCTAAATCAAACCATAGAGCAATAGAGAGAAAAGTGTTAGCCCTGCAAGTCAGGAGCTTCCCCTGGCTGCCATACTTTCTCCTGCAGCCAATGCTGGAAGTCATAACTCCTGCATGTGGATTTTGCTGGCCATTCATGGGCCTGCAACAAACATGAAAACTCCTTCTAATTAATCAAGTCATAATGAATAAATGAAAATGATTAATAGCTAATATTTGCCATTTTTTTACAAGAAAACATTCTGAATTTATAGACCATGCAGTCAGTACAGTTTTTGGCTTAAATTTATTAAATCTTTCTCATCAGGCACTTTTTTTTTAGTTAAACAGGTTTCTCAAGTCCTGTAGCTTTTGTTGCTCTTTCCAGTATTGATGTTTTTTTTTTCTTGACCTTCTATTTGAAGTGGTATGGAATGTTAACATCTCGATTATGCAGTTATTTTTTCTTCAAGAAAAACGTGCTATCCATCATTATACTTCACTGCAAATAGATCTATTTTTGATTCACTCTACATGTCAGCTAGATGTGAGTACCAGGAAGGCAGAACGCTAAATAAAAAAGCTGTTTTCTGCATGTGGGCTCTAAGCATCACGTGCAGTTCACAAAACAAATCACGGCAACAAAAATAATGCAATAGCTAATCACAAATGTTCCTGTAAGGAAAAGAGATGACCCCAGAAACTACCTAGATTTACTTAAAAGCAAGCCTCTCATAATGACCAACACAGCTGTGGGCTGAAAGGCCACCTGCTAACATGCAGAGGTGCTGTCACCATCACCACTATGACCCTTTCTCTCATCACAACCATGACCATACCCAAGTTTTACTAATCTCACCCAACTCTTCACACACAGAATGCAGTTGACTGACCAGTTTTGACACCATCAGGCTCCTGATCCTAACCTCTATGCTTTATAACACCCTGATGTCATCACCATCCAGCTCTAGGTATCCCTTGCCATTACTAGCACAACCCTGTTTTGTTGATGCTACATTCAACTCAAATCTAACTGAAACATTCCACTTGACCCACTACAGGCTTCCGTTGCAGTTACCACTGAATCCTGTATAACTGTACCACATTTGACCCAAATCCAACTAAAGAATTCTGCTTGACACACTAGAAGCCTCCCTTGCCATCACAACTGTAACATAAGTTCATTGACACCACATTTGATCAGAATCCAACAGAGACCTTTCACTCAATCAGCATACACTAGCTACACCTAATCTCTCACCATCACTACCACAAATCACTCCACCACTGTGACATCAATTGATCAACATGCCAAATCACCTTACCAGACAATTTGACTTCAACATCTTGGCATCACACATGTTGATTATCTCCCTTTGTTGGAAATAAGTCACATGATGGACCACTTTGTGACCTCACTTCATATAGTGATGAAAGTAGCAGTCAAAATTAGTTCATTTACAGCAGTCAAACAGAAAAGTTGCCTTCTTAAGCCTGGGCCCCGCTAGGAATATATATTTCCCAGATAATGAATGAAACTTCAGCTCATAGTCTTCAATTTGGGAAAACCAAAGACTTGCTGTTTCCTGTTTGTGAAATATGTCCTAACCTGGGACATAGATGTCTCTGGCCTGTTTGAATCTGAAGTTCTAAACACAGCTTTTCCAGACACTGGACTATCTCCATGTGATATGGAACCTTATTTTTTGTTTCTCCTTACACTTTACTTTGCCATGAAGTCATATGTGATATATTATTCTTTACATGGGACAAGTGTATATATATATATATATACTATTCAAAATAATAACTAAACAGACTCTGTAAGTGTCTAAATCCTAACTTTATACAAAGATAAACTTTAAGAAAAACGAATAACCGACAGAATCTAATTCCGTTAACATCCGTCGCACTAAGGCGTTGGATAAGAGGGGGGAAAAAAAAGAAATCTGCGGAATAAAGACAAGACATACGATACTCCGCAGTAAAGAAAAAAAACCCAAACGGAACCAACCACAAAAAAAGAAGAAAAAGTGCTCGATACAAATACAAACAAATGCAAAAGTACAAATGAAAAGCAAAAGTAGAGCAAAGACACATAAAGAATCACAAGATAGCCAAAACCTACCGCGGTTTCACACAACAGCTCGTCAAAAAAAAAAACAGACCACAAATATATATATATATATATATATATATATATATAAAAACAGACCACAAATATATATATATATATATATATATATAAATTAAAAAAGGATTAATTCAATGATGTTGGATGATCATTTTGATATGAAAATGTTGGATGATCATTTCGATATGAAAATCCCCATGGGGGATAACTCATATTTATATTTGCTCTGTAATATTTTATTACATGGAGCTCTCTTCCTGTATCATTTTTTAATGTTAAAATAAAATTTTTAATATTAATTAGGATTGGGTTTTGGGAATTTATCTTCCTGCTTTTTTTGCTTGGATTAAAGTATCTGAATTAAAAAAAAAAAATATATATATATATATATATATATTTTAATTCAGATACTTTAATCCAAGCAAAAAAAGCAGTCCTAATTAATATTAAAAATTTTATTTTAACATTAAAAAATGATACAGGAAGAGAGCTCCATGTAATAAAATATTACAGAGCAAATATAAATATGAGTTATCCCCCGTGGGGATTTTCATGTCGAAATGATCATCCAACATCATTGAATTAATCCTTTTTTAATTTATATATATATATATATATATATATATATATATATATAGTTTTAGTATGTTTTTATGATTCTTTTTTTTTTTTCAACCATTTCATTCCATTCTTGAATTAAGGTATTATTATAACACAGATATAATAATGCTTATAACAGAGAAAATATAAGTAGGGGAATAAATCTTTTTACCATAGCTCTCTCTCTTTCTCTCTCTCTCTACCCCCCCCCCCCCCACCATTACACTATGAACATTTGAGGAAATACAGTATAGAGTTAATGTTAGATTGCTTGAATCAGATCATGGTTGCTATGAAATTATATTTATTAACTTCTCAGAAGCCACAATCATTTTCAGATATTTACCTCCAATTTTTAATACAACATTGGGAAATAAAATTCTTACAATACTGATTTTGACCTGAATGAAGTATGTATTCCACGAGTAGTCTGATAAAATTTTTCACATATGTATATCTATATATATGTGTGTGTGTGTATTAATATAATATATATATATATATAAATATTTGCCATCCACATACAAGCCTGCTTTGCTGTATCACAGCTCATCAGTGTGGCTAGACATCCACTTGCCTCCGTCCGAGATCAATCAAAACTCAACTAATTTGATGTCATAGGTGTATGGAATCAGAGAAGGGAAATTTTAGCATGTTATATATAAGTGGTGTATAAAACACGCCAGTCACTGAAAGAACTTATTCATTGCTGAAGAGTAATGCATAAATTGCAAAAGTGGTAACTGTTTTATTTAAAATTTTCCTCTCTAAAGAGCTCAATCATAATGAGAGCATAGGGAAGTAAACAAGTATATATATATGTGTGTATATGCGTATATTCATATCAATATATAAATATTAATCAGGTGTGAATGAAACAGTGCCTAATGCTGTATCAGCAATTGACTGCCAATTTTCTCATTTTCATTATTTTTTATGTTAAGTCCCATACATGATACACACTTTGGTGATCATATCTTGAAAGAGACATAACTAACTGAGCAGAAGATTTTCCCCACAATAGGTTGCTACTACTTTCTGCAGTAGACTGGTTGCCAATCAAGGCTATAGAATCCAGTCTGTTAAGCTATTTAACCCATAATTGAAGGGAGAAGTGATGGATTTGTATCTTTCCAAATGGTATTTGTGTGTATGTGAAAGTTACCAATTCAACTGGAATTCAGACTCAGCTCCCCAATTTCTTGTTCTGAGCTGATATCCACTGCACCACAACACACATCTTATTTTTTTATATTAAGCTAATATATTCCTGTTATTTTTATATTAAGTTAAAAAATAATTTCAAAAAAACATCCATTTTATAATTCAACTTTTCATTTGATGGAACAAATTTCTAAGTTACTGTTGCTTTGTGACAAGTTAAAAATTACGATTTCACAAAATTTTTTATAAATGTATAAGAAAAGGTAATCATATTACAGAGACCAAAACCATTTTATTGAATTCCTCATCCTGAAATTAGTAAAGTTTCAGTATCTCTGGTATGTACTGCCAGTGAATACTTTTTTATGGCAAGTTCAGAATGGTATACTTTTGACCTGTTTTTGCCCTACTCTCAAATTCCAGCTGCTTTTACGTAGTGTAAATATTAATTTTTTTTTTTATTGATATACTACTGCACATAGCACAACTCCTGTTTTCCTATGAATCATAGCAAGAAATTAAAAGGTATTAACTGTTGAAATGAAACTTATATGATCAGTCATAATTACTCTTCTGTGTCATGTTTTATCTATTCAGTTTTTGAGAATGTAATTTTTTTCCCAATGTTTAGGCTGGTTTGATTCTATTCACACTCCACCCACGTCTATTGAACAGGTTAAGAGGCTCATCCCTTGTTCCCTGTTTAGGATGTGGTTTCCGGCTTTTCTCTTTTCCAATCCTCTCACTTTGGTTTCTTTTCTTTTTTTTTCAATTGGAGTAGATAGATCTATCTATCACCCGGTTCACACTCCACCCACGTCTATTGAACAGGTTAAGAGGCTCATCCCTTGTTCCCTGTTTAGGATGTGGTTTCTGGCTTTCTCTTTTCCAATCTTTTCACTATTACGTAGCCCCCTGCACATCAGTGGCGTTACCGCCTTTCTCAGGGTGATATGATTAAAAAAAAAAATGTGCTTTTTATTGGTGTTTGGTTGTTTTTTCCATCATTGTGTGTGTGTGTGTGTGTGTGTGTGTGTGTGTGTGTGTGTGTGTGTGTGTGTGTGAGTTTTCTCTCTTCTTTTCACAATTTTCTTATCACTATATACTCTCTCCACATTTATATTTTTTTTATAATCATCTCACCCCATCTCACCCCAAGCAAGAGGTTACATAATAGGAGAGTGAAGAGAGAGGACAGCAGGTCACAGTAGGTGTTGGAGAATAGGTGAAAGATGGACAGGTACATTAGTGTAAAGAGAGCTGCATGAGAGCAACGTGTAAAGTGAGAAGAGGAATGGGAATCAAGGAGATAAGAGATGATAGTTGACATTGCATTTAAACTCTTGGAGATTGTAGCTTATGATTGTAGAATATGAAAGAAAGTTCCAGAGGCAAAAAGTGCAAGAAAAGAAGCTGTTAGAGTAGAAGTTGTGGTTAAACTTGATTGTTTTCACAGTAAAAGGGTGGGACCTTGTTGCCAGTCTAGTAGCTCAAGTAAATTTGCGTAAGAGGGGCACCAAGCTTGTCAGAGCAGAATCCATGAATGTATTTGTAAGAGAGACAGAGAGAAGCCACATCTCATCGGTGAGAAAGAGATTGAAGTTGGGCCACCATGACAGGATTGACTATATAGCAGATTTATTTTTGGATTTTGTTGAGAACCCCAATGTGAAAAGTATGACAGCAGTATTCAATACACAGGTGGATGGTAAATTTGTAAATGTGCATGATGGATTCAGAAGAGCAAAACTTCCTGGCCCAACACAGGAACCCAACCTTCTTAGCAGTAGATTTTTCCTTCTTTTTCTCTCTTTCAGCTCTGAGTGTCAAAGATAATGTTACAATGTCATTTCTAATGTCAGAAACAGGACTTTTTCTCAATATATTGAGGAGACTTTTTCGGTTTGAAAATCATAAGTGTATTCATTTTTAATTAATTTCTTGCTAAAATAATTAATTTTTTGAAGGGGACACAGGTTTGAATACTGCCAGAGGGCACATCTTTTCTTAAATAAAATTTCTTGAATATTCAGGCAAAAATAAATAAATATACTTTAATAAACTAACAAATATTCTCCTCCAATATGAATATACATTAAAAATAGCATTCAAGTGATAAAATCTGTCAGATTAATAAAAAATCCATATATATATATATATATATATTTAGTATATCGAGGCAGCAAGTAATTTTCTAGACATATTCTATTAAATATAAGAGACAATGAATGTCTATTATGTTTAATCATGAGCCGTTCTAAACGTCGTATTTTTGCTTTAATTTCAGTTGAAAATAAAGAACCCAAAAATTCTCCAACATTTGGATAATTATTTATTGGTTTTCTTCTAAGCTTTCGGCTCACATGAGCCATCTTCAGAGAGGTAGTTTAAACTGAAATATTATAAAATCCACCATCACCGACGATTTTATTTTGTGTTGACATAAAACTCCGCTTGGCAACGGCAATAGTTACCAAAAATAATAAACGCAGTTCTTAAGTTTGCGATGCGGTTTTATGACGTCACACCGCGGGATAGCGCGAAATGACAACAAAACCATCTAGTCAAATGCAATGTAATATGTTATTTCCTGTTTTAAAGTTGATTTTATTGAGTGTTGGTTGTTTTGATTTGATGTACATGGCCTCCAATATCTGCAGGTTCCTCTTACTGTGTGTATGAGTAAGGATCACCGTATTGTTGACCAAAATCTGTCTGATATTACCTACATGTTTATGTTTTTCAGAGAAATGTTGTTTAATAGTACTCTGATCAGAAAGATGACATGTAAGTCTACGGGAGAGCGTGGTTGTGGTAAAACCAATATATGTACTAGGTTTTTGAGTAGTATCAGAGATGCAATCTCTGAATGGGCATGTAAATTGGTACACTACATTGGTTTTTTGTAAAGAATTTAGTTTAGTGCCTGTTGGGTTATTATAAACTATGAGGTCAATTGTTTTAAACTTTTTATAATATATAATGAGTTTAATTTGATTATTACTATCCACTGGTTTAACATTTCTACGTATTATGTTTTTGAGAGTTTTTTCATCTTGTTTATAATTATTATGTATTTGGTTGCAATAGTATAAGTTAATAGTGTTATGTTTATTTTGATGTAAACCATTATTAATATTATCATTATTGTTAGAGCTATTGTTAAGTTTGTTGAGATACATTTTAATTTGTTGATCAATAACGGAGTTAGGAAATCCATTATTGACTAGTGTTTGCTTAATGTTGTGTAATTCTTTATAAAATATAGATTTGGAAGAAGATATCATTTGTGTGCGTTGAAGTAAGTTTTTTATAACAGCTAACTTATATCGTTGGGGACATTCACTATTATAATTAAGAAGACACGAATTTATGCTAGTTGGTTTCCTATATAGAGAAGTAGTAAATTTATGTGTGCTAGAATCAATGAATACATCAAGGAATGGGAGTTTGTTATTAATATTAAGTTCTAGAACTTAATATTAATAACAAACTCCCATTCCTTGATGTATTCATTGATTCTAGCACACATAAATTTACTAAATAAATAAATAGTGAATGTCCCCAACGATATAAGTTAGCTGTTATAAAAAACTTACTTCAACGCACACAAATGATATCTTCTTCCAAATCTATATTTTATAAAGAATTACACAACATTAAGCAAACACTAGTCAATAATGGATTTCCTAACTCCGTTATTGATCAACAAATTAAAATGTATCTCAACAAACTTAACAATAGCTCTAACAATAATGATAATATTAATAATGGTTTACATCAAAATAAACATAACACTATTAACTTATACTATTGCAACCAAATACATAATAATTATAAACAAGATGAAAAAACTCTCAAAAACATAATACGTAGAAATGTTAAACCAGTGGATAGTAATAATCAAATTAAACTCATTATATATTATAAAAAGTTTAAAACAATTGACCTCATAGTTTATAATAACCCAACAGGCACTAAACTAAATTCTTTACAAAAAACCAATGTAGTGTACCAATTTACATGCCCATTCAGAGATTGCATCTCTGATACTACTCAAAAACCTAGTACATATATTGGTTTTACCACAACCACGCTCTCCCGTAGACTTACATGTCATCTTTCTGATCAGAGTACTATTAAACAACATTTCTCTGAAAAACATAAACATGTAGGTAATATCAGACAGATTTTGGTCAACAATACGGTGATCCTTACTCATACACACAGTAAGAGGAACCTGCAGATATTGGAGGCCATGTACATCAAATCAAAACAACCAACACTCAATAAAATCAACTTTAAAACAGGAAATAACATATTACATTGCATTTGACTAGATGGTTTTGTTGTCATTTCGCGCTATCCCGCGGTGTGACGTCATAAAACCGCATCGCAAACTTAAGAACTGCGTTTATTATTTTTGGTAACTATTGCCGTTGCCAAGCGGAGTTTTATGTCAACACAAAATAAAATCGTCGGTGATGGTGGATTTTATAATATTTCAGTTTAAACTACCTCTCTGAAGATGGCTCATGTGAGCCGAAAGCTTAGAAGAAAACCAATAAATAATTATCCAAATGTTGGAGAATTTTTGTCTTTATTTTCAACTGAAATTAAAGCAAAAATACGACGTTTAGAACGGCTCATGATTAAACATAATAGACATTCATTGTCTCTTATATTTAATAGAATATATATATATATATATATATATATATATATATATATATATATATATATATATATATATATATATATATAATAATAATAAAAAGTGCAGGAAGCCGTGAACGTTTTGTTTAAAGTGTAGATTTATTGTTGTTATTATTATTATTTATATTACTTGCTTTTTGTATGATACATTCAGTCAGTCAGTTAAGTGCCATACGTGATACACGCTTGGGCAATCATGTCTCTTTCGAGACATGACTGACTGGGCAGAAGATTATCCCGCAGTAGGTTGCCATTGCTTTCTGCGGTAGACTGGTTGCCAACCAAGGCTATAGAACCCAATCTGTCCTGTTATTTGACCCATAGTTGGAGGGAAGAGACAGATTAATACCTTTCCCAAGGATATTTGTGCATATATGATTGCAATGAATTCAACTGGAATTCGAACTCGGCTCACCGATTTCTAGTTCTGAGTCGATATCCACTGGACTACAACAGACATTAATTGTCCATAATTGTATTTGTGGCGCTACACATGTTTTGAGTCTAAAGTTGACTCTCTCCAGGTGAATAAACTTGTGACTTCATATATCGAGATCTGTTTGCTTTTCTGATAGCCAAGGTATCATGTTTAAATAGATAAGTCAAGTCTTGTTGGAACAACCCTATTTCTGTTTATATAGATATCACCATTCCTGGAAGAACTTCTGTTACCACAATGTTGGATATCTACTAACAAAAGAGATTGAAAGAAGAAAGAAAAGAATCTAAAAGAAATTTGGTTAGATTAAAAAAAAGTAAATTAAAAAAAAAATAAAAACATTAAAAAAATTAAAAATGTTAAAATAATTAAAAATTCACAGCATCTCTGGTTCATGCACATGTATAGTTGCACCAACATGACAAATGTAGTCCAATGAAGTCCAAAAGGATGAAATATACCACAAGAAAACTTTTTCCACTTTGTCATATATTTTCCCAATATATATCAGTCAGTCAGTTAAGTGTCATACATGATACACACTTGGGTGATCACATCTCAAAGAGACATGACTGCACTGAGCAGAATATTTTTCCGCAGTCGGTTGCCATTACTTTCTGTACTAGACTGGTTGCCAACCAAGACTATAGAACCCAATCTGTCCTGTTATTTAACCATAGTTGGAGGGAGAAGAGATGGATTAATACCTTTCCCAAGCTTATCTGTGCATCAGTGAATGTAAGGAATTCAATTGGAATTCAAACTCAGCTCACTGATTTCTCGCACATGACAACAGTCCCAACAATGTAAATAGTGTAAATAATTACAATATCTCATCTCATAAATATAGACAAATATCTATATATATATAGAAAAAATTGATTTTGTTTTTTATCTGACATATTTTTAATACTTCAAATGTTATTTTTAAAAAAATTTTTAAAATTGTTAGAGGCAAAGAAGTGATTAGTGAACTGCTATGTAACAACAATCCATCTAAATGTAAGTGAATTCTGGACAATTTTTTCATAGAGGAAGAAAAGCCTTGAGACAACAATGATGTGATTTTACAGAAGAATTTGGAGAATATCATGGACTGAACATGAGAGCAACAAAGTGATTTGGCAACAAAAAGATATTTATGTTCAGAAAGGGACATTTAAATTTTTTGAATATACAATGAGGAATTAAATCTTGGAGAATTTGGTACTTAAAGGATATTTTGAAGGTTAAAAGGGACATATGGAAACAGAGACTAACAGGGATTGTAAGTAGACAATGCTTAAAGCTACAAACGATAGAAAGCTGTGGAGAACCGCGTTTGTCAAAATCTTGAAAGGATCTTCTTCTTCTTCTATGTGCCCTGTCCCTTCAGGACGTAGGCGAGCATGGCTCTCCACGTCTCCCTATCCCTTGTGGCTCTTAGTATGTTTACTCCTGTTGCTCCTGGCAACCCCCGTTCTGTCATCCACCTGATCAGTCCCTGCAAATATGTTATCCACTGCCTTCCTCTGTCTCTCCTTCCTTCTATCTGGCCAGTCAGTATCAGGTTCTCTAGGCTCTCCTTCCTCATTGCATGTCCCAGGAACTTCAGTTGTCTCTTCCTGATGCTCAGCATCAATTTCCTTTTTGTTGCCATTCTTTCTAACACCTCGTTGTTGCTTGTATGCTCAGTCCACGATATCTGTAGAATCCTTCTGTAGAACCACATTTCGGCCGCTTCCAGTTTTGTCCTCATTTTCGATGATATTGTCCAGCATTCACAGCCGTATTGAAGAACTGACATCCCGTAGCAGTCTAGCACTCTTTTCTTCGTTTCTATTGAGATTTTCCTGTGTGTTAGTATTTTGCTCATCTTCTGGAATGCGTCCTTTGCCATGCCAATTCGCCTTCGGATCTCCGTGTCGCACTTTCCATCTCCTGTTAGAACACTTCCTAGGTACTTAAATTCTTGTACTTGTTTGATTCTGTTATTCTCCATCTGTATTTGGACTTAAATGCAAAGGTAGGTAAAGATAGAGAAGGAGACACGAACGGCAACTTGAAAGGATACAGCGCATAAAAGATCAGAAATTAGCTTTAAAATCACTAGAAATTAAAAAAAGTGTTTCATTTGAACAACTCCAGTAAGAATAAATCTAGAAGATGAAATACAACAAAAAAAAAAAAAAATATATATATATATATATATATATATAAGGTCATCATGAAAACCTCTTTGATGTACCTGGGGTACACCTATTTCTTTGTTATTTCTGAGATTCACTTTGTTGGCCTTTCAAGAAAATCCAACACATAGTCAAGCCCTGTCACCTGTGAAGAGAGATTGAAACAATCCTAGAATGTTGAATGACAAATGGCAGTGTGTCTAATATTTGGAAATCAAATTTAATTCAACCAAAGACAATGCAGAGGTAACTAGAACTGGCAAAGTTTAATACATGTATCCACAAAAACAGTGCATTAAAAGGATGTTTTTTTTTCTCTTGATACTGTATACTCTGCTGGAAAATTTTTATTTTTTTTAGAAAGCTATTTTTAGAATTTTAATAAAACCCAAACATATGAAACTAAGGATTTATGCATTTTCTTATATTTCTTGAGAATTGAAAATGAAATAATAAATATTCTTTATTTTATTAGATAGTTTAATTTTTTTTTTTTTTTATAAGCGTTTCACCCGGAGCAAGGCATGTCACTACCACTACTGTGCAGGGGGCTACATAGAGTGGAGAAGGGATGGTTAAATATAGAAAATGTCAGAGGGTGGGTGATAGGTGGGTAGGGATACCGAGAATGGTTAAATATAGGAAATGTCAGAGGGTGGGTGATAGGCGGGTAAGGATACTGAGAATGAGGGATTAAAAAAAATTTGGCAAACATGAACATGCTTGCACTAAAACATAAAGACAGTTTTTCCCATGACACCATTTTTTAACTACCTGTATTCTTCAACAATGTTTATTGTTTTTAAAAGTGATAATTACAATTGGAATAAAATCTAAATACATGATGAAATTGAAATCATTTTTTCGTTCTTGAGAATTTACAACAAAAATATTAAACACTATTTATCTATTAGACTGTTTATTTACAAAAATAATTTTATATTTACAACATTCTAAAAACTAAAACAATTAGGACTAATTCAATGCAATATTTATCATTTACCAATTTATAAAAAATAAATGTAAAAACAATATTTTATTCCTAAATTTATAAACATTTACTAAATTATTAAAATATGTGAACCAATCATAAGGAAATCCTTATTATTTACCATTATATAAAGTTTGAATCAATTGGCAATTAGCTGATAGTTTGTCGACCATTCAAATAAATAATATAATGAATATATCATGCAATTAAACAATCTAATAAATAAATAGTGTTTATTATTTTTGTTTTTGAGTCTCAAGAACAAAAAACGTATAAATTCACTTTCATATACTTAGATTTTATTACAATTCTGATCATCACTTTTTAAAACAATGAACATTACTGAGAAGTAAAGGTGGGTATTAGGTTGTCCCAAAAGTTTGTAAACACTTGCGAAATGAGTCTATCTGGTCCAGCACAATTGAGACAAGTGATTGGTTCAGAAATGGCAAGATCAATTCGTCAAGAAAGTCATGTTGTGCGTTTGGTGGGACTTTGAAGGAATCGTGCATTTTGAGTTGGTTCTGAATGGTCGTGCCATCAGTGCCGAACTTTACCGTCAGCAACTTGAGTGGGTCTACGAAAAGTTGAAGCAAAAGTACCCGGCTCTGATCAACCGAAAGTGCGCTTTGATGCAGCAGGACAATGCCAAGCCACACACCGCCAGGGAGACCAAAGACAAGTTTGAAGAGCTGGTTTGATGAAGTTGAGGAAGTGTGTCAAGAATTCTTTGGTTTGAAGCCAGCTGAATGGTACTTTGACCAGATCCGAAAGCTTGCAGATCGATGACAGAAAGTCTTGGAAAATGATGGTATTTATTTTGATCAATAATTTTTGTTGTTTTTGTAAGTAAAATTTCAATTTTTTGCAAGTGTTTTCTGGTGACCTTAGATTACTTGGTGAGTAAAATTTCAACTTTTTGCAAGTGTTTACGAACTTTTGGGACAACCTGATAAAATAACAGCAGTGTCAAAAGAAGAACAGTTCTTTTGACACTATCTTATTGCAGGCACATTCATGTTTGCCAATTTCTTTTAATAATATTTAAAAATTATTCTTTTAATTAAACTATCTAATAATAATAAGAATATTTAAATTTAATTAAAAACCCTTCAGCTGAAGTTTGAGCAGGAAATCAATTGATAGGATCCTTTTCATTTTTTTTATCTGTCAATCTATATAAACTTCATGGAATGTTGCTCTGAACTCCAGACATAAACACTGCCCATGCCTAGGGAAAAGTTCTTATTTACTCAGTTATTGCTAGCCCTGTTTATACCGAGTTTGAGTCTATAGTACCTTTTTTTTTAATCATATCACCCCAAGCAAGGCGGTGATGCCACTGATGCACATGGGGCTGCTGTAGAATGATTGGAAAAGAGAAAGCTGGGAACCACATCCTAAACAGGAAACAAGGGATGAGCCTCTTTACCTGTTCAAAAGACGTGGGTGAAGTGTGAACTGGGCGATAGTTAAGTCTATCTACTCCAATTGAGAACAAAAAAAAAAGAGAAAAGAAAAAAAAGTGAAAGAAGATTGAAAAAAAAAAAAGAAGAAGAAAGCTGGGAACCACATCCTAAACAAGAAACAAGGGATGAGCCTCTTCACCTGTTCAAAAGACATCCTGATCCAAGGATTGAACTCACAATTACTATATCACCGAATTCATGAATCAACACATAAATCCATTTGTTCTATGAGCTGAGTAGTACAGAAATAGACTCAGTACAAACAGCACACAACTGAGCATTACCAAACAAGACAAGATGTCTTTAGACTTGGGCAGTGACATGAGAATACCCTAACTTCATAGATTAAATAAAGTGTTCAATTTGAAGACGACCAAAGAGCAAAAACATTTGAAATGTTGTGAAAAGAAATAAAAAAGTGAGGACTTTAGTCTGATAATGTTATATTCTAGAAACATAGACTGAGATATTTTGTCTTTTATTTTTTAAATTTTTCTCTCTATCTTGTATGATGTTCCTAATAACATTTATATAACCTTGGACTGTCAATTTATTTTGATATTTTTTATCATTCAGTCAGTCAGTCAGTTGTGCCATATGTGATACACACTTGGGAAATGAGTGACTGGGTAGAATATTTTTCCACAGCAAGTTTCCATTACTTTCTGCAGTAAACTGGTTGCCAATCAAGGCTATAGAACCCAAAAATGTCCTGATATCTAACCCATAGCTGGAGGGAAGAGAAAGATTAATACCTTTCCCATACACATGCTTTACTCATATTTAAAATCTAGAATTTTAATTCACCAAGCTTTTGACCAATCAAACACTTTCCATGGTCCTATTAATATGCTTCATGCAGATATAGATCCAGAATCATAATTTACTAAGCTCTTGACCAATCAAAGATTCCCATTGTCCAATTAATATGCTTCATGCAAATATAAATCTAGATTCATGATTTACCAAGCTCTTAACTAATCAAAGCTTCTCATTGCCCTTTTAATGTGCTTTACATAGATATAAATCAAAGATCATAATTTACCAAGCTCTTGATCAATCAAAGCTTCTCATTGTCTTATTAATATAGTTCACTCGAATCTGAAAATTTTGAATCATAATACACCAAAATGTATTTCAATCATACTATTTCCAAGTTCTTTTATATATACTTAAAAATACAATTAAAAATGCCAACCATTAAAAAATCTTTGCAATCTAGCAGGTATTTGATCTTGAAAAAAAAACTGTTTCACACTTTCTAATATGAGGTTTTGTGCTAGCTATGAAAACCAAAAAATAACCATAGTTAGCAAGTCTTGAGCTGTTATATTAATAATGTCTGAAAGAGAAATTCATGTCTAATTTAAACACCTGACATTTCCCTCTCTGTGTATATTTATTTATATATATTGAAAAGGTATGTCAAATGACTGAACAACTAGCTGTCAGGCATATCTAAATTTAGAATTTTATCTCTGCAGGTGGGACACAAAAAAATATGGAACAAGTATTAAATCTGTTTCACTGTTTTGCTGTTGTTGTTGTTGTTTTTAAACAGTCTGTATAAAAATAGCATTTTTGTATGTATGAAAACCTACCTGTCTATAAGTACATACCTGTTTGCAATGTAAATGATTTAAGCTTCATGAAAATTTCTAATAGACTAAACACAGCATTTTTTGATAAAGTATTTTCTTTTTGCTGTTAATAGCCCTAATGATACTAAAGTGCAGGGTCTGGTGTGTACTACCCCACCACTGAACCTCCCAGCCAGAGTGAGGGGGTCGCAAGTGTCTGATTGCTATCTTATCAACATTTGCTTTTTTCTACCTACAATTATATGTTACAAATTAAACTAAGGACAACTGACTATTAAAAGATAAAAAATTTTCATGGATTTTGATGTCATTCTAGGTTCTTTTTTTTGTCCGAACCCATGAATTTGTTTTGCTTATGCTAAGTTTTGAAAAAACACTATATAAAATTCACTATTTTTTATCTATAATGTTGAATGTGTTAAAATTATTTAACTTTTTATCAAGAAAAATTTCAACCTAATGTAAAAAATCGCTGCAAAATATTATTGATTTATTTAAAACAGGATGATATATTTATAGTCAGTCAGTTAAGTACCATACGTGAAACACGCTTGGCCGATCATGTCTTGAAAGAGACATGACTGACTGGGCAGAAGATTATCCCACAGTAGGTTGCCATTGCTTTCTGCGGTAGACTGGTTGCCAGCCAAGGCTATAGAACCCAATCTGTCCTGTTATTTAACCCATAACTAGAAGGAATAGATGGATTAATAACTTTCCCAAGGGTATTTGCGCGTAAGTGAATGCAATGAATTCAACTGGAATTTGAACTTGGCTCCTGATTTCTCATCCCAAGCCGATATCTACTGCAGCACAAAGTACATCCTATGCACAAAAAAACTTTTCGAAGGGTATGCACAAATACCCTTCAAAAAGTTATTAATCCATCTTTTCTCCCTCCAACTATAGACAGAATAGCAGGACAGATTTCCTAAGAGTATTTGCACGTAAGTGAATGCAATGAATTCAACTGGAATTCGAACTTGTCTCCCCGATTTCTCGTTTCGAGCTGATATCCACTGCACCACAACGCACATCCTATATATTTATAACATGTTTCTAATTTAAAAATAAATACATTTTATTTATTTCCAATTTTTCTAGTTGAATTATTCATCTATATTGCATATGATCCATGATTGTACATAATTAAGTTACAATAGAATTTGTATTTTATATGAAGATTGGGACGAAGTAGAGTAGTTTCATAGTGGGGCGAGGGGGAGTGGAAAATCATAGATTGAGGGTGACATGTAACTCTTGCACTGGTCCAGCTAAAGTGAAGTGAAAATAGCATGTAAACAAAAATGATTCCAAGCTGTGGTTCATAAAGGTGAAAAGAATCAACTACAGCCTGAAGATATTAGGTTAACGAGGAAAAATATTAAAAAAAAAAACGAATTTGTTAAAGCACTTTTAAAATTCTTCTTCTATGTGCTGTGTCTCTTCAGGACATAAGCAGTCAAGGTTCACCACAACTTTCTGCCCTTTGAAGATCTTAGCAGTTTTTTTCTGTTTGCTGTCTATTCTAATCCCTGTTCTGCTATCTATTTACACAGGTAAGTTTGTTGAAGAAATGTTCTTCAAACATCATTGGTCACCACTGTTGGGATCCATCTACCCAAGTTTTTGTTGTTATCTGAGTGTCAGGATCCCAAACATTTAGCAACAACAACACATCTTTTAAATGAAACATAAACATGATTAAATGATTATTCATTGAAGAAAAAAATAAACAGAATGTCAGTTGAAATAACATTGATATATTCTTTTTGGAAATCTACAATAACAATAAAATGTTCAGTTTTCTTTGCAGTGACAGTATAAAGTAATTAAGTATTTTTAGTGCTGTGTAAAATGTGTGAACAGGCTTATTTTATGACAGTCAGCCTAATGTGCTTGTGAGTTCATAGACAAAGACTTAGTTGTTAGTTAATCCCTTCCATTGTGTATGTGGATACAGCCTTAATCAGCAGCTTTTGACTGTCTCTCTTCCATTGTGTGCATGAATGTGAGTGCATGTGTATGTATGCACATGTTGATCAAACTGACGTCTAGAATTGTTGTGAGTCTTGAGAAGCAGTAGGCTTCTATTTTTATATCTGTAAACAGACTCAAAATCTAATTTCATATAGAGATGTGAACTTTTTGAATACAAAGTTTTCATTGCTTAGAAAATAATTTCATACAGGTTTTTGCGAAAAATTTTTTCTTCAGTTTGCAGGAGTGGCAAAAGGAGTTATTATTGTTATTTTCTAAATGGGCCAAAATTAACATGTTGCAAGACTAGAACTATGCCCACAAGTATTTTGGTGGTATTTTCTGTTGTAATGATTGTTTATCCAAGAAAAACTTGATTTTATTGGTTGAAAAATATATAGAGAATGTAATTCCTATATATTATTCACTACTTTCCTCTGTCCTTGTGCTTTCAATATGTCCTTGTTTAAAATTTTCAAACTCTTTTTCCTTATATGTCCAAGAAATTTCAAAGTGACTTTTCAAGTGACCTTGTTGTTTTGTTTATCTCTAAAATTTCCCCATTGCTCACATGTTCCACCCATGGTATCCTCAGCAACTTTCTGTTTTTGTTGAACTATTCTTCTGTTGCCTTGTCATTTCTGAGGAGATAGCTCAGCATTCACTGTCACCTCGAAGGACCAATATTACATAAAAGTCCAGTACTCTTTTCTTTGTTTCTAATTAAATTTTTCCTGTTTCTTAATACATTGCTTAGCTTTGAAAGGCAACTTTCACTGTTCCACTGTATTATCAGATTTTGGTATCACATTTTCCAGCCTTTGTTTAAACAAATCCTAGATATTTAAATAATTGTACTTGTTAAAAAAATTATTTCACCTCAAGCAAAGCAGGAACACTAATAGTGTAAAGAAGATTACAGTGAGAGAAAAGACTGGGTACAGGAGGTATTGAAGAAAGGATAAAAGTTGAATGGGATTCAAGAAGATAGAAGATTGCAATTGACATTGCATTTAAATGTTTGGACAGTGTAGCTATCAGGGAAGCAAGTAAATGGAAATGTGAGAAAAGAAACTGATCAAGTAAAAGTGTCAGTAAAATTTAACTATTGCAATGTTAAAAGGGTGGAGCCTAGATGCCAATCTAGTAGCACACTTAAATTCAAGTGGTTGGGGTACCAAGGGAAAAAGTTTTTTCAAATGTGTTGCCGTGAAAATATATATATATATATGTTTTTAATCATTTCACCCCGAGCAAGGCATTCCACTGCCACTATTGCGGAGGGGGTTACATAGGGAGGAAAGTGATGAGAAAGGATGGTTAGATATAGGAAATGTCAGAAAGAGGGTGATAGACAAGTAAGGATATCGAGAATGAGGGTTGGGTAGGTGGTGAGGGTGTTTGAGAGAATAGATGCAAGTTAGTGTGATAGGAGGTGCCTATTGACCTTACATTTAAACTCCTAGAGATTGTAGCTGTCGAGGAAGCAGGCATGTGGAAGGGAATTCCACAGGCGGGAAGCGCGAGAAAAGAAGCTGTTGGGGAAAAGACAGAAGCAAGCCACATCACATCAGTGAGAAAGTGACCAAAGTAAGGATGGCAAGTCAGGATCAGCTGCATTGGAGATCCTTTTTTAGATTTTGTCAAGAACCTCAAGATGAATAGCAGGAACACCTGACTAGATATGACAATATATATATATATATATATATATATATATAGTCATCCGCAGACAGATCTGTTTCGCTGTATCACACCTCATCAGTACAGTTAGATATCCAATTGCTTTTTTAACCCAGGATTGAAACCCGACCGAATTGGTGTCAGTCAGCATTTCTACCTCTGAGTTATGGGCACTCAGTAGAAGGAGGCAGACTTTTAGTGTATGAGGTATCATACGCCAGTAGTTAGAGTGCTCTAATTCATTACTGAATGAGTGATGCGTATATATCAACTAATATATATATATATATATATATTAGTTGATATATACGCATATATATATATTGATTGTTTAATACTTAGTTTTTGGTCCTAATAGGGTTAGACCAGTACACATTTATATTAAAAAGTGTTCTATACAATTATATTGTATAGAACACTTTTTAATAAAAATGTTATTAAAAATCACCTGAGGACACCACTCATGGTAGAAGCCAAGGTAGTGAAATAACTCATTTAAAAATGATATATATATATGTATTAGCTGATTGATTAAAATGATATTGAATTAATTACCATGAAAATATTTGTGGAATATTTGCTTGATTTTGGCTTCTTCAATTCATAGTGCACATCTTCAATTGTACCTTTTGCTGAGAGCCATATTTTTTTTTTAATAATCATTTCCCTCCAAGCACTGCCACTGGTGCACAGGGGATTACATAAGAGGAGAATGAAGAAAAAAATGAACAGGTCATGGGGGTGTTGTAAATGAGTAAGAAAAGGATGGAAACACTGGTGTGAAGAGAGCTGCATGAGAGTAGAGTGGAAAGGGAGAAGAACAAGATACAGGCAGTGTATCAAATGAATTTATAAATATTTAATAATTACCTATATTGCAGTTTCATAAAAGAAAGAGTGAGTGAAGAAAATTTAAGGTGATTCGGACAAGTTCATCTTTGCTTCCTTTCCTTGCACAATTTTGCAGAGTAATAATAACAAAAGAACCATTCTATTTTCAATTTGAAGTATCCACTAAAAATAGTATGAAATACATCTTCTTCTTCTTCTATGTGCCCTGTCCCTTCAGGACGTAGGCGATCATGGATCTCCACGTCTCCCTATCCCTTGTGGCTCTTAGTATGTTTGCTTGAAATACATCATTTCTTTTAAAAAACTGGGGTGGCCTAATAATTATTAGTGTAGTTGCAAGTCTAGTAAGTCGAGTAAATTCATGGAGTGGGGCACTAGAGAGCTAAGCTCATCAGAGCAGAATTCTTGAAAATATTTGTAAAAGAGACAGAAGGAAGCCACATCTTGTTGGTGAGAAAATGACTGGAGTTCAGCTGCCAGGTTGGGATTAATTACATTGCAGATTCTCCTTTGGATTTTTTTCAAGAACCCCGAGATGTACAGCAGAGGCACCAGACCAGATGTGACAGCAGTATTCAGTATTTTGGTTTCTTATAATTGATGCTTAGTCCTTTTTTTCTTGCTTTCCTTTACTGCTTTCTCTAGGAGTGCCTGTAGTTTCCTTGTCATGTCTACTATCAACACCACATTATCTGCATATCTTATATTGTTAGGCTTGTATCTACCAATAATAAATCCTGGTAAAACTTCTAATTTTCTCAGAATTGCTTCACTCTTTAGGTGGGAAGAAACATCCTTGTACATATTTAGAAAGAAAAGTGAGACTGAATATGTCTTCAGATTTTCCTGAAATCATTGTGTCTATGGGAAAAATGTTCAGTTCTTTGTACTGTCCCTAAAATTATCTGACTTTTCCTACTCTTCTCTACCTTTCAAAAGTGTCAGATCAGACCAGAAATGAAATATGGCTGCCATATCTTTGGCTGAACCTGCACAGTCCTTGCTTTTTAGTAATGACACAATTCAAAAACATTAATATAGCCATGCAAAGAATTATTTCCAACTCTACAGCCCCTTTCTGCGGATGCAACATTAGAATTATCTTGCCGCTGCACTGTGATTACCACGGAAAATGTTCTAGTTTGCTAAATTTCTTAGAAATCAACAGTTCAGACTTTTATAGTTAAGAATTGCCATGTGATAGATTCATGGTTGAATCATCTTCATCTCCTTTGTGTTCTATTCATAAAACAAAAGTTTAATTCAGACAGCTTCTTCCCAAAAATTGCTACTTTTTAGAATAGGTTTTCAAGAGAATGCTTCCCCAGTTGTTAACCTCTTCAAATCTAGAGTCAACTGTTATCTATTCTGTGCTCATAATGATATGAATTTACTAAGCACTCTTACATTTATGCAACAACCTCATTCAGTAATTACCTAGCTTGAGTGGCACTTGGGTTTTGTATTGGGTGAACAACAATACAAAATCAAATTGAAATTGAACAAATATGCATAAAGTCAAGAATAAAATTTATTGGCATGAAAACGTAGCCAATCTATAAGAAATTGATATTTTACTTTTTTCATTTTTCTATATTTCTGAGATGAGATCAGTCAGTTAAGCCAGTTAAGTGCCATACGTAAAACACGCTTGGGCGATCATGTCTCGAAAGAGACATGACTGACTGGGCAGAAAATTATCCTGCAGTAGGTTGCCGTTGCTTTCTGTGGTAAACTGGTTGCCAGACAACGCTGTAGAACCCAATCTGCCCTGTTATTTAACCCATAACTGGAAGGAAGAAACGGATTAATACCTTTCCCAAGGGTATTTGTGCATAAGTAAATGCAATGAATTCAACTGGAATTCGAATTCGGCTCCCCAATTTCTCGTTCCGAGCTGATATCCACTGCACCACAACATACATCCAGGTAAGATGAGGTAGTATTTACATTACTTACGTTGTTTGGATTTTAGTCTTCATCTTTATTGTCATGTTTACAACATTTCAGCCTTTGTACACTCAGGTCTTCTTCAGATGCTAGGAATTTATTACCATTCATTACTATAACAACATATCTTGTAACTTCAAAGGAAAAAATTCAAATATTTCTCATTTATGCAAATAAGGAAAAAATAAAAAATGGAAAATCAATGTTTAATACAGTGACCATTTAGTTGATTTATAAGAACATGCCTACTAAAAAAAGACATTTACCTCTGGCTTTGGCATACTAACTTCTTTTTAGCTATAATTGTGATTATGAGAAGACCCAAATCAAGATCAGTACTTGGCTTCTTGCCATCTATTCTTTTTGACACAAAATATAATCATTTTTTTAATATATATATATATATATATATATATATATATATATATGAGTGAATACAGAACGAAGAAAGAATTTTTACAACGTCCAAAACATTAATTTAAAACAGTGCTTGATATATAATATATAGAGATTGAGACATTGAAGTTTCAATGTCAAAACAAATGTACGATTTGTAGTGGATATATATAAAAAAAATTATGTACATGTTCTAAAATATAATTTATAATTTATAATATTTTCATCCACAAACAGTCCTGTTTAGCTGTATCACAGCCCATCAGTATGGCTAGACAACCAATTGCTTCCAACTGAGATTGAAGCCCAATTGATTTGACATCAGTCAGAGATTCTACTTCTATGCTATCAGCACACAGTAGAAGAAGGCAGATTTTAGCCTGTTATATTCACAATGTAAACAAATGCCAGTAGCCAAGAGTGTTCAATTTATTGCTGAAGAAAGATGCACAAGTAGTGGTGAGTAGTTACTATTTTTAAAATCTATCATTTCTTCAAACTGCTCAAATTCTCTTTTTCAAACTTTTCACTCTTTTCTTTTTTTTTTCAATTGGAATAGATAGACTAAACTATCGCCCGGTTCACACTCCACCCACGTCTATTGAACAGGTGATGAGGCTCATCCCTTGTTTCCTGTTTAGGATGTGGTTTCTGGCTTTCTCTTTTCCAATCTTTTCACTCTTTTCTTTTTTTTTTCTTTTTTTCAATTGGAGTAGATAGACTAAACTATCGCCCGGTTCACACTCCAACCACGTCTATTGAACAGGTTAAGAGGCTCATCCCTTGTTCCCTGTTTAGGATGTGGTTTCTGGCTTTCTCTTTTCCAATCTTTTCACTCTTACGTAGCCCTCTGCATATCAGTGGCGTTACTGCCTTGCTCAGGGTGATATGATTAAAAAAAAAAAATTGATAGTCATTCACGAACAGTCCTATTTCACTGTAAAATGTGTGTATTTAGACAGTAAATTCTATTTTATGTCTGATTAAATAAATTACAAACATTATGTCTGCTTATATTTGATAAAATTCATTTCTACTCACAAATAATCTTCTGTGTATTGTAATTAAAAGGTGTGGGAAATGTTCTGTAACTTTGAAAATTTTCCATTTTCCAAGTATTTTCAATCTCCTTTCGAGATCATATTTAGGAGTGCAAGTAGCTATGGATTACCGCAATTTTTTTCTGGAATTATTTTGTGTTGTAATCTCATGGTCATATGTGCATTAAAGCATGAAAAACCTGATCTTTTTATTTTCTATTTTCATATAAACATGTATATATATATATATATATATATATATATATATATAAACTTATTTATAAATGGAACTTTGTCTGTGTGTGTGTGTGTCCGTCACCTATAGACTCCAAAACAGCTGAACCGATTTTCTTGAAAATTTACATAGTTGTACTATAAGCGTCTGCGAGTGTTCTTAGCTAGATTTTGTGTCAAGGTACCCCCAATAAATATCAAAAATTGATAATTGAAAAAATCGGGTTATAGAAGGAGTGGTCTGATTTTAATCAAATTTGATACACTCATGGACAAAGACATAAGAAATGATATTCAGAAGTTTCAAGGTTGCAGTTCTTACAATAGTGTAGAAAATTGATAATATATATATATATAAGGCAAGATGTTTGTGTGTGTCTGTTTATCTGCCTGTTTTTCAGCCCTTTTATTTTAGTTTTTGCTTCAGGTTTAGTTCTAAGTAGGTATAATTGTAGTTCTTAGTCTCAGCCATGATACCATTTACTCAGAGGACTTATTTAGCCTTCAAAATTCAGTTTACAACAAAAAAACTTATTTGATATCGATACCAGGAAATCAAAATTTGACTTAAATGCATTCATTTTTCTTTCAGTCTACAGTTTTGCTTTAACTGGAAACAACTATTGCTTTTGTGCCAACGTCCAAAGAGTCTGAGCTCCAGAACCATGGATTAGTTCTAAAGATTTCATTACACCCGAGCAATGCCGGGCTATACTGCTAGTATATATATATATATATATGTGTGTGTGTGTGTGTGTGTGTGTGTGTGTGTGTGTGTGTGTGTGTGTATATGATTATGAAACCTTGACTCCAGAGTTTTGTAGACAAACTTTTTGTAATTGTTCAGTCCACTTGTCAGAAGATTCAGCGATAGACTGTGGATTTTCTCATATTTGTTATTTTCATATTTTCACTCTTTGATAGCTCCCTTGTGAGTGATAAATTATTCTCTATCCTTCAACTTCTCTCACTGGTAGGATGTGGCAAGCCTCTTGCTGCTCTATCACTATTTACACAGAAAGTGCTTGGACGAACTACATTCTTTGGTTACCTCAATTCATAATTTCATGGCAAAGACATACCATGGCATTTACATAGTAGCAAACTACTCACATTCCCTCCGTATTCCATTGGTAAAGGGTAAGTTTCACTCAAAAAGTTTCTTATCGTGAACCACAGCTCTGTGAAACTGACTCCCAAGAGGGTGTTTCCCTGCTAGCTACAATGTTAACCTGTTCATATATAGGATTAACCATTATCTTACCCACCTATCCACACAAATTGCCTCCTAATGTAACACTCTATCATGAGTGGCCCCTGGGCTTTTTACAGGGTAAACTTTACTGTACAAAAAAAAAAAGTTAAAAATTGATTTATGTACTAGTTATTGGTGCTTGGTTAGTTTTTGTCTTTTTGTGTGTGTGCATGTATGCATGTATGCATGTGTGCATGTATGCATGTGTGCATGTACATATGTGTTGAATGTTTTTGTTTTTTTCTCCTGTTCATTATGTTTTTGTTTTACTTCTTTTTTCTCTCTATCTGCTCTGAGTGTCAAAGATAATATAACAATGTTATTTCCGGTATTACAGACAGAACTATTTTTTTTTAGAATAATTCATTTTCTTGAATGTTCTGGAGATTATCTTGAGTTGGGATTATTTGGCAAATACAGGTATATTCTGATTTTATTAATTATTTCTTGTTTAAATAATTTATTTTTTAATATTATGCTTAAATGGCAAATTTCTAAAGAAATAATTGATTTTTATTTTTAATCTGATATATTTTTATTACTTGAAACATTTTTAGTGGATAACCTGTATTTGAGCAGAACATTCCAATTTTTAAACTGCATATTTGAAAAAACTTAAGATATGATCTCTATCCAATTTTGAACCTGTATCAATCTTAGGAAGAAACTGAATGGTCTAGAGCATGCCAGATCAGACAGTGGTTTTTTTTCACAAATCGGGATTCAGTTTGAATCTTTTCAGTTTTCTCAAAACAATAGGATGGTAGATGAAATAAACAGTTTAAAAGAACTTAAATATGAGTAGCTGCTAAAGATAAGATTTGAAGTAATGACATAGGGTTATATAGTGATGACAGCCTTATTTTTTTTTTTTTTTTTTTTTAATCATATCACCCCGAGCAAGGCAGTAACGCCACTGATGCGCAGGGGGCTACGTAAGGGTAAAAAGAATGGAAAAGAGAAAGCCGAAAACCGCATCCTAAACAGGAAACAAGGGATGAGCCTCTTCACCTGTTCAATAGATGTGGGTGGAGTGTGAACCGGGCGATAGTTTAGTCTATCTACTCCAATTGAAAAAAAAATAAAATAATAAAGGAAAAGAGTGAAAAGATTGGAAAAGAGAAAACCGGAAACCGCATCCTAAACAGGAAACAAGGGATGAGCCTCTTCACCTGTTCAATAGATGTGGGTGGAGTGTGAACCGGGCGATAGTTTAGTCTATCTACTCCAATTGAAAAAAAAAATAAAATAATAAAGGAAAAGAGTGAAAAGATTGGAAAAGAGAAAACCGGAAACCGCATCCTAAACAGGAAACAAGGGATGAGCCTCTTCACCTGTTCAATAGATGTGGGTGGAGTGTGAACCGGGCGATAGTTTAGTCTATCTACTCCAATTGAAAAAAAAAATAAAATAATAAAGGAAAAGAGTGAAAAGATTGGAAAAGAGAAAACCGGAAACCGCATCCTAAACAGTAAACAAGGGATGAGCCTCTTCACCTGTTCAATAGATGTGGGTGGAGTGTGAACCGGGCGATAGTTTAGTCTATCTACTCCAATTGAAAAAAAAAAATAAAATAATAAAGGAAAAGAGTGAAAAGATTGGAAAAGAGAAAACCGGAAACCGCATCCTAAACAGGAAACAAGGGATGAGCCTCTTCACCTGTTCAATAGATGTGGGTGGAGTGTGAACCGGGCGATAGTTTAATCTATCTACTCCAATTAGTTTAATCTATCTACTCGGGAACCCCTTCCTAAACTAGAAACAAGGCGATCAACTCTACTCCTGTCCAAAAGAAGGGGGTGGAGTGTGAGACCTGGCGATAGAAGGTACTATCTACTCCAATTAAAAAAAATAAATATGTGACTGAAGTTAATGAAGTTTTAACTTAGTATAAGTCAAACCTAAATTTCATAATTAAGAACAATTTACACAAAAATTAGGCAGAAAAGATAAGAACCGAAAAAGAATAAAATAAAATAAAAAATACAAGTAAAAATAAATAAATAATTCAAAAAATAATAAAAAATAAGATCACACTGGCTAAACTCACCAAGTTGCAGGCTTGCTGACAGAAAAAAGTTAAGAAAATTTCAAAAATTATCTTCATTCTGTTTCTTCTATACAGTTCTGGAGAGTTCTGGAGAGATTAAGTTACCTTAAGCAAGCAGTAACAGACAGTAGTGTGATGGAGGGGGGAATCACCTCCAAGCCATGTGTCCAGTTAGCAAGGGAATGACAGAGAACAATAAAAAAAAACAAAAAAAAAACATGGCCGGTCTTAGAATTCCTACATATAACCAAAACCCTAATATACCAAACCTAAATTTCATAATTAAGAACAATTTACACAAAAATTAGGCAGAAAAGATAAGAACCGAAAAAGAATAAAATAAAATAAAAAATACAAGTAAAAATAAATAAATAATTCAAAAAATAATAAAAAATAAGATCACACTGGCTAAACTCACCAAGTTGCAGGCTTGCTGACAGAAAAAAGTTAAGAAAATTTCAAAAATTATCTTCATTCTGTTTCTTCTATACAGTTCTGGAGAGATTAAGTTACCTTAAGCAAGCAGTAACAGACAGTAGTGTGATGGAGGGGGGGAATCACCTCCAAGCCATGTGTCCAGTTAGCAAGGGAATGACAGAGAACAATAAAAAAAAACAAAAAAAAAACATGGCCGGTCTTAGAATTCCTACATATAACCAAAACCCTAATATACCAAACCTAAATTTCATAATTAAGAACAATTTACACAAAAATTAGGCAGAAAAGATAAGAACCGAAAAAGAATAAAATAAAATAAAAAATACAAGTAAAAATAAGTAAATAAATAATTCAAAAAATAATAAAAAATAAGATCACACTGGCTAAACTCACCAAGTTGCAGGCTTGCTGACAGAAAAAAGTTAAGAAAATTTCAAAAATTATCTTCATTCTGTTTCTTCTATACAGTTCTGGAGAGATTAAGTTACCTTAAGCAAGCAGTAACAGACAGTAGTGTGATGGAGGGGGGAATCACCTCCAAGCCATGTGTCCAGTTAGCAAGGGAATGACAGAGAACAATAAAAAAAAACAAAAAAAAAACATGGCCGGTCTTAGAATTCCTACATATAACCAAAACCCTAATATACCAAACCTAAATTTCATAATTAAGAACAATTTACACAAAAATTAGGCAGAAAAGATAAGAACCGAAAAAGAATAAAATAAAATAAAAAATACAAGTAAAAATAAATAAATAATTCAAAAAATAATAAAAAATAAGATCACACTGGCTAAACTCACCAAGTTGCAGGCTTGCTGACAGAAAAAAGTTAAGAAAATTTCAAAAATTATCTTCATTCTGTTTCTTCTATACAGTTCTGGAGAGATTAAGTTACCTTAAGCAAGCAGTAACAGACAGTAGTGTGATGGAGGGGGGAATCACCTCCAAGCCATGTGTCCAGTTAGCAAGGGAATGACAGAGAACAATAAAAAAAAACAAAAAAAAAAACATGGCCGGTCTTAGAATTCCTACATATAACCAAAACCCTAATATACCAAACCTAAATTTCATAATTAAGAACAATTTACACAAAAATTAGGCAGAAAAGATAAGAACCGAAAAAGAATAAAATAAAATAAAAAATACAAGTAAAAATAAGTAAATAAATAATTCAAAAAATAATAAAAAATAAGATCACACTGGCTAAACTCACCAAGTTGCAGGCTTGCTGACAGAAAAAAGTTAAGAAAATTTCAAAAATTATCTTCATTCTGTTTCTTCTATACAGTTCTGGAGAGATTAAGTTACCTTAAGCAAAACCCAATGAAATTAGAAAATTAATTCATAGAAAAACTAATATTCAGCATTAATTTAAAATTAGTAAACTTCATAGCATTGCTTAAGAAGCCAGGTGCAAACAAGTGTGAACTACAACTACTCAGCTTAATGAGTCATATTACAAAACTGATCATCCGAATGCTGATAAATAGAACAAGAAGCAGAATCAAGCCAGAGATAGGACAAGACACTGGGACAAAGAACGCCATATTTATGATTAGGATGCTCTCTGAAAGGGCAATACAAATGAAGAAGGACTTATACCTGTGCTTTATTGATTATGCAAAAGTATTTGACAAAATGTGCCACAAAGAAATGACGGAAATGCTCAGCAGCCTCAACATATTTGGGTAAGACATTAGGGAAATTAGGAACCATTACTGGCAGCAAACTGCCTGCATATGGACAGGTAATGAATTCAGCAGTTATACAAAGATAGAAAGGAGCGTAAGACAGGAATATGTATTTTCACCAGATCTATTTAACTTGTACAGTGAGAATATTTTGAGGACCCTAGATGTTATGCCCGGATTTGTCATTGGGGGTCACAATCTGAACAACATAAGATATGCAGACAACACAGTGTTGATTGCAGGCATGGAAAAAAAACTGCAGGACCTCCTACAGAAGATAGTTGAAGAGAGTGACAAGAAGAGACTACAAATAAACTGCAAAAAAACTGAATACATGGTCATCTGCAAAAAGAGCGGCCCAAAGTGCCAAATACAGGTGGGAGAAGTTAAAATCAAGCAGGTACAAAAATTTAAATATCTGAAAAGTGTCTGAAGACAAAAAGTGTGACATAGAGATCCAAAGGCGAATTGGTATGGCGAAAGATGCGTTCCAGAAGCTGAGTAAAGTATTAAGACACAGGAAACTTTCACTAGAAACAAAGAAGAGAGTACTGGATTGCTATGTGATGTCAGTTTTTCAATATGGCAGTGAATGTTGGACAATATCAACAAAGATGCAGAGAAAACATGAAACAGCTGAAATGTGATTCTACAAAAGGATGCTGCGGATATCATGGACCGAGCATGTGAGCAATGATGAGGTGTTGGAAAGAATGGAAACAAAAAGGGAATTAATATTGAGCATCAGGAAGAGACAACTGAAGTTCCTGGGACATGCAATGAGGAAGGAGGGCTTGGAGAACTTGATACTAACAGGCCAGATAGAGGGAAAAAGAGACAGAGGAAGGCAGCGGATAACACACTTAAATTAGATTATAGTTATACAAATAATCTAGAAAAAATTATTAAAAATCATAACAATAAAATCTTAAATTAGCACAACCAAAGTAGCAATAATTGTTCAAATAATGAAAATAATAATAATACAAATTTATGTAATTGCCAGAATCCTGATAATTGTTCATTGGAAAATTGGTGTCTAATAAATTCTACTGCTTACCAATGTACTATATCCTCAAATGAAAACCCAACTATTAAAAAGTTTACATTTGGTCTACTAAGAACATGTTTAAGCAGAGGTGGTATTTGCATTTTACTTCGTTCAAAAATAACGCGTACCAAAACCAAACATCCCTTTTTGCATATTTTTGACAGTTTAAAGATATAAATAAAACCCCCAAAGTAAAATGAAAAATTCTGGAAAAAACAAGAACCTGTGAATCATTCTATGACATCTGCCCTTTATGCCTAAATGAAAAGCTGCAGATTATAAGGTTCCCTAAAAATAAAGTACTTCTAAACTACAGAAATAAATTGACAGTATTATGTAAACACCGTAAATATTTCTCTTTAAAATTTAATTAATTTTCATGTTCATTTAAAACTTCTGCTCTAATGTTAATCAAAAATTATTTTATTAAAATTAATGACTCACACAATACTTATTTGGTTTTTATAACTCCAATATACCTTAGTATACACCATAGTTACTTAATTCTAATTTTAACCTAAACAATTCAGCCCCTTTAACAGATGAAGTAGTATAAAAGTGAATTTTAAGAAACCTAAAAATCTGTTAAAAACTATTGTCTACACATTTGAATAATGTATGTTTCTCGCATGTATCTTACCCAGACAAAATAAAAAGTGTCATATTTTGACATAAAGCAACAATGTTCTCCATGCAGCCTAAATGTTCGACTCTATAGATCAACCTAATTCTCACTTTTGATTGAGTCATACTGACGCACCCACAATCATATTGTTTAACTTCCTCCAACCACTCCTCCTTAATTTTCTGAATAACCATGGATTCATCTTATATTTTCTAAAATAAATCATTTTCACCATTTATTTTTTAAATATTACCGAAAGAAGAATAATATTGTTCTGAAACATGAACATTTTTGTGTAGTGATATAATGCTTTTATAAACCATTGTAATAACAAAATTACAATGTTAAGCTCTACTCCGTAGTGAGCACGCTTTATAAAAGTAAATGCATGAACAGTAGGTTTTTAATCTATCTGTTCTTTCACTTTCTTATAATCTATCTATCTATCTATCTATCTATCTTAAATTTATTTGTTTGAACATTATTTTTAATGGATACTCGTATTTGAGTAGGTAGTCTGTTTTCTATAGTTAAACAATACATTTGTATATATACCACCGGCCTGAATATTCACAAAATCTTTTGAGGAAAATTTGCTTCTTCCAGCAGAATTCAAACCTGCAACTCCAATACACCAAGGAGAATCCTACATTAGATTTGATATATCTTACCACTAGACCACAGAAGATTTAATTTTAAAGTTGAATTAAGCCATAATATATGCAAGTTCCTGATTTCTTAGAACATCAATATCTGCTCTGATTTGTATCAAAATGTAAACAAACATAAACAAAGACAATATTATGAAATATTATGGAAAGTTACGAAACTGTATTAACCGACATATTTATTTAAATTTGTTTGTTTGAACATTATTTTTAATGGATACTCATATTTGAGTGGATAGTCGGTTTTTCACTAATTAAACAATACATTTATATATATCCATCAGCTTGCATGTTTGAGAAATCTTGTTAGAAAAACATGCATCTTCCAGCAGGATTCAAATTTGTGACTCCCATATACTGGGAAGATGCAGTGATCAGTTACAGTTTGACTAACCATTCAAATACAAGTATCCATTAAAAATAATCTTTAAAAACTAAATCTATATAATGTATTAAAAATAATCTTTAAAAACTAAATCTATATAAATGTGTTGGTTAATATCATCTTGTAACCTTCTGTAAGATTTTGTAATCTAAACTTATTTATAAATGGAACTTTTTCTCTGTATGTGTGTGTGTGTGTATGTGTGTGTGTCTGTTACTTATAGACTCTGAAATGGCTGAACCGATTTTCTTGAAAATTTACATAGTTGTATTATAAGCGTCTGTGAGTGTTCTTAGCTAGGTTTTGTGTTGAGATACCCCTGATAAATATCGAAAATTGATAGTCGAAAAAATCAGGTTATAAAAGGAGTGGTTCGATTTTAATCAAATTTGATACGCTCATAGACAAAGACATAAGAAATGATATTCAGAAGTTTCAAGGTTGCAGTTCTTACAATAGTGCAGAAAATCAATAATATATATATATATATATATATATATATATATATATATATATATATATATAAAAGTTAAGATGTTTGTGTGTGCATCTGTTTATCTGTCTGTATGTCTTTTATACAAATCCACAATTTTTATCCAATTCTCACCAAACTTCCCACAAATATTCTTTAGGCTGAGTTTGAGCACCAGGACCATGGATTAGTTTTAAAGCTTTCATTACACCTGAGCAATGCCGGGCTATACTGCTAGTATATATATATTAAGACCTTGAATAATTTTTCATTGATTTTTTTATGAAAAGTAACGTTTGGCCGAGAGGACAAGGCAGCAGTCCTTAGACTGTAAATATAGCGCATATAGTTTCGAATCCCATCCAGCACACTGTAAATATTTGCAGATGTCTGTTGTGGTGCAGTGGATATTGGCTTGAAACGAGAAATCGGGGAGCCAAGTTCAAATTCCAGTTGAATTCATTGCATTCACTTATGCGCAAATATTCTTAGGAAAGGTATTAATCCGTCTCTTCCGTCCAGTTATGGGTTAAATAACAGGACAGATTGGGTTCTATAGCCTTGGCTGGCAACCAGTCTACTGCAGAAAGCAATGGCAACCTACTGCGGGATAATCTTTGGCCCAGTCAGTCATGTCTCTTTTGAGATATGATCACCCGAGCGTGTTTCACGTATGGCACTTAACTGACTGAATGTTTTATTTACAAAAATTAGCAAGAAATTTGTTACTGAAAGTATTGTCTATCACTAGCCACTACTTTTTCTCATATTTCTGGCAGCATTTGAATTCCATGTGAGAAAAATGACACATCTTTTGAGGCTAACTCCAAGTCAACCCATATTTTGACGTCTTAATAAGAATGAAAGTGATGCTCAGCCAGACTATAGACCTTTGATTGAAACAAGTGATAATTGAACAAGGCAATGTCTGGTGAATATGGTGGGTGGGGCAGGACTTACAATTTAAGCATTTCTAAGTAGGTTTTCACCCATTTTGTAACATGTGGCCTAGCATTGTCATGTTGCAAAATCACTTTGTTGTGTCTCTGCTTGTATAGTGGCCATTTTCTTCTTCAATGCCGAGCTCAAACGCATCAGTTGTAGTTGATAGCAATCTCCTGTGATGGTTTTAGTTGATCTAAGTAGCTCATAATAAACTACACCAAACTAATTCTACCAAATGAAAAGTAGAAGCTTCAAACCATGGATATTCTGCTTTGCCACCAATGTTGATGCATGAGCTTACCCCACAATTGTCTACACTTAAGGTTATTGTAATGTATCCACTTTTCATTGCCAGACATGATATGATGCAAAAAACTTTTTTTTTGTCATTGAAGTAGCTATTCACACATGCCAAGACAACATTCAGTGTCTCTCAACTTCAACACATACAGCACCCAATGTCCTTGTTACAGTGAGAGAAAAAACAAGGTACAGAGAATATTGAAGAAAGGATATGAGAAGGATGGGAATCAAGGAGGCAGTAAATGGCAATTGACATTGCATTTAAACTTTTGGATATAATAGCTATCAGGGATGCAAGTTCCACAAGTGGGAAGTGCAAGAAAAGAAACTGATCGAGTAAAAGAGAAAGTTACATTTAACTATTTTGACATTAAAAGGATGGAACTGTGGTACCAATCTAGTAGCACACATAAATACATGTTGTTATTGTGGGTTGCTTATCTGTTATTTTTCTAGTTGTAGTGGGAGTCCGTTCTAGTGAAGGGTAATTGTATGCTGTTGCAGGTTAACAGAATTTGGCCTTGTGGTAGATAGCCCACTATAAGTCATAAAATGATTATAAAATCAAGAAAAGCAAATTGAGTTGAAAATAACATTTATATATATGCATATCAATTAATGTTTTTACAATTAAAGTAATAACTTGAATATAGGTTCAACACACACTATACAAACAATGAAAAAAATCAACCTTGCATCAATAAAAAGAGTAAACAAAAAATATAAACAGTCAATTGGTGATACACTCTGACAAGTTCACAGTTGATTTCGGGAGGGTCTTTCTATGAAACTCTGGAGTCAAAATACTGAAGATAACATCAATCAGCTAAGTGACCCATTTTATATTTGTATTATATATATATATATATATATATATATATATATACCGAACGCCCATAGCCCAGAGGTAGAGTCACCGACTGACGCCATTTTGGTTGGGTTTCAGTCCTGGGTAAAAAAGCAATTGGTGTCTAACTGTACTGATGAGCTGTGATACGGCGAAACAGATCTGCCTGCGGATGACAATATATATATGTATTAGTCATGCACATACAAGCCTGTTTCACTGTATCACAGCTCATCAGTGTGGCTAGACATCCACTTGCTTCTGGCCAAGATCGAAACTTGACCAATTTGGTGTCAGTCAGAGTCACTAATCCCTAAGCATGGAATCAAAGAAAGGCAATTTTTGCGTGTTATATATAAGCGGTGTATACACATGCCAATGACCAAAAGAACTCAATTCATTGCTAAAGAGTAATGCATAAATTGCAGAAGTGGGGACTGTCTTTAAAATTTTCCCCTCTAAAGAGCTCAATCATAATGAGAGCATAATATATATATATATATATATATAGGAAAAACTACTAAAATGTTGTAAGTTTAAAAATGTATTTTTTTGGCAGTATTTATTTATTTCTATTATTATATATATATATATTTGATATTTCAGACTGGTCTCGGCCTTTCTATACATATTAAGACAGTATACGTGGATCATCATTATGCTATATATAAATATATATATATATATATATATATATATATATATATATATATATATATATATATATAATGATGAGTTTGATTATTACTTTTAGGAAATGATGTACAAAGGTATGGTAATGCCAATGGCTAACTCGTTGATTGTATGCCCCAAAGACTCAAATAGGAGGTGTCTTTTGGGCATAATACTGAAAAATGGGAGAAAGGAAGATATTTTAAATATGTAAAAACAGATGAAACATGAAATAAACACTTTATTCAAATTAAACATAAATTAAATTTTTATTTTACTCTTTGATTGAATGCCCACCTGATACAGATTCCTGGGGCTGTTGCACCCTCTGCTCCCACTTCTACACACTACTGCTTTTAGTTGCTTATCATATGGTGGTCTTAATAACTGTGGGTGGGATTTTTCTCAATATGCAATAAATGGGGAGGGGTGAGGTGAGAAAATCAATTAACAGTCAAAAGATGCAAAATTAAAAAATAGGGTGATCAGCGAACATTTTCTCAAAAGAAATAAGCATGTCTGACCTTGTATTAGGCAACTTAGAGTACTTGCAATTATTTTGATATGTATTAGTAGGATATAGAATCTGAACAAAAATGGAGAAATGATACAAAGTGAAAAAAGCTTTTTAATGACTTTACCTTTGTGTTTTAGGTTGATAACTTTAGGTCAGAATGAAATACAAAACTGTGTGATTTTTGTATTCATTGTAACAAATCTGCCCACAATTCTATATCCTACTAACACGCATAAAACAAGCACTCTAAGTTGCCTAATACAAGATCAGAAATGTTTATTTCTTTTAAGAAAATACTAAGAGTCAAGAATATCTCATTGGAAATGAAGAAAAGAGTGCTGGATTGCTATGTGATATCAATATGGAAGTGAATGCTGGACAATCTCATCAAGGATGAAGGAGAGGCTTGAGGCAGCAGAAATGTTGTTCTATAGAAGGATGGTGAGGATACCATGGACTGAGCATGTGAGCAACGATTAGGTGTTGGAAAGGATGCAAATGAAAAAAAAAACTCATACTTAACATCAGGATGAGACAGATGAGGTTCCTGGGACACATAATGAGGAAGGAGGGCCTGAAGAATTTAATACTCACAGGATGGATAGAAGGAAAGAGAGACAGGGAAAACAGCACGAGCCAAACTTGACAGGCCTGAGCAAATGGATGGTGGAGTAGTGTTTAGGAGCAATAACAAGAGAAAAAATATTGAGAGCGACAAGAGACAGAACCAAGTGGAAGTCCATGATCACCTACGTCCTGAAGAAGCATGGCAGATGAGGAGAAATGCCAATCTAATTAGAAGAGAAAAGGATCCACTAAGAAGAAAATATATTGAGTGTGCACTAATCTTGACTTTAAACCTAAGACATGACTCATAGATAATATCCCAATAAACACAAAATCAATGCAGTATATAAACTAATCGTGAGTAAGAGAGATCTATTCAAAATTGGCTATTTTCAAATCTAACCTATAAGCTTTAAGACAAAAAAAAAAAGAAGCAGTTTTTTTTTTCATTCTGACCAAAAGATTCCAGCATTTACATTATTCGGACTACTGTCCTCATCTTTGTTGCCATTTGTATGATGTTTCGGCTGTTGTACACTCAGGCCTTCTTCAGCTGCTACGAATTTCGAACCAAACCCTTTATTACAATCCCTGGGGTATATGAACTTCATTTCTTGTGCAGTAGTGCCTCTTCTGGTAGTCATGAGTTATCTCCCTCTAACCCTGTAAGTTACTTGTTCACCACTGCTGTAGCCTGGTATTGAACTCACAACTCTTTGGGTCAGGTCACAGGAACTAACTAACATCTATATCCACTGGGCTATGTGTCCTTAAGCACTTGAAAAAGGCTGGAGCACACAACAGCCGAAACATTGTACAAATGGCAACAAAGATGAAGGCAATAGTCTGAATAATGTAAATACTACCTCATCTCAGAAATATAGACAAATATAGAAGATTCCAATGTACAAAAATACTTTAAACACACAGTTTTGTCTTTTATTCTCATATAAAGATACCAAGTTAGCATTTTTGAAAGCAAATGGCATTGCTATCAAAAAGCTTTTCCACTTTGTCATAATGATTTCTGTGTATGCCTGTGTGCCTTTGGTGTGTGTGACTCTGGATGCCAATTCTAAACCCCATGTACACAAGAAGGAAAAACAGGAAGAAAGAAAGTGTGATTTTTTTGTTTTTGCTTCTTTGATCAATGTGAGAAGGAATAATAAGGTAATCATGATTTCTGTGAAAAATTTGCTTGTTGAAGCTTGCATCACAAATACTGATAAATATGTTACTTGAACAATTGGAAATTATCATTGTTCATTGTTTTCCGGTTGTTAAAGGATAAATTAATTACTCTCTCCTGAATGCATAAATTTTTTTCATTTGTGAATATTTATGTCTACGTGAGTGCATTTGTACTTCTTTTATATGCTAGGTCCTCCACATTTTCCTCACCCTAAGTATCCATTAAAAAGTTTTGCCTTTTTGTCATTTCTCCCAAATCCTGTTCTACCATCCATTTGCTTAAGCTTATCAAGTATGTTACATGCTGCTTTCCTCTATTCCTCTTTCTCTCACTCTGTCCTGTGAGTACCAGATTTTTTCAAGCCCTCTTTCCTAATTATGTGTCCTAGAAATTGCAACTGCCTCTTCCTGATGTTAAGTATAAGTTTCCTTTTTGTTTACATTTTCTACAAAACCTTATTGTTAATACATGTTTGGTCCAGGGTATCCTCAGCATCTTTCTGTAGAACCACATTTCTGTTGCTTCAAATCTTTTTTTCATCTTTGAGGGGATTGTCCAGCATTTGTTGCCATACAGGAAGACAGATATCTAAACTTATTTATAAATGGAACTTTGTCTGTGTGTGTGTGTGTGTGTGTGTGTGTGTGTGTCCATTACCTATAGACTCCGAAATGGCTGAACCGATTTTCTTGAAAATTTACACAGTTGTACTATAAGCGTCTGTAAGTGTTCTTAGCTTAGTTTTATGTCGAGGTACCCCCAATAAATATCGAAAATCGATGGTTGAAAAAATCCGGTTATAGAAGGAGTGGTCCGATTTTAATCAAATTTAATACACTCATAGACAAAGACATAAAAAAACGATATTCAGAAGTTTCAAGGTTGCAGTTCTTACAATAGTGCAGAAAATCAATAATATATATATATAAAAGGCAAGATGTTTGTGTGTGTGTGTCTGTTTATCTGCCTGTATGTCTGTATTTTTTCAGCCCTTTTATTTTAGTTTTTGCTTCAGGTTTGGCTCTAAGTAGGTATAATTGTAGTTCTTAGTCTCAGCCATGGTACCATTTACTCAGAGGGCTTATTTAGCCTTCAAAATTCAATTTACGACGAAAAAAACTTATTTGATATCGATACCAGGAAATCAAAATTTGACTTACATCCATTCATTTTTCTTTCAGTCTACGGTTTCGCTTTAACTGGAAACAACTATTGCTTTTAAGTCTTTTGTGCAAACATCCAAAGAGTCTGAGTTCCAAGACCATGGATTAGTTTTAAAGCTTTCATTACACCCGAGCAACGCTGGGCTATACTGCTAGTCACATAATAGTTCAGTACTTTTTTCTTTGTTTCCAGCAAAATTTTTCTACTTAGCTTTTGGAATGCATCTTTAGCCAGCCTAATACATCTTCAGATCTTAATGTTGCACTTTCTATACTTTGTTAGAACACTAATGAGGTAAGTCTTTTTGCATATGGCAAAGGAATAATATGGGCAAAAGCTCATAAGGAAATATATCTATCTACCTGTGCATGTCTGTATGATATAGGATCCAAACAAAATGAATTTTTGATTGATTGATATTTTTATTATGGCTCATTAACCTATTGCAGGTTATTTAAAGACAGAAAATATTTTTAGATTCTAAAATTTTTTTTTTTAGATAATAATGATTTCTTGATACAAGTCTTATTAATTGCCACATAGCTGGCAGGGGTAGTAGAGAAGGGTTGGCTTCATACCTAATCAAAATTTGATAAACAAACAAGAAATTATGACATGAATATAAAGTGGGGTATCAATTCTGTATTACAATCAATATATAAACTGACCCCTCATTTGTGTCCGCAACAGTTTCTATAAACTTACAGAACATAACCCTGAAAGACATGCCTATGTAGCTAATCAGTATTTGATTAAGTGATTGATTCAGACCATCTTCATGGGCACGAGTTATGGTAGCAAAAAATAATCACAAAACAGTGTTGCTAAAAATTACTGTAAATTTTTTTATGCTTCAAATATAATGGTTGACAAATTGCTAGTGTTCATTAGAATGTGAAAATTATCCGAAATGGAATTTTATATATATATATAGGGTTAATACAAATATAAAATTTATCACTTAGATGTTTAATGTCATATTCAGTTCCCCGACTCCAGAGTTTTGCAGACAAACCTTTTTCGTAATCATTCACCTCGTTTATCAGTGTGTATCAGCAATTAACTGCTGATTTTCTCATTTTTGTTATTTTTATATTAAGTTAAAAGCTTATAATTAATTTAATTTATTTTTTTAAAATTTATAATTTATTGTATATTTGAGTAGGAATATTTCTTTTGGACATGCTTTCTTTAATGTGATGGGCAATTATAATTTTATCTGCTTTTTACCAATCTTTTTAGAATTTTTTTTTAATAGGTATTAAGAGAATTTAGAAAATTTCAGCAGTGATTATTGCCCTGAAAGCTTTTGGCCAATTCATTATACATTTTCAAGGAGTTCATTATTAGGATGTTTTCTTGTGTTCATATTCTAAATTGAATTGTATATAACTAGTAGAAATTGTTAGCTTTGCTGGATTTGAGTATTAATAATAGTATATATATATATATATATATATATATATATATAAAGAAATTTGAAAATTGTAGGTATATATGGTTTTGTTTAGACTGTGAAATCATTCGTGGTAGAGTGGCCTAAGACATGTCAGGTCCTTTGATGGCTTCCCTCCTGCCAAATAACAAAAATTTTCCTTACAAAAGTTCTCATAACTATTCAGACTGGTAGAGTTATATATAAAAATATACTGTTTAATTAAAAACAGAATATCTCCTCAAATACAATAATCGATTGAAAATAATGTTTGAAGAAATAAATTGAGTAAATATATATTTTTTCTTTCTAAAGACATAATATATTTTATATTCATTAATCTAATATATTTGTATATCTATCTAAAAATATATGGGAAATTAAAAACAAAAAACAAATAATTCCAAAATTATTATGGAAAATAAGGAAAACAGCATCAGTCTATAATAATAAATCTAAAAACTGTAAACTTTGCCTGGAAGAGCAAATAGCTATAATAACCTTCCCAGACCAACATAAATTACTAAATAAATGATGAGAACTCATTTCGAAATGTAGACATGAAAACAAATTTTTGCTATGTTACTTACAAATTGAAAAATAAAAAAAGAACAAAAAATTAAAATAGATAAATAAAAAATTGAATAAATAAAAATAGATAAGTAAAATAAATTAATTTAAATCAATAAATAAATAAATAAAATAAATTAGGGAAATAACCAACAAACTGACAAATTATGATTGCACACATAAGCAGAAGTAAACATAATAATAACAACAACAATCAACAACAAATAACAAATCAATCAATAATAAAGTTAACAAGCAACACTTTATAATAACCACAATCAAAGTTAATTAGAAAGCATTGAGTCAGAAGAGTGTTTGTCCTCCAGTAGATATAGACGTTGTTTAGTTTCTGTGACTTGACCTAAAGAGTTGTGAGTTCAATACCAGGCTACAGCAGTGGTGAACAAGTAACTTGCAGGGTTAGAGGGAGATAACTCATGACTTTCGATCGAGGCATAACTACTATGCAAGGAATGAAAATGATATACCTCAGTAATTGTAATAAAGGGTTTGGTTTTGAAATTCCTAGCACATGAAGAAGGCCAGAGTATACAATGGCTGAAACATCATACAAATGGCAACAAAAATGAGGGCAATAGCTCAAATAATGTAAATATTGTAAATGTTAGAAGTGCAAGAAAAGAAATAGAAGCATACATCTTATGGTTGCATCTAACCAATTCAACTGGAAATTGATGAAGCCTTGTCACCAATCTAGTACTGTGCTTGAATTGAAAAAGTGCCATATTGAAGAGTTGATCCAAACAATTACCATGAAAGTATTTATAGAAAATGCACAGGGAAGCAACTTTACAGCAGAGGGAATGTGACTGAAGCTGAGTTGCCAGGTCAAGACCAATAATATTGCTGATTCTTCTTTGGATTTTGTCAAATATATCTACATATATAGCAGGAGCACCTGTCCATATGTGGCAGCAATATTCTAAGCATGGCAAATGGTAGACTTAAAGGTATGTCCACATGAATTTAAGTGTGCTATCAGATTTGCATCCAGGTTCCACCATTTTACTGTTGAAATTATTAAATGTACTTGCCATTTCTACTCAAACAGTTTCTTTTCTTGTACTTCCCACTTGTGGAACTGTTTGCTTGATTCCCTGATAACTAAAATCTTCAAAAATATAAATATAATGTCATTTGCCATTTTCTATCCTCTTGAATCCTGTTCATTTTTTTTAATCCTTTCTTCACTACCCCTAGTACCCAGTCTTTTCTCACACTGTAACCCTGTGTGCACTTGTGGCAGCACTGCCTTGCTTGGGGTGAAATAAGTAAAAAAAAAGTAGTTTATAGATATATAAATTGCTTAGCATTTTTGCATTTTTTGTAAACCAGAAAAAATATTTCCTCCAAGTAAACTAATTTTGTTTTTTTTTAGTTTTACTTTTTCATATGAAGATGTCTTTACCAATTCTTAATACAATCTTTGTTGCAGATTTTCAGGTCTTTTCTCTTCTGTCTGTTCTGATTTTGTCTTGGAGAATAGAAGAGTTGTTCTATTGCATCTGCTTCATCCTGAATGCCTTGAGTACATTTCTATTATTTTTGCTTGATTCTAAAACTGGATTGCTTCAATTTATTAACCATTTGTTTGTTTGTTTTTCTCTTTCTTTCCTTCAAGTCTGAGAAAACAATTTCTTTTTTTTTATCAAAAGCTGATATCAATAGACTTTGGATTTTTGATTTTCATCTTTCATAATACAAAAGCAATTTTTTTTTTCAGTTTTGCTTTTTTATGGTTTCAACACATGTCACTTAAACTCTATTCTTAATTTATGCTTTTCTGAATTTATATAAATATTTGGATCTCAACCAACTTTTGACACTTAAAATGTGATCTGGGGATGTGGGTCCTGTGGAATGAAGGTAGGTGTATAGAAAAAAAATGTAAAGCTGAAGTAACATTAACTCAGCTGCACATAAACTTTATATCAGTTAAGTGCCATACATAATACATGATTAGGTGATCATGTCTTGAAAAGTGACATGACTGACTGGGCAGAAGATTTTTCTTGCAGTAGGTTGCCATTACTTTCTGCAATGAACTGGTTCCTAACCAAGGCTATAGAACCCAATCTGTCCTGTTATTTAACCCATAGTTAGAAGGAGGAGATGAATTAATACCTTTCCCCAGGGGTATTTGCACATAAGTGAATGAAACAAATTCAACTGGAATTCAAACTTTCATTAGTGAATTTGAACTTTCATGGAATTTAAACTTTCATAAGTGAATGCAACAAATACGAGGCAACCAACATGAGAGAATTATGTTGCAGAGGTCAAGTATAGGAATGGGTCTCAACCCCTGTCAAACTTTTGTACGTGACTATGAAAAAAATTTACATAAAATAAATAGACAAAACTTATCTATATTATTTAATGAAACATGCATTAATATATATATATATAATAGCAGTATAGCCCAGCATTGCTCAGGTGTAATGAAAGCTTTAAAACTAATCCATGGCCCTGAAGCTCAGACTCAGCCTAAAGAATATTTGTGGGAAGTTTGGTGAGAATCGGATAAAAATTGTGGATTTGTATAAAGGACATACAGACAGATAAACAGACACACACACAAATATCTTGCCTTTTATATGCATATATTATCAATTTTGTGCACTATTGTAAGAACTGCAACTTTGAAATTTCTGAATATCGTTTCTTATGTCTTTGTCTATGAGTGTATCAAATTTGATTAAAATCGGACAACTCCTTCTATAACCCAATTTTTTCAATTATCAATTTTTGATATTTATCGGGGGTACCTCAATACAAAACCTAGCTAAGAACACTCGCAGATGCTTATAGTACAACTGTGTAAATTTTCAAAAAAATCAGTTCAGCCGTTTCACAGTCTATAGGTAATGGACACACACACACACAGACAAAGTTCCATTTATAAATAAGTTTATATATATATATATATATATATATATATATATATATATATATGGGACATAAATTTCTTAAACTAATAGATAAGCATTTTCCCAAAAATAATGCTCTAAGCAAAATTTTCCATAGGAATACAATAAAACTAAGCTATTGCTGCTTCAACGATTTAGAAATAATAATAATAACCTTTGTAACTGTAGAAACTCTAACCGATGTCCCATTCTTAGTAAATGTTCAACGAAATCTCTGATATATATGTGTTCGATTTCATCCATGGAGAATCCCAAAGATGAGAAAATTTATATCGGAAACACAATGAACATATTTAAAAAGCACTTTTACAATCACCTCTCATCCTTCAATAACAAAGAAAAACAAAACATGACATCTCTTTCCAAATATTTTTGGATGTTAAAAAACGAAAATAAAACACCTAAAATTAAATGGAAAATCAAACAAGCAAGAACATCTAAATCAATAAAGAAACCATGTTTCCTTTGTCTTCAAGAAAAAATTGAAATCATTAAATACATGAATAGCAACAGGCTTTTAAACCAAAGGCATGAAACCATGGTAAACTGCAAACACATTAAAGAACTAACCTTACAATCATGCTAAAAAATACTACAAAAGTCAGAGTTAGAACCCCTTAGACGATAAACCTTTATAATATCAACAACACTTTTACATCAAATTTTACCTATTCCATAACATCAACTGTGATCTATTTTAAAGTTTTATAGAAAAAAGTGATTTCCTAAATTTAAAATTAAGGTTAAATTCACAAAATTAGATTAATTATAAAAACTGAGTTTAAATTAAAAAAAATAGTGTATAGTTGTACAATTAAATAAGAAAGATAGGTCCAATAAATGATAACTACTATTCCCACTTCATTGCATCTCATCCTATTCTTCCCACCCTAACACTTCCTTACTCTCCCCTTCATTAAACCCAAAGAAAAAAATCCAGACACTCTGCCATAAAAAGCTGTACAATATCTTAATGTTAAATCTGTCTACAAAATTCCCCCCTCTGACAAGTTCATTAATCAACTCTATCACCTACAAACTTCCTTTTTTCAAAATTCCAACAGACAATTTACAAGCCTTATCTTCTTATCGCTAACCCCCACCAATATCCCACACACAATTTGACAAATATAAGAAAAGAGACTTTCTATTCCTTTCCACTCCACCTGAGGAGACACTGTCATTTCAATGTTGAAACAAAATGTACATTTTGTAGTGGATAAGAATTTATACATGTTCTAAACTATAATTTATAATATATATATATATATATATATATATATATATATATATATATATATAATTTAGTAAATTCTAACTTTTTTTTGGTTACAATTAAAATATCATGTGTAACTCAAACAGAGAATAATGACCTAATCAAGATGTTGATATTCCACACTACATCAAATAAAAGGTTAGGAAGGAAAGGCCCCATCAATACTAGAAATAGGGATAAAAGCTGCTGGACTTGAGAAACCTGTTTTGCTGAAAAATTATTTTAAGAGAAAGAATTTATAAATTTCAACCAAATGTAATACAAGCTGCTCAGTCAATGAATCCTAAATATATTCATAGACAGAAGTTAATGTTACCATTATCATCTATCTCAGTCAGTTCAAATCTATCTTCCCCTATTTTTCAGTCTTTCTTTCTCTCTTTCTATCTCAGTCTGTTAATATCTATCTATCTATCTATCTATCTATCTATCTATCTATCTATCTATCTATCTCAGTCTGTTATATATCTTAAGAAACCACATCACTTGAGGACTTTCAACAGCAGCAACAACTAAAATGGATAGCATGTGTAATACTCAAACGGAAAATAATGACATAATCAAGATGTTGATGTTCTATACTACTTCAAACAAAACATTAGGAAGGAAACTTCTCATCAATACTGGAAAAAGTGATAATAGCTACTGAACTTGAGAACTATTTTCCTGAAAAATTGTTTTAAGAGAAAGAATTTATAAATTTCAGCTGACAACATAACTCACTGTTGAGTCAAAAAAGACCAAATGTTTCTTTATAAGGAAACAGCTAAATTTGACATTACAATTTATAAATCTAATTTAAAAAAATGAAGTTGCTATAGTGTTAAATATATTCATCAAAAACATAATGAAAAATCTATGATAAAATATCACGTCAAAAAATAATACAAAATATTTCTAGTAAATATATAAACTGAACTTCAGATTCTGTGTATATCATATGAATGTAAGCACTTCCTGAAAGGTTAGCAACATTGGTTGATTTATACAAATTTTGTAACAGAATTATGACTTGCATAACATCTGTTCCAGACAAAGTGGTATATTAAGTTTTGACAGAAATTTGCTTGTTTTTTTATAGCTTATTTTCATATGTATAAACAGAAATCAAATTTTCAGTCTTTCTTTCTCTCTTTCTATCTCAGTCTGTCAATATCTATCTATCTATCTATCTATCTATCTATCTATCTATCTATCTATCTATCTATCTCATTCAGTCCGTATCTATCTATCTATCTATCTATCTATCTATCTATCTATCTATCTATCTATCTATCTCAGTCCGTTATATATCTTAAGAAATCAAATCACTTGAGGATTTTCAACAACAGCAACAACTAAATGGATAGAACATAGAACTCAATGAGAAATTAATAACGTAATTAGTTAATGTTCTACAGTAATTCAAACAAAATATTAAGAAAGAAGCCCCCATCAATGCTGCAAAGAGGGATAACAGATAGTGCAACTGAGAAATTTTCCTGAAAAATTGTTTTAAGAAAAAGATTTTATAAATTTCAACCAGAGGTAGGTTTGGCTATTTGGCAAATGTTTCCTTATGAGGAAACTGCTAGTATGATTATTACCATATATAACAGACATATATATATATATATATATATATATATATATTTGATCAGCAATTTTTAATTTATGCAAGTTTGTTTAATGGCCAATGAAAGTTTTTTGGAAAGAACTTTTTTTATTTTTCCTACATTTTGGATCAGTTTATTAGTGTTATACACTGCTGGAGTTTAGTTCCCTTTCTAATTCACTCTACATGTCAGCAGATGTGAGTGCTAAGAAACAAAGCCAAAAGTAAAAAAAGTCATTTTTTGTGCAGGAGTTTTAAACCTCACGTCCTGCCAACAGAACAAATCCCTGCAAAAATTTATAATAGAACTCAAAATAAGCTAATCATGAATGTTACCACAAATAAAAAACATCAAATCTAGGAGCCACCATATTTGTCTTAAGAAAGCCACCAATAAACAACGGATTCATATTTGCACCTTCACTAATCCACTCCAGGCCTCTCTTGACAACATCACCATGACCTTGATCAAATGACCTAACAAATGCATCAACTCTAGGTCTTACTAACTCCAACCTCCTTTGCTTTATCATACCTTGTCCACAAAGAGATATTCTGTGCTTTTCTGCTGTATTGACAATACAAAAGAATTTTCAGTTCTTGCCTTCTTTTCCTTCTTGTTTGTGCAGAGGCACTGCTCAAGCACATTTGTGTGTGTTCACTACCCACAGAAAACTGAACTGAATGAAACTGTTTTTTGGAAGAGAGTGCATCATATATCTATCTATCGCCCGGTTCACACTCCACCCACATCTATTGAACAGGTTAAGAGGCTCATCCCTTGTCCCCTGTTTAGGAAGTGGTTTCCAGCTTTCTCTTTTCCAATCTTTTCACTATTACGTAGCCCCCTGCACACCAGTGGCGTTACCGCCTTGCTCGGGGTGATACGATTAAAAAAAAAACAAAAAAAAGATATGGTATGATCAACATTTCGAACAAGGTCAGCATTCTTAAACCCTTGATCATGATGACTTGTGACTTTGTGCCTAAAATAGCAAAAACCAAATCACTGGAGTACAGTAGCAACAACTAAAATGGATATCATATGTAACTCAAAGAAAAAATAATGACATAATAAAGATACTGATGTTTCACACCACTTCAAACAAAAGATTACGAAAGAAACCACCATCAGTATTGTAAAGAATGATAACAACTACTGGACTTGAGAAACCTATTTTATTCAAAAATTGTTTTAACAGAAAGATTTTATAAATTTCACCTGGAAGTAGCACTAGCTGTTCAATGAATGAATGTTGAATGTTTCCTTATAAGGAAACAACTAATATTACCATTACCATATTGGAAGAATGTCAACTGAACACATGAAAATAATATGGGAAATATGAAGATCTGAAAAAGACTGCAAAAGTCATGAGTGAATAAAATATATTTCCAATCACTAGGATGACAAGGATGTTGACTTCAGCAAACCTGACTAAACTTGGATTGTGTCCCTCACAAATGAAGTTGTATAGAAAGGAACTTCAAAATTAGGTGAGTTGTATTGCGTAAGTGGCAGTACAATTCTAGATGATATGTACTGAAATATCTACAGCACAATATCCGTTCTAATGGATACTTAGAACAAACAAAACAAACACAGATAAGACAGAACAACAATAATTAGAAAAGAGGAGAGGTTACGTTGTTAGAGTTGCAGAGAGCACAGTTTGAAAATAATTGTCAATGACACTCTGAATCCCTGTCTGCTATTAATCTTTATTTATATAGCTATTTTAGTCTACAGATCATTCCATCATTGAGAGTGCTTGAGGGGTGTCAGCTGCTCTACAATAAAGTGAATGTTGAATCTGCCTGAAGCAATTTTCCACCGTGATTGAAAACTAACCTAGTATAGTGATATTATTTTTCATAATCATTTCACCCCAAACAAGACAGGATCATGACTAGTGTGCAGGGTGTTAAGAAAAAACAGCAGTGAGAGAAAAAACAGGGTACAGAGGATGCGTAAAAAACAATAAGAGATGGATGGGATTTAGGGAGGTATGAGATGGCAACTAACATTGAAATTTAAACTTTTGTAGATTGTAGCTATCAGGGAAGCAAGTATAAAAAAGAGAGTTCCACAGGTGGGAAGTGTGATAAAAGAAACTGATAAAGTAGTTGTGTGAATAATATTTGACTATTTTTATGGAAAAAGGGTGGGATCTAGATGCCAATCTAGTAGAATGAGTAAATTCATGTGGTCAGGGTACCAGGAAAAAAAGCTTGTCAGAGCTGAAGCCGGGAAAAAATTTGTAGAAAAGACGTCCTGTCAGTGAGAATGTGACTGAAGTCAAGCTGCTAAATCAGGATCAAAACTTTACAGATCCTCCTTTGGATTTTGTTGAGAAGCTTGAAATGAATAGCAGGAGCACCAGACCAGATATGGCAACAGTATTCAATACATGGACGAATGATAGATTTATAAATGTGCAAGATAGATTCTGTTGCACTACTGTTGCATTTTTGAGAAGCCTAAAATACCAACTAGAGGCTTGGAGTATTAAAATCATGCAGGTACAGAAATTTAAATACCTGGGATGTGTTAAAACAAAAAGTACGGGACTGAGATCTGAAGGCAAATTGTCATGGCCAGGGATGTATTCCAGAAGCTGAGTAAAGTATCAAGAGACAGGAAAGTTTTTCTGGAAACAAAGAAGTCAGTACTGGATTGTTATGCAATGACTGTTCTTCAATATGACAGGAGAAAGTGTTTTAAGAGCCACTAGGGATAGGAAGATTGTCTTGAAGGGAAATGACACATAGAAGAATAGAAGAATTTTGTCAATGCTGAAATCATTTAAGGCTGTCAGCATCTCTATTACAATTCTATCTGGTAAAACTTATGTTAGTATCATTAATTTGTAGAATCACTTCTACATGCATGTACATGCTTATATACATATCACCATGCATGCACGTCCACACACATGCACATTCATACTCTTACTTTAGTACCGCACATGAAACCTCTTTTTCCTGTGCTTTATTCGGAAATATATAAGCTGATGTTCACACATGCTTAGGCCAGTTGGAAACTGATTTTAGAGCTAACAGCCCGAATACCGTTAGTTCCTTTCCAACTCACATACTGTGTTAATGGTGTTCAGCAATTAGCTACACCAAAAATGTTTCTCTCTCTCTTATAAGCTTACTTCACTACATGTATAATAATATTCCAGTCTACTTTATAATGGTGACTCCACTTTTAAAATTACTACCATGATGTTCAAGCTACAACAAATGGTAACAGCGTTGTCCAGTCAACAACAAATTTATATGTTCTTTTCTTTTTTTTCTTTTTTCTTTTTCTTTTTGTTTCCTGTTTAGGATGCGGTTTCCAGTTTTCTCTTTTCCAATCTTTTCACTCTTTTCCTTTTTATTATTTTTTTTTTCAATTGGAGTAGATAGACTAAACTATCGCCCGGTTCACACTCCACCCGCTCTATTGAACAGGTGAAGAGCTCATCCCTTGTTTCCTGTTTAGGATGCGGTTTCCGGTTTCTCTTTTCCAATCTTTTCACTCTTTTCCTTTTTTATTATTTTTTTCAATTGGAGTAGATAGACTAAACTATCGCCCGGTTCACACTCCACCCACATCTATTGAACAGGTGAAGAGGCTCATCCTTTTCCTGTTTAGGATGCGGTTTCCGGTTTTCTCTTTTCCAATCTTTTCACTCTTTTCCTTTTTATTATTTTTTCAATTGGAGTAGATAGACTAAACTATCGCCCGGTTCACACACCACCCATCTATTGAACAGGTGAAGAGGCTCATCCTTTTTTCCTGTTTAGGATGCGGTTTCCGGTTTTCTCTTTTCCAATCTTTTCACTCTTTTCCTTTTATTATTTTTTTTTTCAATTGGAGTAGATAGACTAAACTATCGCCCGGTTCACACTCCACCCACATCTATTGAACAGGTGAAGAGGCTCATCCTTTTTCCTGTTTAGGATGCAGTTTCCGGTTCTCTTTTCCAATCTTTTCACTCTTTTCCTTTTTTTATTATTTTTTTTTCAATTGGAGTAGATAGACTAAACTATCGCCCGGTTCACACTCCACCCACATCTATTGAACAGGTGAAGAGGCTCATCCCTTGTTTCCTGTTTAGGATGCGGTTTCCGGTTTTTTTCTCTTTTTCCAATCTTTTCACTCTTTTCCTTTTTTATTATTTTTTTTTTCAATTGGAGTAGATAGACTAAACTATCGCCGGTTCACCTCCACCCACATCTATTGAACAGGTGAAGAGGCTCATCCCTTTTTTCCTGTTTAGGATGCGGTTCCCTCGGTTTTCTCTTTTCCAATCTTTTCACTCTTTTTCCTTTTTTATTATTTTTTTTTTCAATTGGAGTAGATAGGCCAAGCTATCGCCCGGTTCACACACCACCCACATCTATTGAACAGGTGAAGAGGCTCATCCCTTTTTTCCTGTTTAGGATGCGGTTTCCGGTTTTCTCTTTTCCAATCTTTTCACTCTTTTCCTTTTTATTATTTTTTTTTTTCAATTGGAGTAGATAGACTAAACTATCGCCCGGTTCCTCACCCACATCTATTGAACAGGTGAAGAGGCTCATCCTTTTTTCCTGTTTAGGATGCGATTTTCCGGTTTTCTCTTTTCCAATCTTTTCACTCTTTCCTTTATTATTTTTTTTTCAATTGGAGTAGATAGACTAAACTATCGCCAGTTCCTCCACCCACATCTATTGAACGGGTGAAGAGGCTCATCCCTTGTTTCCTGTTTAGGATGCGGTTTCCGGTTTTCTCTTTTCCAATCTTTTCACTCTTTTCCTTTTTTATTATTTTTTTCAATTGGAGTAGATAGACTAAACTATCGCCCGGTTCACCTCCACCACATCTATTGAACGGGTGAAGAGGCTCATCCCTTTTTTCCTGTTTAGGATGCGGTTCCGGTTTTTTTCTCTTTTCCAATCTTTTCACTCTTTTCCTTTATTATTTTTCAATTGGAGTAGATAGACTAAACTATCGCCCGGTTCACACTCCACCCACATCTATTGAACGGGTGAAGAGGCTCATCCTTTTTCCTGTTTAGGATGCGGTTCCGGTTTTTCTCTTTTCCAATCTTTTCACTCTTTTCCTTTATTATTTTTTTTTCAATTGGAGTAGATAGACTAAACTATCGCCTGGTTCACACTCCCACCCACATCTATTGAACAGGTGAAGAGGCTCATCCCTTTTCCTGTTTAGGATGTGGTTTCCGGTTTTCTCTTTTCCAATCTTTTCACTCTTTTCCTTTATTATTTTTTTTTTCAATTGGAGTAGATAGACTAAACTATCGCCCGGTTCACACTCCACCCACATCTATTGAACAGGTGAAGAGGCTCATCCCTTGTTTCCTGTTTAGGATGTGGTTTCCGGCTTTCTCTTTTTCATTCTTTTTACCCTTACGTAGCCCCCTGCGCATCAGTGGCGTTACCGCCTTGCTTGGGGTGATATGATTAAAAAAAAAAAAATAGAATTAGTGAATTTTATTTTACAAGTAATTTTAATAGATTTTAGTGGCTTTTAGTAGTGGAGTTGCCTAAAATTTTGTAAAATTTAAGTACAGTTGCTTATAGACAGTTAGCTTATGAGAACATTCACTTTTAACAGTCTAACATATGCAGAACTGTATGAAAACTGAGAGAAACAGATAAAAATTATGTGAATATATTAAAGAGTATCAGTTAGGAATTTTGTTTATGTTAAACTAAAGATGAATATTAAGTATAAAGACTATTAAAATATTTTCAAGGATCAATATACATATATGTGTGTGTGTGTGTAAAAATTCTCAGTTATAATCTGAGGAAAGAAAAACTATGATTAAAAAAAGAATTCAAGGAGACAACTATATTTTCGCTTATGCATTTCATCCACTGACAGACTTTACCAAGTCAAAGAGATGTTCTTTTGTTCTGTTCTTTTGAATCGATAAAATGCATAGGTTAAAATATAGTTTTCTTCTTATCTCCTTTTTATAAATCTATATTTGTATCCAGATCCAAATATCCTGTGACTTATTAGAGTCATAGGGAAGAAGGGATGTTTCTTTGGGCATGACAGCCTGACAGAGCACGTTGGTTTGAAATCAGAGTTTTACTTCTCCTAGACCGGCTGCTACCCAAGGCTACAGAACCCAGTCTGTCCTGCTATTTTACCCATAGCTTAAGGAGAAGAGATGGCTACATACCTTTCCCACGGTTATTAGCATGCAAATAAATGTAATCAATCCGATTGGAATTCAAACTCTGTTCTCTGATTCCTCAATCCAAGCCAATATCCATAACTACTAATGAATTAAGAATATATATATGTATATAGTCATCCACAGGTAGATCTATTTCACTGTACCACAGCTCATCAGTATGGTTAGACATCTGATTGCTTTTAGCTAGGATTGAAACCCAACCGAATTGACATCAGTCGGCGATTCTACCTCTGAGATATGGGCGCTTGGTAGAAAGAGGTAGACTTTTAGCGTGTGATATACCATGTAAACACACGCTAGCAGCTAAGAGTGTTCTAATAATTCATTACTGAATGAACGATGCATAGATGCTAGAGTAGCTACTGTTTTTTCAAAGTTTACCATTCTTCCAGAGATCTCAATTAGAGTGTGTGAGCGTAAATAGTCATACGCAGACAGATCTGTTTCGCTGTATCACAGCTCATCAGTATGGTTAGACATCAGATTTTAGCTAGGATTGAAAACCGACTGAATTGACATCAGACAGCAATAATACCTCTGATCTATGAGTACTTGGTAGAAGGAGGGAGACCTGGCCTCCAATATCCATCTATCTATCTATCTAGTATCCATTACTCCATATATATATATATATATATATATAGTAATGGATACCAGATAGATAGATAGATAGATAGATGTTGGAGGCCATGTACATTAAATCAAAACAGCCCGCACTTAATAAAATCCCATTTAAATCTGGTCACAGCACATTACATTGCATTTTGACATAAGGTTCTGTTAACATTTCAGTCTCTCTTACGCTATGACATCGTAGAACTGCATTACAAATTTATGAACAGCATCTGCTATTCAGTGACTGTTATCATTGCTTAGCAATGTTTTATGTCAACACAAGATAAAATCATCTTTGATGGTAGATGTCTTTATGTTAATGTCCTTGTAGCCTCTCTGAAGATGGCTAATGTGAAACAAAAGCTTAGAACCAGCATAATAAAAAATTATCCAAATGTTGGACAATTTTTGTCTTTATTTTCACCTGAAATTAAAGCCAAAATTCGATGTTTAAAATGGCTCATGATTAAACCTAATAGACATTCATTATCTGTTATATTTAACAGTATATGTTTAGAAAAGTATCTGCTGCCTCGATACACTAAATATATATATATATAGTACTGTGCAAAAGTCTGAAGACAAGAACTATTTTATCTTTTATGAGGCATATTGACAGAAAATAAACAATTTAATTAAAGTAATTTTATATTTGATTTACTCAACAAATGCTTTAACAAGAAAAAAATACTTGTAACAAAATAAATTTAATATTTAGTATAATAACCTTTTGCTTTGATCACAGCCTTCATTCTGTCAGGCATTGACATCACTAGCTTCTTCAGTGTATCTACTGGTATCTCCTGCCAAGCAGCTTGTATTTGTTCCCAAAGTGTGTCTTGCAAAGTAACATTAGATTTATCAATTCGAGAGTGGGGAATAAGAAAAAAGTCAGTCATATCCAAAGATAATAGAATAATGAGTAGTTTCAAAATAACTTGTTTAATAGAAAATAGGAAAAAATAAATATAACTTCATTTCTTTTACACCTAGTTTTAAATAATCAATATTTATTAGTAATTTACTTGACTTTTCACCCTGTATTTAAATTTCAGCGAGGTTTTTAGGAAAATCACCCCTGTCCTAATACTTTTGCACACTACTGGTTGTGTGAAAAAATGTTAGGACAGGGGTGATTTTAAACTTTATTTTGATGCCTCATGAAAGATAAAATAGTTCTTGTCCTAATACTTTTGCACAGTACTCTATATATAATAGGAGTAGATGGTTCATCTATAAACTGGGTCACACTCTTTCCTGGTCTTTTGAACAAGAGTAGAAGTTTATCCCATCATTCTCTATCCAGGATTGGGTTTCCAGTTCCTTCTAGATTCTAGTTCAAGTATACTTTTGACATCTTTGCCGAAACTCTGAAATTTAAATTATTATTGGGTTCCCAAACACTTCTACTGTCTTTTCCTTCTTTTTCATTTCCAATAGCCCATTGTGTTTTAATGGCAGTATCACTTTGCTTAGAAGGAATAGATTAAAATATAAAATACACCAGCAGTATAGCCCGGCATTGCTCCGGTGTAATGAAAGCTTTAAAACTAATCCATGGTCCTGGAGCTCAGATTCTTTGGACATTGGCATGAAAGACTAAAAAGCAATAGTTGTTTCCAGTGAAAGCAAAACCGTAGAATGAAAGAAAAATGAATGGATGTAAGGCAAATTTTGATTTCCTGGTATCAATATCAAATAAGTTTTTTCGTCGTAAACTGAATTTTGAAGGCTAAATAAGTCCTCTGAGTAAATGGTATCATGGCTGAGACTAAGAACTACAATTATACCTACTTAGAGCCAAACCCAAAGCAAAAACTAAAATAAAAGGGCTGAAAAAAATACAAACATACAGGCAGATAAACAGACACACACACAAACATCTTGCCTTTTATATATATACATTATCAATTTTCTACACTATTGTAAGAACTGCAACCTTGAAACTTCTGAATATCGTTTCTTATGTCTTTGTCTATGAGTGTATAAATTTGATTAAAATCGGACCACTACTTTTATAACCTGAATTTTTTGATTATCGATTTTCGATATTTATCGGGGGTACCTTGACACAAAACCTAGCTAAGAACACTCGCAGACGCTTCTAGTACAACTGTATAAATTTTCAAGAAAATCGGTTCAGCTGTTTTGGAGTCTATAGGTAATGCACACACACACACACACACATACATATACACACACACACACCCAAACACATACACACACAAACACATACAATACACACACAGAGACAAAGTTCCATTTATAAATAAGTTTAGATTTAGATTAGATTTATATATATATTTTGTTAAAATTGACTGACAATGTACTTCTGTTAAGTTTTTTTATTGTATTTTTCCTTTTTGTGAACAAAAACTTTCTTTCTTTGATTTAGTGAGTCGAGAAATCATCCAACTTATTGTTCATTTCAAATGTTTTGTGTTTATCTATCAAATACTTCCAAGGATTTTTGTTCAAACACCTGTCAATAACAATTTCCCCAACTATATTATAGATAGCCAAATCAAATCAAGTTTTTGTTATATATCTCGTTAGAAGAAACTGAGTTATTATGTAAAATTAAATTAAAACAAATTTAATTAATTCATTTACATTAGATATTTTTAGATGAAGTGTTGTCAAGCATTAATTTTTTTAAATGTTTTCTTATCTTAACATGACTTGCTTTTCTTCACTATTAAACCATCAGTCTATGAATATCAGTAGTAATACTTTTATTATTTTTTTGATGACAATTCCTTTCTCTCATGCTCTTTTCTCCATCCAGACCACTCTCATCATGCCAGTATTCTCATCCTTCTCTTACCCACCTCCTGACACTTCCTATAACCTGTCACTTTTTCTCATTACTTTCCTCCTATGTAACACCCTGTGCACCAGCAGCGATGAGGCTGCCTTGCTTGGGGTGAAATGATTAAAAAAACAAAAAATTGAGTCTATGAGAGTGATGATATTTAATCACAACAATCTCTTGTAGATTCATGTGTTATAATTAGGATCAAGTTATTCATGCACAACAACATATAATGCTGAATCATATAACATCTAAAACATAAAACGTTTCTTGTGAATAATACAATAATTTTTAACTGAAGATAACAAATTTTTAAACTGTTTACATTGAGTCAAAATAACCAGCAATCGACATTTATTTATGATTTTGGAATAGCCATTTTAGAATGTATTTAAATTCACAGAATCTGCATTGCCATAGTTACTTAAGTCTCTATCACGATTCTTCTGCTAAGGCTGAAACCTACAAAACAGAAGGAAAAGGTTGAAGCAAATACAGAGCATGCTGGATGAATTGTCATTTAAATTATACAAAAATGAAAATAATATTGACATCTCATTTTAATTAATTAGTCAGTTAACTGCCATACGTGAAACACGCTTAGGCAATCATGTCTCTTTCGAGACATGACTGACTGGGCAGATGATTATCCTGCAGTAGGTTGCCATTGCTTTCTGCAGGAGATTGGTTGCCAGCCAAGGCTATAAAACCCAATCTGTCCTGCTATTTAACCCATAACTGGAGGGAAGAGACGGATTAATACCTTTCCCAAGGGTATTTGTGCATAAGTGAATGCAATGGATTCAACTGGAATTTGAACTCAGCTCCCCGACTTCTCGTTCCGAGCCGATACCCACTGCACCACAAAATTACACAAAAATATCTTGAAATACTAGAGTAAATTTGTTCAATAAAATCACCATTGGCTTCAACTCTAGACAATTTCAGAATCTCCTGCAACTCTTCTGGATGATCTCCTTTAAGTTGGTGAATAATGCCATAATCATTGCTTACCGTTCATCTTTGATGTTACAAGGAGATTTGTTGGTCTCCTGCTTAGCTATGCCTCGTGCATAATGATCAAGTGGGGGTTACTGTCTGGAGAGTTAGGTGGCCAGATGTAAGTGATGATGTAGTCACAGAAATTGTCTGACAGCCATAATGGTATTCTCAAGCTTTTATGGCATGGTGCAAAGTCCTGTTTCCAGACACTGGGTCTTAGAGCAGTAACTTCCTTTGCCTAGCACAGCACTACCTCCTTAAGGCACTTGATGTAGCTCTCTGTGTTGAGTTTGAAAGATAAAAGGAAGTATAACAGCACTATCACTAGTGATCACTCCAAACATCTTCATAATCACCATTGAACTCATCCAACTCTTTCTGAATCCTCTGCATTGTCCTCGGATTGATGCACTCTAAAATGTTTCTACTGGAGCTTCTGGCATAATTTCCAAGCAGTAAAATATATTTCCAAATTTCTAGTGAAGTGAATAGCATCATGGTGCTCTTTTTCTCACAGGTGGCGACCTACTAACCCTATATTACTGTACAGTCGACAAAATCCGAAACAAAAAATGTAAAATTAAGCATATAAACTGTCAGGAATTAACCCATTACACTCTGTATACCAATCAGACTCACTCCATATGTCAATATTCATAAATCTTGTATAACTCAACTGATTCTATATTTCATATGTGAGGTTATCCTTTGATCTTTTTTTTTTTTGCTAAGTGTTGTGGAGTAGTTTTCACACTGAAGGTTATAATCATGCTATGTTGGTTGCTAATTGACTTAACGTACCCAAAATATTAGGAATTTGGTAATCTTCCACTGAAAGCTGACTTCTTAGTATTCGGCTAACTGCTGACTAATATCAACTGCCTAGTAGTTCTACTGAACTCCAATAGAAGTCTAAAGAACTCCTATGAACTTCCCAAGAACTTCTTGTTAACTCTTATTAATATAGGAGGGAGAGTCCATTATCTGAGGAATAGGTGTGTTTCCCCATAACACTAAGCAAAGAAATCCACACTTTGTTGAATATATACTGGATTGGCTTACACAATTTTCTAATAGGCTTATGTATACAGCTTCCCTTATCATTTTCCCAATCTCTTACCACCCTCCATCCTCATCATATGTGCTTTCGCATGTAAAAATAACTGAATATTTTTAAAACAAAAATATTCAAAAACGTTCTATTTCACAATATGAAGAGAGCCATTCTATAAAGGATCTGTCTGTATGTCATCACACCAGATTTTACTAGAATATTCGTTAGACCCGACAGATTGGCAACACAAAATCATGAATGCAAGTAACCCCATTTCAGTTATACCATGTCTTTAAAACTATTTCCTTTTCAGTGAACTATGAGTGTTACTCTAAAGATCAACTTCTTCCAGATGGAGAGAACTAAGGTTTTAATTTAATTTCATCCAGATGTATCTGTTCTAAAATCAAATTAAATTCTGAAATTGAGTTGTTCTTTTATGATGCTTTTAGTTGGAAATGGCTACCCTCTAGATATTGTGCAATCTAGCATCCATTCTAAAATTGTACAATTTAATAAACTCAAATTGTATGGTGCAGAAAAGTGTCCTGTTTATTTGGGATTACCATGGACTTGTGAGATTAGCACGAGATTTGCTTAGCAAATCTCTCAGTGTGCAGTTTTATTATTTTTCTGCTAATCCACATCTTTCACTTTCAAATCTATGCTGAAATCTATTTATAAAGATGGACTGTAACCCTATCATGTTAGTTCGGTGATTTATAACCACAAATGCCAGTGCAATGTTGAATATAGTGATAGAAATAAACAGAAGTTGAAGGCGGGGATGATCCACATGTATTAGCTAAGATACATCGAGTACGGTATAAACATTTGTATACATTTGTTGATATTTCAAGTTCTACAATTACAGAATTTTTTTTTTTTTTTTTTGATCATCTCACCCCAAGCAAGGCATTCCACTGCCACTATTGCGCATGGGGCTACATAAGGGAAGGTAAAGAGAAGGAGTGGTTAGACATAGGGAATGTCAGGAGGAAGGTGACAGATGAGTAAGGATAGCGAGGATGAGGGTTGGGCAGATGGGAAGAGTGTTTGATAGAATGGGAGCAGGTTAGTGTGTTAGGAGGTGTCTATTGACCTTACATTTAAACTCCTGGAGATTGTAGCCGTCGGGGAAGCAATCGCTTGGAAGAGAATTCCACAGTCGGGAAGTGCGAGGAAAGAAACTGTTGGAGTAGAAGTTACGGCTGCATTTTATCAGTTTCACTGTAAAAGGGTGGGATCTAGTTGATAATCTAGTATCTCGTTCAAATACGTATTTAGGGGGCACTAGTGATCTAAGTTCATCGGAACAGAAGCAATTATTAAATAATGCAACTTCCACCTCATCTTTTATGAGACATCTTTTTATTATAGCCAGTAGAGCATATTTGGATTACCATTCGAAAGTACTTGAATCTCTTTATATTAAGTCTATGCAGCCTTCTTTCTGTAAGCATAAGTAATAGTTGCTAGGTCTAAAGATAGTCTGTATGTTATTTATACTTCATATTATCTGGTATTATTTTCTCTCCACACTCTTTTTAGTTGTGCACACAATTATATGTTTGGTCTTCTACTGAGTTCTAAAGAGCAATGAGTGGTAACTAGTTAACCATATTTTTTCATTTCACTTTTTTTAATCCACTACTTCATGGTCAGAAATGTATCTTTTTCTTTACCTTGCTCTGCCTCCCTCTTTGTTTTAATGTATTTGCTTACATATTTTTTATTTTTAATCATGTCACCCCAAGCAAGGCATTCCACTGCCACTATAGCACAGGAGGTTACATAGGGCGATAGACAAGTTAGGATGTACATAGGGGGAGAGTTGGAGAGAATGGGAGAGTTAGTGTGTTAGGAGGTGTCTATTGACCTTACATTTAAACTCCTGGAGGTTATAGCGGTTGGGAAAGCAAGTATGCGGAAGGGAATTCCACAGGCGGGAAGTGCGAGAAAAGAAGCTGTTGGAGTAGAAATTGCGGTTACATTTTATTGGTTTCACTGTAAAAGGGTGGTTGCCAATATAGTATCTTGTGCAAACTCACACCTAGTGGGTACCAGTCATTTAAGTTCATCAGAGCAGAAGCCATGAAAGTATTTATAGAAGAGGCACAGGGAAGCCACGTCATGCCGGTGAGAGAGTGACTGCAGGTGGTCAGCTAAATCAGTATCAATCACATTACAGATTCTTCGCTGTATTTAGTCAAGAACCTCGAGGAGAATAGCAGGGGCACCCGACCAGATGTGGCAACAGTATTCAAAACACGGGCGGATGGTAGATTTGTATAAGTGCAGGATAGATTCAGACGGAAAGAATTTCCGGGCCCTGCACAGAGAGCCAACTTTCATAGCAGTGGATTTAGCAATGGATTCGACGTAGTCATTCCACTTGAGGTCCGCTGAGAGTGTCAGGCCAAGCAGGCACAGTATTTTACTCTCTGGGAGGCAAGCCTGTTCCATGCTAATGGGAGGGAGGTGCAGTTGTCTGTGGTGGTTAATTGACAGCAGCCTCATTTTGGAAGAATTGAATTTTATGAGCCACTTTCTACCCCAATCCACCACAGATTGGAGGTCCTTTTCAAGCTCAGCTGCGAGGTTCGCCTTGTCATCAACACCAGATTTTTGATTGAGGCGAGTGTAAACTGTGGTATCATCGGCATACATGCTTACTTGTGATCTTATGGCATCGGGGAGATCATTGATGTAGATTAGAAAGAGCGTAGGACCTAGGATAGAGCCTTGGGGGACACCCGCGTTTGTAGGGTAGTTCTGGGAGGCATGTCCATTTAAAACCACCTTCAGTGTGCAGATGCCATACTCTGTCGAATGCTTTAGAGATATTCAGGGCAACAATTCAGGCTTCACCATTCTTGTCAAGAGCCTGGTATATATACTTGGTGATGGTCGTTAGCATATCAGCAGTAGACCTGGTGAAGCGGAAGCCATACTGTTTGTCCGAGAGGAGCCTGTGGGCCGTGAGATGCTGAACAACCTCGGCATTGATAATGGCTTTGAACACTTTGCTGAAGATCGGAAGAAGGCTGATAGGGCAGTAATTTGCGGGGTCCGAGGGTTCACCAGTGTTCTTGAATATTGGGACCACAGAAGAAGACTTCCAACAGACAGGAAAGCAGAAGGAAGATAATCAGAGGTTGTAGAGCTTAGAAAGGACAGAGGAGAGTTCAGGGGCACATTTCTTCAAGACTATGATTGGGATTCCGTCCCCACCACTCGCTTTGTGAGGGTCAAGTTTTGAGATTATGCTAGAGATCAGCGAAGGCATGATGTGGACATCATTCAATTGGGCCTCAGTTCTAGATGGGAAATCGGGTGAGGACCTCAAACTCTAGATGAATCCAGACATGAATTGGTCGAGAATCTACAGGCAAAGCATTCAGCCTTGTCTGCTGAGGAGGTGAGGACCTCAAACTCATTGATTAGTGGGGGTATTGAGGACTTACTCTTGTTGAGCACGCTTTTACAGAGGCGCCAGTAGTCTTTGGCTTCAAACTTAGAGGATGCTATGCACTGCTTCATTCTGGCAGCAAACAGCATCTTAGCTTCGTTAAGTATCTTTTTACACTTATTATGAGCTGAGGTGAAAAGGCGCCTGTTTTGGTCCGACGTGTGGCTATGATAAAGACGGAAGAAGTGATTCCGGTGGGCAATGGCGGCCAAGCAAGCGGGTGAGAACCAGGGAGACGAATGGGATTTAAGCTGAAATTTCCTGGTAAGGATGAAAGCATTGATGCCAGCCTTAACTCAGGAGGAGACCTCTGATGCACAGTCTTCGATGGGGAGACTAAAAACATTGTTCCAAGGGACGTTGCAGAGGAAGTCATGGAATGAATCCCAGTCTGCTCTTTGATAGCAGTAGGATATTCTGCTGGTCTGGGTTTCTTGGGTAGGAGTGGAGTGGAATGAGATGTTGACAGAAACTACAGTGTGGTCAGAATTTCTGAGAGGGCAGAGTTGTCTGGTGGTGCAAGAATTTGTGGTGGAAGTGAAGCAGAGGTCTAGTAGCGAGTCCCTTCCATTAGGTCTATTGGAGAAGGGGTAAGGGATTGGGAGATTGAAAAATTACTGGTGTGGACACCAGCAGTGTCGGTTACAGAGTTTTCAAGCCACTTAGTGTGGTGGGCGTTAAAGTCAAAATATCCATTCTTTTAAAGCCCTAACAAATATTTTTCTGTATCCTCGTTAAGCTTTGGTTAGATATTGTCCACTTTCATCCCACCCAACTCTTTCTTTTTGACTGCTTTATGTACTGTATCTAAAGCAATCCTTATACCAGGCCTGGCAACCAGGTAACTGGGTTCCACAACTGGGGGCAAACATGTAAAGTCCTAAATTATTACTAAATAACAATTATTGAGAACATTTTTTAGCAAGGAATTTGTTAGTAATGCCCAGTAATTAGTTAATTGGCAACTATATATAATATTAGAAAGCATCTTACAATTATTGACTTATTTCTATAACTGTAAATGTATAAAAAAGAATAAAAATACCATAAAATAACTAAATGCACAAAATCACTTTATTGACCACAAATTAGACATTTTAGATAATATTGCAAAAATAATGAGTTAGTTTGTTTATGCTAATTGATTACAGAAAATAGAATTTTGTAATACAATCAGAAAACAATCAACGTTTTATAAAATCATGTATCAATAATGTTTTAAAATACTTTACAAAAATATGAACTTAAGAGAAACTATAATTTTGATAATCTTGAAAAAATTTATTGTGATTTTTCTTACATGCACAATTTGTTTCAGAGAAGATGAAGAAAATACTTATTTTCCTATAATACAACAATAGATATTACCAGTACACATAATTTTAAAAATTAAATTGATTTACATTAACAAGAACACAAAATTAATTGACATGATAATTTGGGATGTTAACTAATTAAATATATGTAAGTGCCTGGATTTCAAAACAAATTGTTAGCTAAAATTCTCCGAAATTCTGCATTTCTGATTTCTCTTCATTTTATTAGTATTCGTAAATAAGATAAAATGCATAAATAAGTTTAAATTAATGTATCGTGATTAATTCGTAGTTGAGTTTTTTCCTTTTTTTTTTTAATAGCTGCACAATAGGTAAATTGTTTCATCTTTTCGGATGAGCTCATGTACGGTTCGCCTCTAAATGGAAAGTGACTCTGACTGTTGCCAATCAGAAGCATTTGCAGGGTTTCGTATTGGGCCCAAATGTAATTTTTCCAGTGTCTGAAAGTGTTTATCGAGGGTGGACCAGAAACTGATCATCTCTGGTCAGGTCGGCGCGGTGAGGGGGTATGATGTTGAAAGACCCGAAACCCCCTAGTGATCCTCGCGATGACATCACTGATGACACCCTCTGACACAGTGCGTATGTTTGAAATGTAAAAAGAAAGAAAACTCAAAATAAAAAAAATATCTGACATCCCTGTGATATCCAGTGGAATTTTTAAATGACCACAATCTATTTCTTTCAAAAATGTTCATATTCTTAAAAATAAAAACAAATATTATTAAATATTTGCTCTTCTGTGGGATATTCTTTTCTTGTAACATAACCTGTTGAATAGAGCACACAGCAGAATCAGGCCACAGATAGGACATGAACAGTGTGGCTTCATCAAGGACACAGAAAAAGGAACATGATATTTATGCTCAAAATATTATTAGAAAGAGCAATATAAATGCAGAAGAATGTGTACCTGTGTTTTATAAAATACACAAAAGCATTCAACAAAGTACGCCACAAAGACTTGATAGAAAGGCTCAGCAACTTTGACATATTCAAGAAAGACATTAGAACAATCAAGAATCTATACTGGCAGCAAACTGTCTGCACACAGACAGAAAAAGAGTTCAGCAGATATACAAAAAGAGTATGGGGTGTCTTCTCACCGGATGTATTCAACCGATACAGTGAGACAATTTGAAAAATTAATACAAAGTTCTGGAGGTTTATATTTTTTAACAGTTCAAAACATTATTGAAAAATTTAAATATTGAAAGAACTAAAACTTATTTTTAAGGATGTGCATTGTGGTGCAGTGGATATCGGCTCGGAACGAGAAATCGGGGAGCCGAGTTCGAATTCCAGTTGAAATCATTGCATTTACTTACGCGCAAATACCCTTGGGAAAGGTATTAATCCATCTCTTCCTTCCAGTTATGGGTTAAATAACAGGACAGATTGGGCTTTATAGCCTTGGTCAGCAACCAGTCTACCGCAGAAAGCAATGGCAACCTACTGTGGGATAATCTTCTGCCCAGCCAGTCATGTCTCTTTCGAGACATGATTGCCAAAGTGTACGTATGGCACTTAACTGACTGTTGACGTCTAAGAATACAAGTTTAATCCTGACCATAATTGCTCAAAATATGGACATGTTCTGGATGAAATGGGATGCCAAACATTTGATAACTTACCAGGTTTTGAAACTTCTTCTCCATCTTCTTCTATGTGTTGTGACTCTTTAGGAAGTAGGTGATCATGACCCTTCACATCCTCCTATTCCTTGCAGCTCTTAACATACTTTCTCTTGTAACCCCTCCCAAACCCTACTCAGCCATTTACTTACTTAAACCCATCAAGTATGTCATACTTTGCTTTTTTCTGTCTGTTATTCTTTCAAGCCATCCTGTAAGTATCAGATTCTCCAAGTCCTGCTTCCTCATTACATGTCCCAAAAACTTCAGCTGTCTTTTCCCGATATTAAGTATCAGTTACCTTTTCTTTCCATACTTTTTAAATAGTCTGTGATAAACTCACCAACAAAAAAAACTCTTCCTTAGCAAATATCTACAAACATCAATTAAGCCACTGCATGTATGTTCAATGGTTAAACTAATATCTTTTTAATAAATTAATTTTTAATGGTTAAATGTTGTTTTAATGTTTTTTTAATGTTTTTTTCATGTTGTTTTAATGGTTTAATTTTTAATGGTTAAACTAATATCTTTTTTAATAAATTAATTTTTAATGGTTAAATGTTGTTTTAATGTTTTTTAATGTTTTTTAATGTTTTTTTCATGTTGTCTTAATGGTTTAATTTTTAATGGTTAAACTAATATCTTTTTTAATAAATTTATTCTTTTTCCTTGATTTTCTCCAATTCTTTGTCATTTTTCCAGAATTCGAAAGAAATAGCAGACGTTCATCATCTAGAGCTGATATCTTCTTTTTCAGTGAATCATTTTTATTAGTGTTACCATACAACTTTTCAACAACATTAACTGTTTCTTCAGTATCCTTCCCATTTAATAATGATGTGTGTTTTAATAACAGCTTGATCACAAAAAATCTTTTAAACAATGGGAAACATTTTGTTGCTCAACAAGTTTTGAATAAACTGCCACACCAGTTAGTTTTTACAGCTTAACAAATTGAGTTTTTCATACTCAAAAAGACTGTTTACAATTTCCCATTTTCTTGTCATCTTTTGCCTTCAGAATAAAATAATAATTCTGAAGTTCAATAATCCAGTTATTTTGAATAGTTTTTCAAAAGTGGGCATATCAAAAAGTAAGTACAAACCTTCAGTTATCCAAGGCTTATTAAAAATAATGTCAAATGTTTAAAAAAAAAAAAGATTCACACACAGGTCCTGTTATTGTCATATATAATTGCAATTCAGTTAAGTGCCATACGTGATACATGCTTTGGGCGATCATGTCTCGAAAGAGATATGACTGACTGGGCAGAAGATTATCCCACAGAAGGTTGCTATTGCTTTCTGCGGTAGACTGGTATCCCAGCCAAGGCTATAGAACTCAATCTGTCCTGTTATTTAATCCATAACTGGAAGGAAGAGACAGATTAATACCTTTCCCAAGGGTATTTGCACGTAAATGAATGCAAGGAATTCAAACTCAGCACCCCGGTGTCGCGTTCCGAGTTGATATCCACTGCACCACAACGCACATCCATCTTATTGCAATTACTTGACGGTTTGATTGTGTCAAAAATACATAAACAAATGCCTCTAATTTTGCAACTGGAATAATTTTGAATAAAATTTTTACTCCTCCATTTAAACATTTTCCCCTGATACCCATTATTGTTTTTGCTAATCCCTCAAAATTTTAAGCTAAATCAAATAAGTTTCCTCTGTCATATTGTAAATCAACCTTGGCATACACGTCATCAACTAAAAGAATACCCTTTTTTTCTGATTTTTTCAAGATTTCACTAACATATCACCAAGAAAATTAAAATAATCTAATATTGAAACTTCTGATATCAAAGCTGGTAATGTTCTCCCACTGGATAACTTAAAATCACCCTGTAACAAAGTATTCAAATGCCTCAAAAAGAATATCAAAATCATAATGTTTTGTCTCAATCCTTTGTAGTGATGTAGCATTGATATGCTCTTTTAAATTTTTTCTTATCAATTTTTAAGTTGGTAAGATAACAAATTGCTTCATTTATTTCTGAACAGTGCTGAAACATTGATATTTGACTTTTTGAAAGAGAAAATATTATTGTATATATATACATTGTATATATATTGAAAGAGAAAATATTATTGTATATATATATACCAGTATGGTAAGATTCAAATCTCAAGTTTTCAAAAATTTTAACTAAAAACATTGGAATATTTCCAGTGAAAAAAAATCAGCAGAATGGATGAATAGCTGATTGTTTGATTTCTAGCTTGTAACTACTGAGAGAAAAACCTGTTGATCCGTATTCTGGTACAATTCTTCAGAAGTGAAGATTTTGTCTTTTTCTAGAAACTGCCTCAACTCATTTTGATTTTGATTTCTAGCTTGTAACTACTGAGAGAAAAACCTGTTGATCCGTATTCTGGTACAATTCTTCAGAAGTGAAGATTTTATCTTTTTCTAGAAACTGCCTCAACTCATTTTGATTTTGATTTCTAGCTTGTAACTACTGAGAGAAAAACCTGTTGATCCGTATTCTGGTACAATTCTTCAGAAGTGAAGATTTTGTCTTTTTCTAGAAACTGCCTCAACTCATTTTGATTTTGATTTCTAGCTTGTAACTACTGAGAGAAAAACCTGTTGATCCGTATTCTGGTACAATTCTTCAGAAGTGAAGATTTTGTCTTTTTCTAGAAACTGCCTCAACTCATTTTGATTTTGATTTCTAGCTTGTAACTACTGAGAGAAAAACCTGTTGATCCGTATTCTGGTACAATTCTTCAGAAGTGAAGATTTTGTCTTTTTCTAGAAACTGCCTCAACTCATTTTGATTTTGATTTCTAGCTTGTAACTACTGAGAGAAAAACCTGTTGATCCGTATTCTGGTACAATTCTTCAGAAGTGAAGATTTTGTCTTTTTCTAGAAACTGCCTCAACTCATTTTGATTTTGATTTCTAGCTTGTAACTACTGAGAGAAAAACCTGTTGATCCGTATTCTGGTACAATTCTTCAGAAGTGAAGATTTTATCTTTTTCTAGAAACTGCCTCAACTCATTTTGATTTTGATTTCTAGCTTGTAACTACTGAGAGAAAAACCTGTTGATCCGTATTCTGGTACAATTCTTCAGAAGTGAAGATTTTGTCTTTTTCTAGAAACTGCCTCAACTCATTTTGCAGTGAAGCAGAAGTTTTATTTGCTGGTTTTGATTGAGGACTAGGTAAATACACTTGATAGCAAATGATCAAATGCTGATGGTGGATGTCTGGGTCATAGTTTTATTGTAATAATCACTGTTTCATAATCAAATACCTTTCAAAAACAACAGTGTTTGGTTTGTCAGGGATGTTGTCTTGCAGTATTGTTTTTAGCTATCATTCTCACTTATTCTGATCTTAGGAAAGACAAACTGCACAAACTTTATTTTGTTGATCATAATTAACATGACAACCTGTTAGACAGTACTTTTTTATACTATTTTTAAGAAGATTTTGGGATACTAAAATTAAAAATTATTAACTTAGACTATTATTTTATAAAACTTACATGGTCCTTCTAAAAAGTGTATGAACCTTATATTCTAAAGTTTGAAGGGATTAGGATTCACAATTAAGAATGAATACTGGATAATCTCCTCAACAATGAAGGCAAGACTCAAAGCAAATGAAATTTGGTTCTACAGAAGGATGCTGATGATACCATGGAGGGAAACGAAAATGAAACTAATACTTAACATAAGGAAAAGACAGCTGAAGTTCATGGGACATGTAATGAGGACGGAGGGCTTGGAGAATCTGATACTCACAGGTCAGATAGAAGTTAAAAAGACGGGGGAAAGCAATGTGTAACATACTTGATGGGCTTAAGCTAATGGATGGCAGAGCAGGGTTTGGGAGAAGTAACAGGAGAAAAATTGTTAAGAGCTACTAGGGATAGGAAGCTGTGGAAAGCCATGATTGCCTATGTCTGGAAGAGACACAGCACATAAAAGAAGAAGAAAGTTTGTATGAATGTGGGAATTTATTATCTTATGTTACTTTTTGTTGTCTTTACGGATTTACATGATTCCAAAGGATTTCCAAATTATTTCACTGCTCGAGTTCCATTTTAGGTTGAAGTTCCAAAGCAAACTGAGACTTCCTCATTAAAAATTTTGGATATTCATATTTTATGGAGAAGTAGGTGCAGATCAATCACCTCCTGCTCCATAAAATAGGATTATCTAAACAAAATGAACTAGTTTAATATTTTTACAGTATATTTTTAAAAAAATATTAAACTTGTTAATTTTTTTTGTTATAATTTAAGAATGCTAGTAAAATTCATCATACATTGTTTTAAATACATATGTGTAAATAATTATTTTTTAAATCAGTGTTTGTTATAAAGAATAATATCATAGAAAATCAAATTTTTATTCGTTTTTTTTTAATGTACAAATTTCTGCATAGTCATTTGAAAATTAGCAATGCAAAATGTTACATTCATCTTTTTGTTTTCTTACAAGAACAGAATCAATATACTTCATATGTTATAAAGAAAATACAAATTATTTCTCCATAAAGAATTTTATAATCAAGATATTCATTATTATGAAGAATATCAAATCAAAAACGATCTGCTTCAAATGAATATTGCTTTTATCGATTGGAGTCAAAATTTAAATTTATAGCTGAGTGTCCCTGTGATAACATTTTCAACTGAAAATTTAAGACCATCATTGTTATATTTCAGCACCACTCTCTCCAATCAGTATAAATAAGATTGATTCCACTGACATAAACATTACTAGTCTGAAGAAAGACTTGGAACAAAATGCATCAGTTAGAAGTTTTCACTTCTGTCATTTAATCACACACACACACACACACACACACACACACTCACACATGCATGCGTACACGTGTATATGCATACATGTAACTCGATGTACATTTGTGTATATGTATGTGCGTGTTTATATAGTTACATGAAAAATATGATTACAAGAATATATATTCATTAATGATGAAAATACAGTGTATGCCATTTATATATCAGATCATTGAAAAAATTTGTACCTGATTTTCATAGTTTATATAAAATGAAGGAACCTGATGCTGGGGTTTGTATGGTGCCAATTTATGGTGTGTTATAGATTGAAATCTTGCATTGTCATTCAGTTGCAAGTCAGACTTTGTTGAATACTGATGTTTTCTCTGCAAATAAATGCCTTAAAAATGGAGGATGAAAAAGTGCCCTTTCACCATATTATGCAGTTTAAATTTCAGAAAAGAGTAAGTGTTGGAATTGTGATAAAAAAAAGTGTTCAGAAGGTTTATTTGGATGGCGCTCCAACTCTTTGGACAGCTGAAAATCTTGTTTGGCAGATTTTGTCAGATTGATTTTAACCTCAGTGATCAACCACACTCTAGGTGATCTTCTAACATTGATAAAGACATTCTGTTTGCCATCATGGAGAATAAATTGAATATTTTGATAGAAGAAATTGCTAAGAGTTTGAAACTTGATACCTCAACTGCCGTTCATCATTTGAAGAAACTTGAGTTCAAGAAAAACATCTGATTTTGGCAAATCAAAAAAGGTGTCATTTTCCACAATGACAACACAAGATTGCATATTGAATAACAGACCTTGAAGAAGCTTAAAAAGTTGAAATGGGAAATTCTCCAGCACCCACTACAGTCTCCAGACTTGGCTCCTTCAGATTTTCATTTTTTCTGGTCTCTTCAGAACAATTTAAATGACAACAAATTTGACTCAATAGAAAACTACCACAAAGCTTTCTTCTATCAAAAAACAGAAGGTTTCTAAAATAATGCCACCACCAAGCTTGTAGAACAATGAGAGACAGGGTTAAAAACCTTGGCAACTATGTAATTGATTAATAAATTTTTTTGTGAGTATGCAAAATTTTGTCTTTAATTTTATAACTGGCCACTAACATTCACAAGGACATGATATATATATATATATATATATATATATATTAGAAACAAAAATAGGGTTGTTCCATTGAGAGAAATTGGTATTGAATAAAAAGTTTGAGATGCCGTGAACATTTTGTTTAAAGTGTATATTTATTGTTGTTGTTATTATACATGTTAGGATACATTAAGTGTCCATAATGCTACATGTGTTTTGAGTTAAAGTTGACTCTCCTCAAGCAAATAAACTTGTGACTTTACGTATTGAGATCCATTTATGTTTCTAATGGCCAAGGTATCATGTATAAATAGATAAATAAATCAAATGGTGAGCACCTGGTTGAAATGTTTGTTGTTTTATATATATATATATATATATTTGATAGCCTTACCTTCCACTGTGACTTTGTCACACAGAGTAAACTCATGAGAACATGTGCCAACTGATCCTCAACCACTCAAACAAAATGGTGCAACCACATGTCCTGCATGTTTAAAAGATTGCAAAATACCATGTGCAACTCTTTAATTTACTGAGCCTGTATTTTTTGTCTGTGATGAGATAGTCCACTATGTAAATTTATATATATATATATATATATATATATATATATATATATATATATACATATATCAGTTAGTCAGTTAAGTGCCATACGTGAAACACACTTGGGCGATCAAGACTGGTTGCCAGCTAAGGCTATAGAACCCAATCTGTCCTGTTATTTAATCCATAACTGGAAGGAAGAGATGGATTGGATTAATACCTTTCCTAAGGGTATTTGCGCATAAGTGAATGCAATGAATTCAACTAGAATTCAAACTCGGCTCCCCGGTTTCTCGTTCTGATCCACTATCCACTGCACCACAAATATATATATATTTAAGTTACATGATGCCGCAGCATTAAACGCATTTGACTACATGGTTTTGTTGTCATTTCATGCTATCATCATAAAACGTCATAAAACCGCATCGCAAACTTAAGAACTGCGTTTATTATTTTTGGTAACTATTGCCGTTGCCAAGCGGAGTTTTATGTCAACAAAATAAAATCGTCGGTGATGGTGGATTTCATAATATTTCAGTTTAAACAACCTCTCTGAAGATGGCTCATGTGAGCCGAAAGCTTAGAAGAAAACCAATAAATAATAATCCAAATGTTGGAGAATTTTTGTCTTTATTTTCAACTGAAATTAAAGCAAAAATACGACGTTTAGAACAGCTCATGATTAAACATAATAGACATTCATTGTCTCTTATATTTAATAGCATATGTTTAGAAAATATATATATATATATATATATATATATATATATATATATATATATTGTTTGTATTGTTTGTGATTGATTGGTTTTCTTTTCCTTTATTTTTATTTTTATTGTGCAGGTGTTTGATTTCTTTTTAATGCTTTTTTGTCACTTTTATAACGTACACTATTGGCCATAATTATTAAGCCACCCCAGTTTTTTAAAAAAAATTATGTATTTCATACTATTTTTTGTATTTATTGCCAAGTGGATAATTCTAAATGAAAATAAAATGGCTCTTTTTTTATTATTACTTTGCAAAATTTTTACAAGGCAAGGAAGCAAAGATGAACTCATCTGAATCACCCTAAATTTTCTTCATTCTTTCATTGATGAAACTGCAATATAGGTAATTATTAAATATTTATAAATTCATTTGATGCACATGTTATTGTGCAGTATTAACAAAAGAACCATTCTATTTTCCTTTACAATTATTCACCTAATAAATACTAAAAAATAGTATGAAATACCTCATTTTTTTTAAAATGAGGTGGTGTAATAATTATGGCCGGTAATGTACATGTCAGAAATCGGAAGCCAAGTTCGAGTTCCAGTTGAATTCATTGCATTCACTTACGCGCAAATACCCTTGGAAAAGGTATTAATCCATCTCTTCCTTCCAGTTATGGGTTAAATAACAGGACAGATTGGATTCTATAGCCTTGGCTGGCAACCAGTCTACCGCAGAAAGCAATGGCAACCTACTGCGGGATAATCTTCTGCCCAGTCAGTCATGACTCTTTCGAGACATGATTGCCCAAGCGTGTTTAACGTATGGCACTTAACTGAATGTACATGTGAGTGGGTGTCCACTTAATTGCTTTATATTGAATAGGTATCTGCTTAATTGCTTTTTTTAGTTGTTTTGTTCTAGTCATTTGGACTGACCTTTTTTGTTATAGTGACCTCTTTTATTTGCTCAACATTTATTCTTACCATGTTAGTATGTTTGACTGCTTAAGGATTTTTTAAGTCATTGTTGGCTGTTTGTGTTCTTGTGTGTATTTGTGTTTGTGTGCATTATGTATGAGTTTTCCATTTGGTGGTTATTATATTATTTTCTGTTTTTTATCATGTCTAAGTCTTTGTATATTTATAGCCAAAATTATAAATTAGGCCTAGAAGAGAAGCTAGCACCAGAGAGGAGATGACGACCATATTAACATTTCCCTTGACAAATGTCAAGTGATCATTATTATTATCTCTCTCTTTCTCTCTCACCTCCTTCCTGTTCATCGTTCACACATCTGTCTCTTCTTATACTTGATAATCTTATGGAACCCTTTAAAACTGAGCGAGTACTTCAAAGACATTCCTACCCAATGATAATGCTCATACATACATACATACATACACACAAGAGACTGCTACAAATTCTAAATTTTCAACTTCATAATTCAACCTAATTCTCCTTTTTGATTGAACTATATTGACACACCTACAAGCATATTCTCCAACTACCACTCCCTAATTTTCTAAATAACCATGAATTCATCTTGTATTTTTTAAATAAATTATTTTCACCATTTATTTATTTATTTATTTATTTATTTATTTAGAGAGAGAGAGAGAGAGAGAGAGAGAGAGAGAGAGAAATGAAAAAGAAGCAACTTCCATCTGTTAAATCATCACTGAATGTTTTCCTAGCCATGGCATTGGTTTTGCCTTCACACTCACAATGCATTCCTCACTGCAGTTTGGGTAAAATGCTATCATCCATGGAAAATTTGCCAGTCTTCATGTATAACTAATCAATGCTTAATTTAGTGGAGTCTCCCAATATGAGGACCAAAAACGATGTATTAACATTGGTGAAATAAATACAAGTCAATCAATCAGGGGATAAATATTTTTCTCACTCACTAATATTACATGATTACATTAGCACTCTGTAAGGAAAGCACAATGCTAGAAGTGAAAAATAAATGTTGTTTGAATAAGTGTTTCAATTTGTCCAAGATTGTAAGAAGAGCTGAAAGAGAACAACATAGATAGATAGATAGATAGATAGATAGATAGATAGATAGATAGATAGATAGATAGATAGAAAAAGAATAGTCTGAGATAGATAGATAGATAGATAGATAGATAGATAGATAGATAGATAGATAGAAAAAGAATAGTCTGAGATAGATAGATAGAAAAGGAATAGTTTGAGATAGATAGATAGATAGATAGATAGATAGATAGATAGATAGATAGAAAAAGAATAGTCTGAGATAGATAGATAGATAGATAGATAGATAGATAAGGAATAGACTGATATATATATATATATATATAGAGAGAGAGAGATAGATAGATAGATAGATAGATAGATAGATAGATAGATAGATAGACAGAGAGATAGATAAGGAAAAATCTAAGATAGAAGATAAATAGATTGAACATACTTTGATAGCATGAATAGACATAAATAGTTAGATAAACTGATAAAATGAACAGAATTACATAAAATGAACAGATTTAGATAGAATAAATAGACTTATATAGATTGAACAGAGATAGATTGATATATATCTATCTATATCTGTTCATGCTATAGAATGAACAGACATTCCATTTAAATTTTTGAATATCATAATTGGCAGGAAAGTAAGAAGTCAAAAGAGGATTCCACAAGTGAGAAGCATGGGAGAAGAAAATATCAACATAGTAATTAGAGTTACAACTAGCCATATTAACTTTAAAATGATGAGACCTATCTGCCAATCTTGTATTGTGCCTAGATTTGTAAAGTCAATGCACCAAAAAGGAAAACTCATTGGAACAATTACCATAAAATATTTATAGAAAAGTTAAAGGAAAAGCTGTTTCACCAGTGGGAAAGTGAAATTGGCAGGGGTGTACTTATTTATGAGTACAAGCCTTAAAGAAAAATAGACAAGAGTCTGATCTTGCCTTATGCAAGGTCTATGGGAAATTTTGTCCTGAGCTTAAGGGCTTGGAACTCACACATTAAAAACCAACCTTGTATCACATCTGGCCTCAGTGGAAAGTTTTCTGGTAAATATCCAGTTCTATGCCATACATATACCTTCTATATGCTGTGTCCATTCAGGACATAGCTAGTCTCCACAATTTTCTATTTTTGTGACACTTAGTAGTTCTTTTCTCTTTGCTAAGGCTCTCACCCCTGTTCTGCTATCCATCACACAAGCACTTCTAAGTAAGTGTCTTGCTGCCTTCTCCTAAAGCCCTTGTCCTCAATATGTCCCATGAAGGTTAAGTTTTCTAAGCCTTATTTCTTCATGATGTCCAAGGAATTTCAACTATCATTTCTGGATTCTGAGTAAGTGTTATTTTTGTTGTTATTTTCTTTAAGACTTCCTTATTACCTACTTGTTCCATCCATGGAATTGTAAGCATCCTTCTGTAGAACCACATTTCTACTGCCCCTCCCCCCCAATTTTCTCCTCATTGGCACTAGACTTGCATTATTATGGAACATTAAACAATCAAAATGGATATTATTTGGTTTTATTACCAAACTATCCGATTTTAATCAAATTTGATACACTCATAGACAAAGACATAAGAAACGATATTCAGAAGTTTCAAGGTTGCAGTTCTTACAATAGTGCAGAAAATCAATAATATATATATAAAAGCTTTCATTACACCTGAGCAACACCGGGCTATACTGCTAGTTTTAATACAAATAATATGCAATGTTAAAATTATTCTTATAAAGATATCATTTTCAGGATATAGATCCTAATTTTAAAAATAGCTTCAGATGGAAAAGAATTCTCCTGATTTTGAGGAACATTCATTTGCACAGTCATGACAGGAGCTACCAAAAATAACTTCTAGACTGAGTTTAATGGCTGCCTTGTGGAACCAATTCCCAAGAAGATACTTTCCCAATCATTACAATATCCTGGGTATGACAATAAATTAAATCTGGAAGCAAGCCCCTAATTGGGAGATTTTGAGAAGTATGGTATCACCTCTTAATTGTTGATGTTTCCAGGTCTACTCTGACCTGGAGTGGTAGCACCTGTTAGGGTCCCAGTTATGAGTAAATAGTGACCTCCCCACTTAAAAATAGGAGTAAATAGGTTTACCTATCATCCTGTTCATACTCCTCCCCAGTCTTTTGAACAGGTGTAGAAGTTTATCTCTTGTTTCCTGTTTAGGATTGTGTTTCCTGTTTCTTTTAAAGTCTACTTCAAGTCTATATTTCTAATAACTTCACCTAAGACTCTGAATTTTTATCTACTTCAAACAAAGGGGTAGGGAAGAAGTACTCATCAGTACTGGAAAGAGCGATAACAGGATTTGAGAATCATATTTTCCTGAAAAATTGTTTTAAGAGAAAGATTTTATAAATTTCAACTGAAAGTAGCACTGGCTACAATAGTGCAGAAAATCGATAATATATATGTAAAAGCTTTCATTACACCTGAGCAACGCCGGGCTATACTGCTAGTTTTGCTAATGATTACCAAATGGTTTCTTATAAGAAAAGAGTAAATATTATTATTACAATTCTTCTTAAGATTTCTTTGTTGCTCAAATGCTCTGTCCATGGCATTGTCAGCATCCTTCCAGAGAACTACATTTTCTGATGCTTCTAATAAACAAAAATTGATCGAATTGTTTCTAACGGCATCTGAGAAATTTTATGGCATTATAAGCAATGAATGGTATTTGGCTTATAGAAACCCAGACCATAACTAAAATGGTGATGCCAACGTCACTCTAATGGCCTTGTTGAGCTGCCTTTTATTGACTGAACTAGCAGTATAGCCTGGCGTTGCTCGGGTATAATGAAAGCTTTAAAACTAATCCATGGTCCTGGAGCTCAGACTCTTTGGATGTTGGCACGAAAGACTAAAAAGCAATAGTTGTTTCCAGTTAAAGCGAAACCTTAGACTGAAAGAAAAATGAATGGATGTAGGTCAAATTTTGATTTCCTGTTATCGATATCAAATAAGTTTTTTTCATCGTAAACTGAATTTTGAAGGCTAAATAAGTCCTCTGAGTAAATGGTATCATGGCTGAGACTAAGAACTACAATTATACCTACTTAGAGCCAAACCCAAACTAAAATAAAAAGGCTGAAAAAAATACAAACATACAGGCAGATAAACAGACACACACACACAAACATCTTGCCTTTTATATATATATTCTCAATTTTCTGAACTATTGTAAGAACTGCAACCTTGAAATTTCTGAATATCGTTTCTTATGTCTTTGTCTATGAGTGTATCAAATTTGATTAAAATCAGACCACTCCTTTTATAACCTGAGTTTTTTTATTATCGATTTTTGATATTTATCGGGGGGTATCTCAACACAAAACCTAGCTAAGAACACTCGCAGAGGCTTATAGTACAACTGTGTAAATTTTCAAGAAAATTGGTTCAGCTGTTTTGGAGTCTATAGGTAACGAATACACACACACACACACACACACACACACACACACAGACAAAGTTCCGTTTATAAATAAGTTTAGATTTAGATTAAGAGTGCTGAAAATTGCATCAAAATCACTGTTTCACCAGTGGGAAAATGAAATTGGAAGGGTGTTCTTATTTATCAGTACAAGCCTCAAAGACTAATAGACAGGAGTCTGATTTTACCTTAAGCAAGGTCTATGGGAAATTTTTGCCTGAGCTTAAGGGCTTGGAACTTCCATATTAAAAACTGGCCTTGTGTCACATCTGGCCTCAGTGGGAAGGTTTCTGGTAAATATTCAGTTCTATGCCATATACAGGATGTCCCAAAAAATGTATACACATTGGCTGTCATTATTGTGTTCAGGGATTGAATCTGCAAAATAAACACAAGCAGTTTAATTATTGGCTATTTCTTCTTCTATGTACCCTGTCCTTTCAGGACGTAGGCGATCAGAGCTTTCCACATCTCCATGGTATTGTCAGCACCCTTCTATAGAACTACATTTTCTGATGCTTCTAATAAACAAAAATTGATCGAATTGTTTCTAACGGCATCTGAGAAATTTTATGGCATTATAAGCAATGAAACCCAGACCATAACTAAAATGGTGATGCCAACGTCACTCTAATGGCCTTGTTGAGCTGCCTTTTATTGACTGAATTAAGAGTGCTGAAAATTGCATCAAAATATTGAAAGCAAATAGGCTACCTTCACTTCAAGTGCTTAGAAAGGAGAACTATGGTTCCAGCATGATATTAATCAAAAACATTCTTCTTAGAAGACAACACAAATTCTAAAGAAGCAAAAGATACAAGTGCTCAATTGGCCAACTATGTCACTGGATTTAAATCTAATTGAGCACTTATATGGAAAGTAGAAAAACAACCACCATTGAACAAAACAAAATTGAAAGCCTGCCTACTGACAAAGTGGAAAAACATTTCAGTGATTGTTTATCTAGTGAGGCCAGTGTTATCATGACGACAAGCAGTTGTAAAAAAATAAAGGGCACCGTATAAAATGTTGGTTTGAAATAACTTCACTAGAGTAACAATGTTCAAGCTAGCTAACACTTTATAACAGCTCATTGGCTCCTGTCAAGGTTTACATTATGGGAGAGTGGTTGGCAAAAAACTCACTCACTTTCCTATTCTCTTTATTATCTTATTAACCCTCATGGCATCTAGAGAAGACATTTTTGTTAAGGTATCTAATGACTTCTTTCTTATTCTCTTCCTTTCATTTTCGTTCTTTTTTCTTCGTTTTCATTCTTCTTTATTCACATGGTTTCTAATCTAAACTGACTGGAGTCTTTAACATGTACATGTTTTCTGTTGGTCAATTAAGATGGGCTACAGTAAATATCCCATTCAGTACCTCAAATTTGCTTGTCAGTTGCCTGATCACAACCTGTTGCACATATCCCCTAAAGATGAATGCACTGTGCTTCTTTGTCCATGAGTAGTAGTCGTATGGAGCATTATATCTGAGTTCCTAGTGGTTTGTTCTTTTTTTTAAATTTGAAGGGTGAGGTAGCCAAGGTGACTTGGGAGTCACATCTAGTTACTTGGGAACACCCTCAATTCTGAGCAGACTTGGTTACTGAATCTAAAGGTATTTCATACTGAACCCCATCTGCAAGGTTATGCACTACTTTTATCAAATTCTATCACCATATTTGACTGTGATCCATGGGCCTGGTATACCCTTATTAGCATGGCTGTTCATATCATTGCTTGCAAGCAGATATTAACTAGGCTTGGATATAATATAATGTGAGGCACTCAATGAACAAACTCACTATATTAACAATGTACAAGCTAACTTTATAATAGCTAGCTGGCTCCTGTTAAGATTTACATTGGCTCTAACAGCTGTTTTTGTAGTCATTACAGCTCAGGTGAAAAATTATGGGAGAGTGGTTGGTAAAAAGCTCACTTACTTTCCCATTCTCTTTATAATTTTATTAACCCTCATGGCATCTAGAGAAGACATTTTTGTTAAGGTCTCTGATGACTTCTTTTTTATTCTCTTCTTTTCCTTTTTGTTCTTTTTTCTTCATTTTCATTCTTCTTTATTCACATGGTTTCTGATCTAAACTGATTGGAGTCTTTAACAAGTACATATTTTCTCTTGATTAATTAAAATAGGCTACAGCAAATCTGTGGTTTGTGGTGTAATGGATATCAGCTTGGAATAAAAAATTAGAGAGTCAGTTCTGAATTTCAGTTGAATTTATTTCATTCACTTATACAAATATACTCCTGGGAAAGTTATTAATCCATCTCTTCCCCCTCCAGCAATGGATTAAATAGCAAGGCAGATTGGATTCTATAGCATTGGTTGGCTACAGTAAATATCCCACTCAGTACTTCAAATTTGCTTGTCAGTTGCCTAACCATAACCTGTTGCACATGTCTCCTAAAGATGAATGAACTGAGCATCTTTGTCCATGAGTAGGAGTAGTATGGAGCATTATATCTGAGTGCCTAGTGGTTTGTTCTTTTTTTAAATTTGAAAGGTGAGGTAGCCAAGGTGACTTGAGTGTCACATGTAGTTACTTGGGAGCACCCTCAATTCTGAACAGACTAGGTTACTGAATCTAAAAGGTATTTCATACTGGACCCCATCTGCAAGGTTATTTTTTTACATAATCATTTCACCACAAGCAAGGCAGTACCGCCACTGATGTGCAGGGGGTTACAATGAGAGAAAAAGGAAGACAGAAAAGAACAGGTGATGTTGTAGAAAGGATAAAAGAGAGATGAAAGCCATGGAGACAGAAGATAGCATTTGATGTTGCATTTAAACTTTTGGAGATTGTAGCTATCAGGGAAGTAAGCATGGGGAAAGGAGTTCCACAGGTGGGAAGTGTGAGGAAAGAAAATGCTAGAGTAGAATTATTGGTTACATTTGCCTATTTTGATGGTAAAAGGGTGAGACCTCATTATCAATCTAGTTGTTTGGGTAAACTCATGAGGGTGAGGCACCAGGGAATAAAGATCATCAGAGCAGAACCAATGAAAATACTTGTAGAAAAGACAGAGGGAAGCCACATTCTGTCAGTGAGAAAGTGGCTGAAGGCAAGCAGCCAAATCGAGACCAATTACATTGCAGATCCTCTTTCGGATTTTGTCAAGAACCCTGAGATGAACAGCAGGAGAACCTGACCAGATATGGTAATAATATTCAATGCAAGGATGAATGATAGATTTATAAATGTGCAAGAAGGATTCTGATGCACTACTCTTATCAAATTCTGTCATTTTATTTGGCTGTAATCCATGGGTCTGGTATACTCTTATTAGCCTGGCTGTTTTTATCATTGCTTGCAAGCAGATATTAACTAAGCTTGGCCATGTGTGGTAGAAAGCCACAAAATATGAGGCACTCATTGAATAAACTCACTACTGTATTTACTAGCCTTCCCACGCAAGGCCGGATGTGACACATGGTCATTTTATAGTGGGTGTTCCCGGCCATATAAACTCACTACATTAACAATGTTCAAGCTAACTAAAATTTTATAATAGCTAACTGGCTCCTGTTAAGATTTTCATTGGCTGTAACAGATTTTAGTCATTACAGCCCAGATAGAAATTATGGGAGAGTGGTTGGTAAAAAGCCCACCCAATTTCTCACTCTCTTTATCAACCACCATGACATAGAGAAGACTTTTTTTTTTTTGTTAAGGTATCTGGTAACTAAAAACTTCTTCTATACTACATAGTCATATTTTTGGTGAAGAAGTTTTGCTGTAGATTTTGATCGTAAATAAGATTTATCTTTTTTGTTGTATTATGTTACTTATTTATAGAAAATCTGTAGTTTGGTTTAGAAAACAACTTTTTAAATTTTGGTATAGATATCGTTAGCTGCAAAAAAAGACAATACTTTTCGAAGTTAAAAAAAAAAAATGACAAAAAAAAGACAGAAAAGAAACGGTTAAAATATTTTTCTTTTTCCTTCTGCCCTTCCATACTTTTTAATAGCATTATTATTTTCACACACTTGACGCAACTACCGAAAAGTAGAAACTGACAGACAGTAAAGAAAGAAAAAAAAAAAAGAGGAAAAATCAGTGGGAAAGCGATTAGTTGTAGACTAGAGAGTAAGCAAGAATAAATTATAAGACAAGAACACACCACAAGCAGACAGAATCCTACTGAGCCAAGCCATCAGAAAAATGGTGGTTTCCCAACGAACGACATTATTCATTTTAAAAGCGTAGTGAACGTTGGTAGGGTGTTGAGTTGCCAACCAGCCAAGTAACCAATCAACCAACCAACTGCAGAGAAAGCAACTCACAAAATCAGACATTTACAATCACGTCGTTGTAAATGTAGTAGCAACAAACTAGGTAGCCATGATGAACGTTGTTAGTTGTTGGTATAATTGTTTTCTTTTTATTCTTGTCTCCCTCCGTCTTTTTTCTTTATTCTCGCTTATATGTTTTGCCTGACACCAGAAAAAAAACTAAAAAAAGAACAACTTCTCGACGCAGCCCCGAATAGTTGACGGCTTGGCTCACTTGGTTAAAAAAAAAAATTATAGCAGGATCTGAATCATTATAGATGTGGTGTGGAGCAATAGTTGGCAAGTTAAATAAGAAAACCATTATTTTTGGCGAATTGAGTGACATTTTTAAAAGCTGTCCCCATCCGTCCAGAGACCCTAAATGGTCGAATGAAACATTTAACGTACAATCCATACAATTATAAGTAGATATTTTTGACCAGTAAAATATATAATATATTTTTTTACTGACTGTTTTTTAACTTTATAATCTTCTTCAATTAATTGGTACCAGAATTTTTATTGAAATATCTCGCTGACTATTTTTTACATTTATTTTTAAAATTTGGGTGTTTATTGTCTAAATTTTTTTTTGTTGAAATTCTTAAATTATAACAGTATGTATGTTGCTAGATTTAACCCAAATTTTTCATATTAGTGACGAAAAGATTTTTAAAATTTTCTAAAATGTTAGTTTTTACAAAAATAAAAATTTTACATGTTTTTTGTTGTCGTTTCTTTGTCATCTCTATAACAATTTTTCATTTTTATTTTTTTGTCAAAACTCAAAAGAATGAATTTAATTTATGTATGAATAGTGAATTTTTGTAAGAAAATATTCATTTTATTAAGTCAAATTCCTTTTATTCCTTTTTAGGAAATTCCTTGGAAAAGTAAAACTTCAAACTGAATATTTAAATTATCGCTCTATAAGAATTTTTTTCTTTTCTTTTTTTCTAGCTGTGGAAGTACACAGAAGTTTTCCTACGGAAAGTTTCCAGTCACTGGAAGATGTGAACGCGTTGATATGCTGGGATTGGTCTAATTTTTAAGGTCCTAGCAAAATGGGCTCATGGGTGCACAGATAAATAATACCTAAAGAGAAACAAAAATTGTCAAGAAAAAGTTTACAGAAAGGTGCTTCCCACTTTTCCCCCTGTGAATATAAGCAATAAAATTCATATCATTGGGTATAGAATTGCAATAATAGAACCAGGAACACAGTATAAAGTGAATAAAAAGAGAGATAGCTAACAACAGAATTATTCAAAGAGACAGGTGACGTAGCGGGGGGGGGGGGGGGGTCTTGACATTTTCAAGCAAGGATTCATGAAAAAGACTAAGTTACAAACACTAGAATTATTTTTTCTTTAATCCAACCGATTTGAAAAGAAAGTGAGTAAATACTCATGGAAAAAGGAACTGATAACGGTCATTTGCGAACTCGGGCAGCTAAACATGAGAATAGTGCCAGAGATTGTGGGAAAACTGATTTGGAAAAAATAGGATATCTGCTCCTTCTTCCATGTGCCATGTCCCTCTAGGACATTGACAATCGTGACTATCCTCAATTTTCTGTCCTTTTTTAATCTATCTTTTTGAAATCTCTCCAAAACCCTGTTCTACCATTCATTTACACAAGGTCACTAGGTAGTTTTTTCCTCTGCAACTCTTGCCTTCAAACTTGTTTGTGAGTACCAAATTTTCCAATTCCTCTTTCTTCATATATCAGCGAAGGAAGATAAATCCTTTTATTGTCAAACGTGCAAGGAAATATGGTTACTTGCTGTCAAAATATGTTCATGGTCAAATATTAAAATTTATCAACTACCATAGTACACTAGACTAGTCTAAGGATAGTTAACTTCTGTTGCAGATGTCTGCTTAGGCACATTTGTGCTTGTTTAACCCCTACGGAGTGCACCAGGGGTTTATATTGAAACAATGTTGATCAGATCTTTGTTACACGTTCTGAGAGAGCACATCATTTGGCATGATCAACAGTTTGAACAATGTCAGTGTGCTAAAACCCTTGGTCAGAATGACTTGTGACTTCATGCTGGCACAACTATCAACAAACAATTCAATTGACCCACAAGGCTTGGGTCTATCTGTGGTGAAGTTTACAGTAAAAAAAAAAATACAGGGTGTTTATTTTTCAAATATGAACAACATTTGTAGTCATAAAAATTTAGGATTAAAAATAATGCCATTAATTCTTTACAAATCGCTTTGTTTATTTTTCAGATATAAAACTGTTATAACTTGATTTCTATGGTTTTAATATAAAGTATTGCTAAACAGTTGCCGTGACATCTCTGAGAAATACTCTGAAGAGTGACTCCAATGATTTTTTTATTATCTCTTCTGGTCAGTGCCCTGAAGAAAACTAAAAGCAACATTTGAAGACTAAAAATCTTGGATTAAAAATAGCACACTATTGAATTCTTTAGAAATTGCTTTGTTTATCTTTCAGATATAATACTGAGCAGATATACACTTTGGAGGGAAATTTGAACAAAGATGTGTACTTTCTTTATAGGAAAAATAGAACATTGCTGGGCTGTTTGCTGTCTGTGGCCAAGCAATCTAAGGCACACCAAACTGAATCGTGGTTTCTTCTACAACAGTGGATGCAGCGTGATAAATGTAATATACACTTTAAAATAACAACTATGTGTTGATTTTAAATATGGGTATAGATCAAAAATAATGTTTAAAGTAATATGTATATACTAGCAGTATAGCCCGGCGTTGCTCGGGTATAATGAAAGCTTTAAAACTAATCCATGGTCCTGGAGCTCAGGCTCTTTGGACGTTGGCATGAAAGACTAAAAAGCAATAGTTGTTTCCAGTTAAAGTGAAAGCGTAGACTGAAAGAAAAATGAATGGATGTAAGTCAAATTTTGATTTCCTGGTATTGCTATCAAATGTTTTTTTCATCGTAAACTGAATTTTGAAGGCTAAATAAGTCCTCTGAGTAAATGGTATCATGGCTGAGACTAAGAACTACAATTATACCTACTTAGAGTCAAATCCAAAGCAAAAACTAAAATAAAAAGGCTGAAAAAAATACAAACATACAGGCAGATAAACAGACACACACACACAAACATCTTTTATATATATATATATATATATATATATCGATTTTCTGCACTATTGTAAGAACTGCAACCTTGAAACTTCTGAATATTGTTTCTTCTGTCTTTGTCTATGAGTGTATCAAATTTGATTAAAATTGAACCACTCCTTCTATAACCCGATTTTTTCGATTATCAATTTTCGATATTTATCGGGGGGTATCTCGACACAAAACCTAGATAAGAACACTTGCAGATGCTTATAGTACAACTGTATAAATTTTCAAGAAAATCAGTTCAGCCGTTTCGGAGTCTATAGGAAATGGACACACACACACACACACACACACACACACACACACACACACACACACACACAAACAAAGTTCCATTTATAAATAATTTTAGATAGATTATATATGAATTGATTATATGGATTAAAATCTGACAAGATGCTCAAATAAAGAACAAAGTAGGAAATGTCTCTTAATCTAACATGTTTCACTTTTATTAAAGCTTCTTCAGAGATATGGTTAACGAAAAGAAATGAAAAAATTTCAAGAAACAAAGCAACAGTATACTAGAATGTTGTTTGGGGTTTGATTCTTATTGGTCAGATATGTGTCACATGTATGACATGTAATAAAACAAGGCTTATGGCCATATCACATTGAATACCCCAGTTCTCGCTTGATCACCGAAGTTAAGCAACGTTGAGCCTGGTCAGTACTTAGATGGGTGACTGCTTGGGAATGCCAGGTGCTGTGAGCATATAGTGACAGATGTGCGTTGTGGTGTAGTGGATATCGTCTCGGAAAGAGAAATCGGTGAGTCAAGTTCGAATTCCAGTTGAATACTCTGCATTCACTTTAGCACTGGTACCTTTGGGAAAGGTATTAATCCGTCTCTTCCCTCCAGTTATGGGTTAAATAATAAGAGTAGGACTTGGGGACCCTGCTCTTAAAAACAGATCCTAATGAATCTTGATACTCGAAAAGAAAAATGTTGTAAAAATTACCTTACCCAAAAATTCATTGGTTATGACCTTAAATGATCCCATAAGGATTGATAGGTCATTAAACCTCCAAACAAACAAACAAAAGCAATAAAGCAACAGATAATTATTTTAAATGTAAATTTATTTATATATAGGAATGCTTGTCTCTTTATATGTGGTGATGCATATAGTAGTTCACATGTGAAGTGAACACACATTTAAAAAAATCATTCCCTCATTTTAATACGCTTGATTTGGTTTTGTTCAGTCAATGTATGGCTATTTTAGAAGATGCAATGGACAGTCTAACAGAAGTTACAGAATATTATATATATATTCATCATCCTCATACAAGCCTGTTTTACTGCATCACAGCTCAACAGTGTGGTTAGACATCAACTTGCTTCTGGCCGGGATCGAAACTCGACCAATAGATAGATAAACAGGGAATGATAAAATTGACACAGTGTTTAAAAGATATATCAGCTTTTAAGCATGTATAGATATTGAGTTATTAGAAATTTTATATTCTTTAAGTAACACACTTCCAAAGAGAACCAAGTACTTTTATGCTAAATATTCACATGCATTTTGTATCTATGTCGACAGTTGTGCATCAGGGATAAATAAAAGGAAAATATATCAAGTAGTCAGTCTATGTGATAATCTGAGTAGCAGCCGGATGTAACAGTTCCAGTCATAGTAAGAGGTGTCATTAAGAAATCTTCCTGTGTCTCGTCTGTTTCCTGTTATATGAAAATGAAGAAGCTGGACTAAAAAAAAAAGGGAAACGATTTTTGTAAATCATTACATCTATTTTTGGATCATAAAGACTTTGGATTTACATTTTATTTGCTTTCTTTCCCTTTTTCTCATTTATATGCAGTGTTATTATATATGGGTGTGTGTGTGTGTGTGAGGCTAAACTTATACACATATGTAACATTACACAAAATGTAGCCAATACATATATATATATATATATATATATATATATATATATATTTCATTTTTAAACAAGTTATTTCGCTACCTTGGTTTTTACCATGAGTAGTGTCTTCAGGCAATTTTCAATAACTTTTAATTTTAAAAGTTATTAAAAATCTAAACTAAAAAAAAACATTAAAAAACTAAATTTTAATTTTTAGTTATTAAAAATCGCCTGAAGACACCACTCGTGGTAGAAACCAAGGTAGCGAAATAACTCGTTTAAAAATAAAAAATATTCAAAAGTTCTACAATATAATTGTATAGAACACTTTTTAATACAAATGTGTACTGGTCTAACCCTATTAGGACCAAAAACTAAGTAATAAACAATTGATATATATATATATATATATATATATATATATATATATAAAATAGTGCACACATATTATAAGTATGTGTGTATGTGTGTAAAAATTTAGTTGTAAATAAAAATATATGCAGCTCAAAATGGACTGACAAAGGTAAAATCTGGCAAACCTGGTTGCATTGGACTGTCAGATGCTTCATCTGTCATGGTCCACCTTGGTTACACTAATGTATCTGTAAAGGTATATTAATAAAAGACAAAAGGAAAACTTCTTTACCAAGGCATTTTGTCTTTGAGAAACTTTATCAAGGGGATAAAATATGTTGGTAAAAGGAAATATTTCTTTTGTCTCTTAAACAGTAGCTACTCTAGCATCTACGCATTGTTCATTCAGTAATAAATTAGAACACTCTCAGCTACTGGTGTGTGTATAGATGATATATCATAACCTAAAAGTCTACCTCCTTCTACCAAGCACCCATAGCTCAGAGGTAGAATCGCCAACTGACGCTAATTAGGTCAGGTTTCAATCCTGGGTAAAATAGAATGTCTAACCATACTGATGAGCTGTGGTACAGTGAAACAGATCTGTCTGCAGATGACTATATATATATATATATATATATAGGCCTATTAATATCAACTATATTGGCAATAAGATTGATGATACTTATTATATATATATATATATATACATCATATATATTGTATATTTGTAGGCCTTTTGACTAAATGCACAAAGAGAAAGATTTTAAAGTCAATCAATGTACAATATTATTTCACATTCAATGTGCAAAATTATATTTATATTTTTTTTCTGTATAATTAGGCAGCATATATTCTTTATGGTAAATGTTATTAAAGACAACAGATTATTTGAATCCATTAACTTTACTGATCAACTTTTCAAGATTATGAGCAATCCTTCTCAGGCAAGAAGGAAATTCTGTCAGAAATAATCAGAAGTTCATTTCTTTTCAATAAATTAATGAACCTTGTACAGTTTCTGATGAACTTTCCTTCTCATCTAAGAATGATTATTCATGATTTGGAAAAGTCAACCATTAAAATTGATTGACAAAATATCTGTTGTCTTTCATAATATTTGCCTTGAAAATATATATATATATATATATATATATATGAGCTGTGATACAGCAAAACAGGCCTGTATGCGGATGATTTATTTATGCTCTTGATAGCCAATTGAGCACTGTGGAGAAAAGGAAGTTTCATAAACAGCAGCCATTTACGACTTTATGCTATGTTCTCCAGTTATCGGGTTGAACGTGGTAGGTGGACCTTCAACTGATGACATATATCAGTCAAGTTTTAGTCCCAGATTGAAGTGAACAGTTAATCTAGCTACACTGATGATCTGTGATACAGTGAAAAAGGCCTGGATGCAGATAATTTATATCTATATATATCGTCGGTGATGGTGGATTTTATAATATTTCAGTTTAAACAACCTCTCTGAAGATGGCTGATGTGAGCCAAAAGCTTAGAAGAAAACCAATAAATAATTATCCAAATGTTGGAGAATTTTTGTCTTTATTTTCAACTGAAATTAAAGCAAAAATACGACGTTAGAATGGCTCATGATTAAACATAATAGACATTCATTGTCTCTTATATTTAACAGCGCATGTTTAGAAAATTACTTGCTGCCTCGATATACTATATATATATATATATATATATATATATATATATATATATATATACGTAATTACAATAAAGCATCACTAATTCTTATAGACTAATGTCCGAAAAACCAATGCTAACCTATCAGTAAATTAAATTGTCAATAACCCAATGGGGACTACCTCATAGGTTAAATAAAGGGGAAGAAAAAAAGAAACAAACCAAGCACAAGAACAATGCGTCAAGAGCTTGTTTGAAAGAAAAAAAAACCAAAACGAAAACCTTAACAGTAAAGATCTGTACGAAAGTACGAAAGTAGAGCAAAAAATACAGTACACTAAATCTAAAATTGTGTGAAACCATGGTCGGTATTGGCTCATTTTTAGATTTAGTGTACTGTATATATAAATAGAATATACAACAAACATATATAGCATGCTAAAATTTCCTCCTCTTGCAGCCATGTGCTGATAGGATATGGAGTAGGCACTCCAACTGATACCAAATTGGTTGAGTTTCGATCCCAGCTGGAAGTAAGTGGATGTCTAGCCACACTGATGAGCTGTGATACAGCAAAACAGGCTTGTATGTGGATGACTAATATATATATATATATATATATATATATATATATATATATATATATTGATTGATTGTTTAATACTTAGTTTTTGGTCCTAATAGGGTTAGACCAGAACACATTTGTATTAAAAAGTGTTCTATACAATTATATTGTAGAACTTTTGAATATTTTTCATTTATAAACGAGTTATTTCGCTACCTTAGTTTCTACCATGAGTGGTGTCTTCAGGCAATTTTTAATAACTCTTATTAAACCAAGGTAGCGAAATAACTCTTATTAAACCAAGGTAGCAAAATAACTCATTTAAAAATGAAAAATATATATATATGCTTTTTTTTATAAGTGTAGTCCATCTGTAAAGAAAAAAATGGGATATTTTCCAACTGTTGAGCCAGTATTGAGGCATTGGAAAAATCTCAAATCCACTTACAAGCACAGTGTTTATTTCTTTTCTAGAATTGGAGTAGATAGACTAAACTATCACCTGGTTCACACTCCACCCACGTCTATTGAACAGGTGAAGAGGCTCATCCCTTGTTTCCTGTTTAGGATGTGGTTTCTGGTTTTCTCTTTTCCAATCTCTTACGTAGCCCCCTGCACATCAGTGGCGTTTTTGCCTTGGTTGGGGTGATATGATTAAAAAAAAAAAAAAAAAAGAATCCCATATCCAGTTGGGCTTAAATCTTTAGATTTTTTGTGTCAAATTATCTTAGGCTACATTGAGTTTGAACTTGTCTAACAACTGAATGCATCTTTTATGTTTAATATGTATTGTGTAGTATGTTTGAGGATTTTTAAAATCCACAATACCTGCTAGTATTGTCCTGTTTAGCAAAATCTTGAATCCATAACAACTACATTGAGAATCAAACAAAATCTTTTAGCTTACACTTCTGCAAGAAAGTAGCGGTGGAGAGTGACAAGAAAGGACTACAAATAAACTTTAAGAAAACGGAGTGCATGGTCATCAGCAAAAGATACAACCCAAAATGCCAAATACAGGTAGGGGATAACAGAATCAAACAAGTCCAAGAATTTAAGTACCTAGGAAGTGTTCTAACAGGAGATGGAAAGTGCGACACGGAGATCCGAAGGCGAATTGTCATGGCAAAGGACACGTTCCAGAAGATGAGCAAAATACTAACACACAGGAAAATCTCAATAGAAACGAAGAAAAGAGTGCTAGACTGCTACGTGATGTCAGTTCTTCAATACGGCAGTGAATGCTGGACAATATCATCGAAAATGAGGACAAAACTGGAAGCGGCCGAAATGTGGTTCTACAGAAGGATGCTACGGATATCGTGGACTGAGCATACAAGCAACAACGAAGTGTTAGAAAGAATGGCAACAAAAAGGAAATTGATGCTGAGCATCAGGAAGAGACAACTGAAGTTCCTGGGACATGCAATGAGGAAGGAGAGCCTGGAGAACCTGATACTGACTGGACAGATAGAAGGAAGGAGAGACAGAGGAAGGCAGCGGATAACATATTTGCAGGGTCTGATCAGGTGGATGATGGAACGGGGGTTGCCAGGAGCAACAGGAGCAAACATACTAAGAGCCACAAGGGATAGGGAGACGTGGAGATCCATGATCGCCTACGTCCTGAAGGGACAGGGCACATAGAAGAAGAAGAAGAATATCAGGGTAACGTCAGTTTTTAAAGTAATAGACTACCCACCTCCGGGTACAGGGAATTAATTATTTAGACATTTAAACATGATTCTGGATATTTTACATAGTTTCTTATAATTTAAACAATTAATAGATTTCCCCCATCTGCCAGACTTTACTCCAGCTACTAGAATAGCAACTAAGTTTCAGCCTTTTACAGTGAAACCCATCAAATGTAACCACGACTTCTACCCTTCAGCTTCTTTTATTACACTTCTTGCCTGTGGAATTCCCTTTCATATACTTGCTTCCCTGATAGCTACAATCTCCAAGAATTTAAATATAATGTCAATTACCATCTCTTATCTCCTTGACTGAAATCCCCCCCCCAAACAACCCTTGTATCTTGTTCTTCTCCCTTTCCACTTTACTCTCACACAGCTCTCTTCATGTCAGTGTTCCCATCCTTCTCTTACCCTTTTTTTGACACCACTTGTGACCTGTTTTTCTTTCTCTTCACTCTTTTTTTATGTAACTTTCTGTGCACCAGTGGTGGTATTGCCTTGCTTGGAGTGAAATGATTATAAAAAAAATTTCAATCCAACAATATTTCTTTTAATTGGTGCTACAGAATCACAAACAAAGAAATTATTGCCATGTTTACGACATTTCGGCTGTTGTACACCTCAGCCTTCTTCGGGTGCTAGGAATTTTGAACCAAACTCTTTATTTTGACCACTGGGGTATTTAATTCTCATTACATATGCAAGTGGTATCAAGGACACATGGTTCAGTGGATATAGGCATTAGTTAGTTCCAGTGACTTAACCCAAGTAGTTGTGAGTTCAATAACTGGCTCCAGCAGTGGTGAGCAAAAAACTTAGAAAGTCGAGTTTACAGAGAGATAACTACATGGCATTCGGAAATAGTATCAAACATGGAATGAGAATAATGTATCCCAGTGATTGAAATAAAAGGTTTGGTTCAAAATTCTTTGCATCTGAAGAAGGCCAGAATGTAAAACATGGTAGTAAAGATTAGGACAACAGTCCAAACTGTCTAAATAATGGAAATACTACCTCATCTCAGAAGTATAGATAAATAAAAAATTTACCAAATGACAAAAAGCGTGTCAGTTGAGGACTTTCAGCAACATCCGAATGAACGCAGTAAAAATCTGTTTGTTTATTTATTAATTTTGGGAGAAAAGACTGATTATACTCAGAAAGTCCGAACCCGATTTCCTGCTTTTGTTCATGTTCTGTGCCTAATTTCCACTGGAATAGCCGAAAAAATCCACAAAAATCATAGTTTCTGGAAACGAATGACACTGATGACGTCATCACAGAGTCAACTAATAAATCCAGGCAATTTTCTCTGTGGCCGGTGTTTTTTTAGCATCAGCTATGGCTCTGTATATATATATATATATATATATAGAGTAAGTAAAGGACAGCTTGGAAAAGTGTCTTTAATCTAACATATTTCACTATATTAAGCTTCTTCAAAGATCTGTTGTTAAAATGATTTTTTTAAAATCATTATCTTATTAAGAAATCTCTGAAGAAGCTTAATAGAGTGAAACGTTAGATTAAAGACACATTTCCTACCTGTTCTTTTCTTATTCTATTCATCTTGTTGAATTTCAATCCATATATTCAACTCACTCATATATATATATATGTGTGTGTGTGTGTGTGTGTGTGTGTGTGTGTGTGTGTGTGTGCATGTGTGTGTGTGTTAGTCATCTACATACAAGCCTGTTTTGCTGGGTTTTTTTTTCATCAGTGTGGCTAGACATCCACTTGCTTCTGGTCAAGATTGAAACTCGGCCAATTTGGTGTCAGTCGGAGTCACTAACCCCTAAGCCATAGGCGCATGGAATCAGAGAAGGGAAATTTTAGTGTGTTATATATAAGTGGTCTATGCACAAGCCAGTCACTGAAAGAACTCAATTCATTGCTGAAAATATGTATATATATATATGTGTGTGTGTGGGGGGGGGGCTGGTGTATATATTGCTGAAGATATACATATATATATGTGTGTGTGTGTGTGTGTGTGTGTGTGTGTGTGTAGGGGTGGTGTATATACACTCAACATAATCCAAAGAAGGGTCTGTAATGTTATCTATTCATGGCATTTTAACATCAGTTTCTTGCCCCTGTCTTTAGTAGGTTTTCATTACAATTGTTGTAATGATCACTCCATGTTGGTACCTTGACTATACTGCATTCTTTTTCTGTTGGATTAGCTAGTTGTAGCTGTAAATTCTATCCTAATAGTTACTTTTCTCACACTTCTCACATGTGGAACTCTTTTCTGGTTAAAAACAAAACAGTTACTTCCATTTCTATGCAATCATATATTTCTGTTTTAAAATTGTTCCATAAATATGAAGATAGTCAACAAAAAAGAAAACAGGAAGTTGAGAACTGAGAAAACATTAAGAAATTAAATGAATAAGATTAAAAAAGACAGAAGATGATTGTTGACATTACATTTAAATTACAGAAAATCATAGTTGACAGGAACACAAGAGGCTGGAATATAGCCCAACAAGTAGAAAGTGTAAGAGACAAAACTATTAGCATGGAACTTATGTTTACACTTAGTAATTTCTACAGTGAAATGATGAGACCTAGCTGCCAATTGAGTACTGTGCTTAAATTCCTGATATTGAGGTACCAGAGGAAAGCTCATCAAAACAGAAAATTTTTATAGAAAAGGAACTGGAAAACTAGCTTACAGCAATGGGAAAGAGTCTGAAGTTGAGATGCTAGGTCAGGATAAATAACATTGCAGATTCTTCTTTGGATTTATGTGAAGATACTCTAAATACATATGTTATGGCTGTGGGAAAGTGACTGAAGATGAGATGCTAGGCCAGGACCAATATCATTGCAGATCGTTTGTCAAGAATCTCTTAATACTTAGTAGAAGCATCAGAAGAAATGTGGCAGCAATATTCAATGCACAGATGAATGGTAGACTTCAATGTCTTATTAAGATTCCATTTCATTTACATTATCAATGATGGATGAATCATTGTGATATAAAACAAAGATGAGAACATTAGTCAGAATGTAAATAAAATAATTAACATTTTTTTATGATGATTTTGTCATGTTCTTTAATTCATTATACTATAAAAATTAAAAGAACAATCTGATTTATTGATTTCTTTTTTATGGTTTATCAACCTTTTGCAGGTTATTTAAAGCAGAAATATATTTTGGATTGTAAGGATAATTTCTTTTTGAAATAAAATTTTCATGAACAACAATGATTTTCCAGATACCCTAGGGGGTAGAGATAGATTCAAACTTTTCTCAAGGCTTTTTGCATATAGTGAATGTAATTAACCTGACTTGAATTTGAACTCAGCTCTCCTATTTCTCATTCTGAGCCACTATCCTTTACACCACCCACATATCCTAATCAGAAGTAATACTATTAAGAAAATTGTTTATGCATGAGTGATAAAATTCTCTTTTATTGATTGCCAAATTGTATCATGGCTACACAGCTGGTCTTGAAGATATTCAAAATATTCATCAAATAAAAATGCCAGAATGTTCTTCTTCTATGCACCATGTCCTTTTAGGGCATAGGTGATCATGGCCTTTCATATCTTCCTATCCTTAGTAGCATTTAACAAGCTTTTTCCTGTTACCCCTTCCAAACCCTGCTCTATTAAAGAGAATATTGAGAAGAGTAAAATGATTCCTAGCAATGACTACAAGACACTTTTTATGTAATGATGCAAGTTCATAATACCAGTAAACAGAGATATGATAGAGTAGGAACACTGATAATCTGGGAACTATGTAAATAATTTTGGTTTGAACATGTAAAATAATGTTATAAGTAAAAATCATAGTGAAATGCTCGAGGTCTCTCTTCATCACCAACAAATATGAACAACCATATCTCAGTAAAAATAACTAAACCAGGAAAAGTAAAATCACATAAACCTCTTAACATTTCCCTCACTAATATCCGGGATATTTGTACCAACTTTTGTTGCGTTGAATCTTTCCTCAACAAAAAAGTCCCCTGATATTCTAGTGCTCTGCGAGACTAACCTCAACCACTCAATTCCCTCCTCTGACTTATCGATCCCTGGCTACTTTCCCCTCTTAAGGAAGGACTCCACTGTCCATATGCATGGTCTAGGGGTTTACGTCAGTGAACACCTCCCTCAAGCTAGGGTGACATATCTTGAATCCTCTGACCACCCATACATGTGTCTCTCTCACTTCTCATATTGTTAAGCTATCTTTTCTTTCTGTATCATTCTCCCTCCTCTCCTGACTGCTCCCTACTAAACATCATCTCTGACAACATAGATAAGGCTATTTTTCTCATCCATTCGCTAATATATTTGTGTTCGGAGATCTTAACACTCACCATGCCAAGTGGCTTAAAATCTCTGTCACTGATTCAGCTGGCATTCATGCCATAAACTTTGCTATTTCTCAATCCCTTACGCTAGTGGTGGATTTCCCCACCCACTTTGCCAGTATCTCTTCAGGACATGCTTTTCTACTAGATCTCTGCTTCAATTCTGGACCTGCCTCCTGCCAAGTCTCGCAACTTTGTCCTCTCTAACTCCGATCATACTATTGTTTCTCTTAATATATCTCACCACTCTCACTCCCCCCAGGATCTCCTACTGCTACCAAAAAGAAGACTGGAATGTGTTTCACAGTTTCCGATGCAATGTCCCTTGGGAAAAAGTGTTCAGTCTCCGAGGTCTCTTCCTGGGTGAAAGCTGGCATTGATGCCTTCATACGGATCAGGAAGTTCCGCCCCAAACTTCATTCTTTCCCCTGGTTTCCTCCTGCCTGTTCAGTTGCCATTGCCCACATGAAACATTACTTCCAGCTATTTTGGAGCCATGTGTCTGACCACAATAGGTGCCTATTTACCTCTGCTAGTAAAGAGTGTAATAGGATCCTGAATGAGACTAAGCTGTTGTTTGCTGAGAGAATGAGGCAGTGCATAGCTGCCCGCAAGTTTGGCTCCAAAGACTGTTGGCAGCTCTGTAAACATATGCTGAACAGCAGCAAATCCTTCATCCCTCTCTTAATAATTTTGAGGTCCTCATGGCATCTGTGGACAAGGTCAAGTGCTTTGCTCGCAGATTCTCATCAAATTCCACAATTGACTCATCTGGAGTATCCGCATCTGACTTCCCTCTAAGAACTGAGGCTCAACTGAAAGATGTTGACATAACTCCATGTTTGGTATCTAAGATAATATCAAAACTTGACCCCCTTAAGGCAAATGGAGGTGATGGAATGCTGGTCATTGTCCTGAAGAAATGTGTCTCTGATCTCTTCTCTGTCCTACTCTAAACTCTATAATTACTACTTTTCTGCTTCCTGTTTTCCTGCCTACTGGAAGTCCTCCTCTGTGGCTCCTGTATTTAAGAACTGAGGGGAACCCTCGTATTCATCCAATTATCACCCTATCAGCTTCCTACCACTTTTCAAAAAAGTGTTTGAGGCTATAATCAATGCTGAAATAGTTCAACATCTTACTATAAATAAACTATTTTCAGACAGGTAGTATGGCTTCCGCTTTGCTAGGTCTGTGGCTGATATACAGCTGATATACCAGGCCCTCGATAAATCCAGCAAGGCTCATGCTGTTGCCTTGGATATCTCCAAGGTTTTTGATAGGGTTTGGCACACTAGCCTTCTGCACAAGCTACAAGGTGATGGTATTACTGGGCGTTTGATTGATCTGATCCAATCTTTCCTATCTAACTGCATAATGAAGGTTTTCTTGAATGGGCATGCTTCCACATCCTACCATATAAATGCTGGCATCCCGCAGGGCTCTATCCTAGGCCCGACACACTTTCTGATCTTCATAAATGATCTATCAGACATGGTCAAATCCCAAGTAGGCATCTATGCAGATGACACCACCATTTACTCCTGTATCAGTAAGAAATCTAGCAAGATGGACAAACATCACCACACTGCTGATCTTGAGAAGGACCTTTATTCAGTGGTGGACTGGGGTAAGAAGTGGCTTGTAAATTTCAATGCTTCTAAAATGAAGCTTCTATCTGTCAACCATCACAAGCAGTCTCTTCTGCCCACCATAAGCATGGACCAAATGTTTCCCTGAAAGCAATATACTGCACCTCTTCAGCCTTACCCTATCTTCCAACCTTAAGTGGAATCATTACATTGAGTCAATAGCTAAATCCATTGCTAGGAAGTTTGGGTCACTATGTAGGGCCAGGAAGTTTTTTTCTGCCAGAATCTATCTTGCACATATACAAATCAACCATCCAACCATGCATAGAATATCATTGTCATACCTGGTTGGATGCCCCTTCTGTTCATCTCAGGGTTCTTGACAGGCTCCAAAGAAGAATCTGTAATGTGATTAGTCTTGAACTAGCAGCTCAACTCCAGCCACATGGCTTCAGCTCCAATGTACTTAGGTCACTGTTGCCCCTTCCACCAGAATTTACTCGTGCAACCAGACTGGCAACAAGGTCCCATATTTTACAGTTAAATCAACCAAATGCAGCTGACAATTCTACTCCAGCTGCTTCTTTTCTCACACTTCCCGCCTGTGGAACTTCCTTTCGTATACTTACTTTCCTGAATGCTACAACCTCCAGGAATTTAAATGCAATGTCAATTCCTATCTTTTATCCACTTAACTCCAGTCTTTTCTACATCACCCTGTGTATCTTGTTTTTTTCCTTTCTCTCTACCTTCACAACTGTCTTCACATCAGTGTTCTCATCCTTCTCTTGCCCTTTCTCTGACACATACTGTAACTGGTTCATCTTTCTCTTTCCTCTCCTCCTGCCTAAACTTTTACTCTCTTATGTAACCCTCTGTGTATCAGTGGCAGTACTGCCTTGCTTGGGGTGAAATGATTAAAGAAAAAAAGAAAACTTGTAGAAATAAAAAAGGCATAGAAATATAAAGAACTGGAATTAATGGCTTGCTGTCACTTGATTCATGAGCAGAGTTACATGGTTGGTTGTTTTTATTTAGTGGCATATCAACCTCTATGGGTTGTTATTGCCAAAATATATATATTTTGTACATAATATTATTTTATTTTTTAGATAATAATGGTTTTAGTGATACAATTCTTACTAATTAACCCATAGCTTGGGGAAGAAAAGGTGGATTCATACCTTTCCTAAGAGCATTTGTGCATTAGTGGATAGAATGAACCAAACTGGAATTAAACCTTGGCTCTCTGATCAGGTATTATCCATTACACTGCCTGCAGATCTAAGCATACAGCACCAGGTATTCCCAAGGTGTCACCCACCTAGATGCTCACCAATTTTGATGTTGCTTTATTTTAGTGGTCATACAGGAACCAATGTTTCAATATGATATGGCCATAAGCCATGGCATACTGGCAACAAAATCTATTAGAAAACAATAACAACAGCAAATACAGTAACAATAATAAAAAAGAAAAGTAGTAACAACATCAATCATCAATAATTATGAGAAGAATTGCATAACACATGAAAATTATAAGAAATAATAGCAATATCAATAATATGACTGTCGTCTAAATCAGTTCCACAGAATTGTCAGTTAAAAATACATTTGCACAGAAGGCAGTTATGACCATATAAATAAAACATGAGGTACAAAAGGGAAAAATTATTGCAATTGTAAAAAAGTTATTATTATTAATATAATAATAATAATATTAATAAAAACTGACAATAACAACAATAATAGTAATATCAATAATTATAAGAATAATGACACATTGTAACGATTTTCCATAGCCTATCTTAAACTCATTAGTGTCTGTATTATATATTGCAACAATGGGCTCTGACATTGTTGAAATATCATGAATTGGCCTCTACAAATGAATCGATCATTAACAGTTCTTTGGTCTGGTTCCTTGCATGTAAGATGAACTACCATTGATAGACATTGATCCACACAGACGAACATTAGTATCTTTCTTCATTTCATTTCTCTTTTAAGTAACGGACACTCAAACATACTACATTTACATTCTAGTAATAGAATTATACAGCTATATACATGCAGACATCAGGTGTAAGGCAGTGTATCTATGTGTATCTTTATATAGTTTATTTTGTGCAGGTCTATATGAGTATGTAAGAATAATATGCTATGTGTTCTGTGCATGAGTCCACATGTACATTTTTGAGTGTGTCTTTATAAAAGTCTATGTTTATATATTGATGAAAGATATATAAAAAAAATATATAAAGCAAAATAGTAGTAGGTGAGTGAAAGACAAGATCAAAAAAATTATCTGTGACATTATCTTCATCATAACTCTGTGTGTGTGTGTGTTTTGTTGAGGCAAAACCAGGGTTAATCTTGTATAAAATAATATGGGTCCTGCCTGACAGAGAATCTGTTTACCTCTCTACATACGCCCATCAACATGGTGAGACCTGGCATGATAATTTGAGGGGCAAGGTTTCACAAGGCCAGATTCTCTTCCCTGACACCCAACACAAAAATTCACGGTAGGTCCACTGAGTATTTTTATTGAGACACTTTCTCTAGGAAGATTGCCATTCAATGCTTCAGACCTTATTCTTCTTGTACCTCTTACATATATATATATATATATATTTTTTTAAAAAATCATCTCACCCCAAGCCAGGCATTCCATTGCCACTATTGCGCATGGGGCTACATAGGGGAAGGTAAAGAGAAGGAGTGGTTAGACATAGGGAATGTCAGGAGGAAGGTGACAGATGAGTAAGGATAGCGAGGATGAGGGTTGGGCAGATGGGAAGAGTGTTTGATAGAATGGGAGCATGTTAGTTTGTTAGGAGTATGTATATATATATATATATATATATATATATATATAATATGAAAATGTAACTAGTACACAGGTGATTACAGAAAATGAAAGTGAAGGAGAAGACTGAGAATAGGGAGGATTGAGGAAAGGACAAAAGATAAAAGAGATTCAAGAAGACAGAAGATGGCAATTAATGTTTGATTTAAAATTTTGAAGAGAAGCTAGTAATTGGAAGGGAGCTCCACAAGTGAGAAAAGAAACTGCTGGTGTAGAAATCGTGGTTTCATTGAGCTATTTCAACAGTAAAAGGGTGGGACCTATATGCCAATCTAGTAACATGCTTAAATTTATATAGCTGAGCACCAGGGAAAAAAGCTTGTTAGAGCAATTGTCATGAAAATATTTGTAAAAGAGACAAAAAGAAGCCACACAACATCAGTGAGAAAATGACTGAAGTCAAGATGCCTGGTCAGGATTGACTACATTACTGATCTGTCTTTAGAGAATCTCTAAATGTATAGCAGAAGCACCAGACCAATTGTTTGACTGGACACTCGAATTCAAGAATGCCTGTCTCCTAGGGTGGCTAGCTAATCTCTATTGAAGATGCTTTCTCAGGCACATTTTGTGTTTGTTCAACATCCAAAGAGGCCACCTGTGATTTATACTGCAACTATGCTGAGTGAACCTTAGTTACAGTTTCTGTTGAGAGTGTGAACAACATTCTGAATGCTCAAACCCTCGATCACAATGACTTGTGACTTCATGCTCGCACAACCATCGATGGTTCCCAAAAGATCCTGTCTATCCAATTTCACTCAAACTGCTTTGGTTAACCTGTGGTATGGTTTTCAGACACTTTCCAAAGGTACCGCATGCTATGATCACCTCCTCTAAACCAATAGCATCAAGAAGTCACCTTCCTTTGTCAAATCGACCATGGTGAGCTTCTAACCACTCGACCACATGTCCATGACAGACCAGATATAGTAGCAGTATTCTATGCATATTAAAATAATTTTAAAAAATCAGAAGTGATGTAAACACAGTTTCAAAATTGGCATTTGTAAATAGTCAGTTAATTGTCATATGGGATATACACTTAGGCAATCATATCTCAATCGATGACTGACTTGGCAGATTTTCCCATAGTAGGTTGCCATTTCTTTCAGCAGTAGACTTGTTGCTAACCCAAGCTATAAAACTCAATCTGTCCTGTTATTTAATTTATAACTGGAGGGAGAAGAAATGGATTAATACATTTCTTAAGGGTATTTGTGTACAAATGAATGAAACAAATTCAACTGGAATTTGAACTCGGCTCTCAGATTTCCCATTTCTAGTTGATATCCATTATACCACAACACACATTTGTAAGCACACAGATAATTTTCAATAACTAACACACTAACTCGCACCCATTTTCTCAAACACTCTTCCTATGTACCTCCTTACTCATCTATCACCCTCCTTCTGACATTTCCTATATCCAATCACTCTCTCAGCACCTTCCCTTATGTAAACCCCTACGCTATAGTGGCAGTGGAATGCCTTGCTTGGAGTGAAATGATTAAAAAAAAAGCAAAAAAACTGTAAAAGTCAATGATTGATATTTTATACTATATTGATTTAATGAATAAGACCCCATTTCTAAAATGATAATAAATCAATATTTTTTTTGCTTTTGGCCTAAGGAGCGTCTATAGAATGCTACTCTAAAAAGCTGATTCCCTAGAATATTTTTCCCTATTTTTTTACACGTGAACCACTCTACTTAATTAGTTCCCTAATATTATGTGGGAGAATTGAAAAACAAAAATCAATGAAAGCAAACATAAAATAAAATTAAAAACCTGAGGGTCTCTGTACCTTTAACATTCCAATGTAAAATGGCAACAGGCATTCTTCTCAAATCTGTGCCACTTCATTTGGTATTCTTGCAGATTTTTAATAGTGCTATGTTCTTCATCATTCCATTCCTAATTTGGGTTCCCCTATGTCAGTAAATGCTGGACAATCTTATCACAGATGAACAAGAGGCTTGAAGCAACAGAAATATGGTTCTACAGATGGAAGCTGAGAATACCATGAATGGAACTGGTGAGCAATGACAAAGTCACTTACAGAATATGATGATAAACTATGTCCAGCAGTAAGGCCTCTGATTGGGAGGTTTTGAGGGACGTAAAACTACCTCTTAATTGCTGTTGTCTCCAGGTTCAATCTGACCTGGTGGTAGCACCTGTTAGGCTCCAAACTATGGTCAAATAGTTAACTCCCAAACTGTGAACTATATTAACTATACTACAAAAGTACAAAAATACATTTTCAAAATAAAAAAATAAAAAATTACAGCAATGCATTTTTGTATAAGAAATTACTAATGCTTTCAAAAAATTAAATTTCAGCACTAAATGACCCATAAAGAGTAGATATGCTGCTAAACAAACAAAATAACAAAGTCCTAGAGACAATAGTCACACAGAATAAACAAAATTATACTTAAAATCAGGAAGAGACAGCTGAAATTGCTGGGACACATAATGAGGAAGGAAGGTTTGGAAAATTTAATACTCACAGGATAAATTGAAGGTAAAAGAAATAGAGGAAAGCAATGCACAATTTACTTGGTGAGTTTGAGTGAGTGGATGTCAGAGCAGACAAAAGTTACTAAGAGTCTTAAAGAACAGGAAATTATGGAGAGCTATGATCACCAATATCTTGTAAGGAACACACCACATATACCCTTGTGAAAATTAATTGAAACAACTGCTTTAGTTTCCTTTGTTTTACCATATGGTCAGTTTTAGACCCACTGGAGTTACAGGGTGTAATTGATTTCTACTTTTTCCTCAGATTAAGTCATTTGCAGTAGTGTGCAGTAATATGAATCTTTTTTCAGAGTGTATGATGAAATTTGTTTGGCCTTGAAAAATATTGCATCATCTGTGATTTCATCAGATTTTTATCAGGCCCAGACACTAATGTTTCAACTGTTGATTAGTTGTCCTATGGCCATTGTCTCTGATGCCAAAAGACATACAAAAATTGTAACACTGCACAAACACACTGGCAAGCCTTACAGAGAGATCACAGCCTTTGGTGCCAGCCTCTCAACTGTTAGTCATGTCATCAAGGCAAAAAAACAAAATGGATCCATCAGTTCAAGATGTAAAGGAAAATGCAGTCGGAATAGAAAAACAATGCCAAGAGACAAAATATATACGTGACCAGGGAAAGTGTCAAAGATCCTAGGAAGACAGTATTTATTTTGCTTGATTTAATTTGTGCAAGTATGTAAAACAAAACAGACTTCTCTAAATTCTCATTGTAAGTGCATGTTCCCAGTATGATAATGACTATGAGCACTACTGTCACTCTCCTATTTCACAGTTTTTTTTCTCAATTAACAGTTTATTAGTCTGAAGAAGTCCCTACTCAGAACAAAACATGTCACTTATAAGTTTTTCAGTTTTCTTATTCAGTTACCCACCTATGTTCATCATCATCGTCTTCTATGTGCCGCATACTTTTTGTTTCCATTTTGTTTCCATTTTCTCCAAAACCTCATTGTGACTCACATATTCAGTCCATGGTATCCGCAGCATCCTTTTGTAGAATCCCATTTTTGTTGCTTCAAGGCTCTCCTTCATGAAGTGGAGGCACAAAAGAGGAAAGTTTATGAGAATAAATAATTTTAATTCTAGTTTTCGAAAATTGCGAGGATGTAGGCAAAATCTTTTTACATACCTGTCTGACAACATCCGACATGTATTAAAGCAATGAACAATTGTTAAATATATGTGTGCAGAATATTTGGGATGGTATAGTGTGTGATAGTGTGCGTGTATGTTTATCTTGAAACATTAGATTGTAACATTGTGACATTAGTTAATATAAGTATATATGTGATGATTTTATATTTGGATTCTTTATTTCAATTATTTTTATGCATTTGTAGACATAAGTTAGATTCATGAAGAATGGATCTGTAGTAAAAATGGTGCTGTCCTAACAGAGGACAGAAGGTGCAACACTGAGATCTGAAGGTGTATTGGTATGGCCAAGGATGCATTTCAAATGCTAAACAGAGTACTGAGAGACAGGAAGTTTTCATTGGAAACAAAGAAAAGAGTAATGGACTGTTATGTGATATCTGTCCTTTAATATGGCAGTGAATGCTAGACAATCTCCTCAATGACAAACAATAGATGGGAAGCAAAAGAAAGCATGGAGCACCCAATGAGAATTGAACTCACAACTCAGCTGTAAATGATCTAGAGAGACAAGCTGACTAACCATCTCAAAGTGACCCAGTTTGATTTTTATAAGTGCCAGTCTAAACTATGCATATTGAATACCTCTAAAACCGTGATACACATGCTGTAAAAGGTGGTGAACACAGACAACTGGAGTGGGGTAAAAAGAGGATTTATTATACACGTGCGTACAGTTCGCGCTCTCTCGTTCGAAAGTGCCGTACACCGTTTTTCGGTGGTAAAACTAACTCCCTTTTGTGAAGAGTGTCCAAGGGAGACAACTTGGTAAAGTTAACACATGCTATATAAATATGTTCATGTTTTAGTTACTTAAAGAGGAGCCCAAAATGCCAAAATACAAAAATAAAGCAGGTACAATATTTTAAATATCTGGAAGTGTTCTAACAGAGGACGGAAAGTATGACATTGAGATCCGAAGGTGAATTAGCATGACCAAGGATGCATTCCAGAAGCTGAATAGAGTATTGAGAGACAGGAAGATTTCACTGGAAACAAAGAAGAGAGGGCTGGACTGTCATGTGATATCAGTCCTTCAATATAGCAGTGAATGCTGGACAATCTCCTACAGAAGATGAAGATGAAAGACTTAAAACAACTGAAATGTAGTTCTACAAAATAATGCTAATGATACCATGAACAGATCATGTGAGCAATGATGAGGTTTTAAAAAGGATGGACATGAAAAAAAAAACTTAACATCAGGAAAAGACAGCTGAAGTTCCTGGGACATGTGTAGTGAAGAAGAACGGTTTGGGGAATCTGATGCTTACAGGACGGATAGAGTAAAAGAGAAACCAGGGAAAGCAACACATGATATACTTGATGGGCTTGAATAGATGGATGGCAAAGCAGGGTTTGAGTGATATAACAAGAGAAGGGTTGTGGTGTAATGAATAGGTAATGAATATGTATACACCTTGGTTCCCCCTCACTGGAATGTGATCGGCTGGTGTCAGCCATAAATATAGACTAAGGCGAGGATGTCCAGAAAGATCCAGAGATTTTCCACCAAAGGTCTATTGGTCTACCACTATTGACTACGCCTATGTCTCAGGATACTGCATACGACGAGTACTGTCTATTACGTCTATGGATAGATTGTCCTACCTGGTTACACTTACCTAAGTCACTTAACTACCTTGAATGATATATATATATATATATATATATCTTTCCAGGACTTATCAGATTGTTAAGAGCTACAAGAGACAGAGAGATGTGGAGGGCCATGGTCACCTACATTCTGAAGGAACACGTCACATAGAAGAAAAAGAATGTAATATACATCCATTGCGTATGACGAGTACTGTCTATTACGTCTATGGACTAGCTTGTCCTACCTGGTTACATTTGCCTAAGCCACTTAACTACCTTGAATGATATATATATATTCCTTTCTAGGACTTATCAGATTGTTAAGAGTTGCAAGAGATAGGGAGATGTGGAGGGCCATGGTTGCCTACATTCTGAAGGAACATGTCACATAGAAGAAAAAGAATGTAATACACATCCACAAACACACAAGAGATAAAAAAATCAGCCTCACACAAATAACTAGCACAAAAATTAATTTTTAATTTAATATAATTATACTGAGAATGAGAAAATCTGCAATCAATTGCTGATACGTCTTTACAAGTGGACAAAATGATTACAAAATGGTTTATTTACAAAACTCCAGGATGTAACATCAATCAGCTAAGTGACAGATTGTATTTGTACTTAAAATATTTATATATATCTATACTAGCAGTATAGCCCAGCATTGCTTGGGCGTAATGAAAGCTTTAAAACTAATCCATGGTCCTGGAGCTCGGACTCTTTGAACGTTGGCACGAAAGACTAAAAAGCAATAGTTGTTTCCAGTTAAAGTGAAACCATAGACTGAAAGAAAAATGAATGGATGTCAGTCAAATTTTGATTTCCTGTTATCGATATCAAATAAGTTTTTTTCGTTGTAAACTGAATTTTGAAGGCTAAATAAGTCCTCTGAGTAAATGGTATCATGGCTGAGACTAAGAACTACAATTATACCTACTCAGAGCCAAACCCAAAGCAAAAACTAAAATAAAAAGGCTGAAAAAATACAGATATACAGGCAGATAAACAGGCACACAGACAAACATCTTGCCTTTTATATATATATATATTATTGATTTTCTGCACTATTGTAAGAACTGCAACCTTGAAACTTCTGAATATCATTTCTCATGTCTTTGTTTATGAGTGTATCAAACGTGATTAAAATCGGACCACTCCTTATATAACCTGATTTTTTCGATTATCGATTTTCAATATTTATCGGGGATACCTTGACACAAAGCCTAGCTAAGAACACTCACATACGCTTATAGTACAACTGTGTACATTTTCAAGAAAATCAGTTCAGCTGTCTCGGAGTCTATCAGTAACGGATACACACACACATACACACGCACACACGCACACACACACACGCAGACAAATTTCCATTTACAAATAAGTTTAGATTAGATAGATAGATATATATAAAATTTAGTGTATCGAGGCAGCAAATAATTTTCTACAGATATACTGTTAAATATAAGAGACAATGAATGTCTATTATGTTTAATCATGAGTTGTTCTAAACATCATATTTTGGCTTTAATTTCAGTTGAAAATAAAGACAAAAATTCTCCAATATTTGGATAATTTTTTATTAAGTGGGTTCTAACCTTTTGGCTCACCTGAGCCATCTTCAGAGAGGTTATAAGTTGCTTAGCAGAGTTTTATGTCAACACAAGATAAAATCGTCGCTGATGGTGGATGTTTTTGTGTTACCGTACTTATAATCTGTCTGATATTACCTACATGGTTGTGTTTTTCTGAGAAATGTTGTTTAATTGTACTCTGATCAGAAAGGTGATAGGTAAGTCTATGGGAGAACATTTTTTGTCTTTATTTTCACCTGAAATTAAAGCCAAAATACGATGTTTACAATGGATCATGATTAAACATAATAGACATTCATTGTCTCTTATATTTAACAATATAACTAAAAATGGACATGTCTGTCAATCTGTATATGTGTTTGTGTGTCTTCATTCAAACAAACTCTACTCCTCCAAAACCCTTGGTCTGATTTCAACCAAAATTGGGTCACTTATTGATCATGACATGAACCTCTGATGTACGCAAAATTTTTTGAATCGATTTACAGAGTACAGCAGAAATCACTGAAATGCTTAGAATTTATGAACTCTTCTCCTCCTCTGAGACACATCTAGCGAATTCAACTAAAATTAGGTAACTTGTAGATCAAGGTCCGAACCTTTGATCTACACAAAATTTTTTTGAATCAATGTAGAGGGTTCATAAAAAATAAACAACAAACATAATTTTGTGTGGTCTCTTGTGCACTTTAATGCATTCCTCCAAGACGCTTCACTTAAACTCAACTAAGATCAAGTCACTGGTCTGATGTTTGATATGCAAACAAAAATTTCAATTGACACAAAGGATACACCAAAAGTTAATGGAAAATGTTGCTTTTTACGATTGTTTATTGCTCAGAAATGCTTAGTTGTATTTCGACAAAAATTGGGTTTTTTATTGTAACTTCTACCTTATCATATGCCATAACAATTTCATGTTTTCTACAAGGTGTCAAACCCACTGACATTGCAGGAACAATGCATTCACTTCTTCTGCAACACAATATCATTGCATTACATTACAGGCTCTTGAAATGACCACCCTTTTTCTTCCAATTGTACATACCTCATTCACATTTATTGACAAAATTGACCAAGCTTGAAATTCATTTTACAAATCCAACAAAAACCAATACTCACTTTGCATTTTTGAACTTACATGTCACAGCAACCTCTTTTTGAATAAGCACTTGACCTTACCATTTCAACATTACCAATAAAAAACCCCAAGCAATGTTGGGCTATACAGCTAGTATATTCATAAAGGAAAACTCAACACATCATCTAAAGTGGTTATAAATGATAATTTATTTTGATGAACTAATGTGCTCATTTCTCAAGTCCACGATTTTGTTTGGTTTACATTTCCTCATAACATCCCAAAAGTTTTCAAAAGAGAATTCAAGTAATATGAGCCAGAATAGAAATCTTTAAGTTTATCTTGTAAGGGTCACAAAGGTTAGGGTAGAAAGAGTTCATTGGACAGAATGAGTGACCATAAACTAAGTACTCACACACACTCACCCACACATATATGCATATATATATATATATATATATATATACACACTCACACACACACCCATCCATATATACATACAATTATCTTATGGATATACACCCACCTATGAAGACCAGATATACACATATACACACAATTAATACAAACACATATACAAAATTGGACTAGCAAACTTCACATATTCATACAAAAAGGACCTATATTCAATAACATACATGACAAAGTAGTTATACACATATACATGCATATATGTTAAATACATAGGAAGACTTAACCACAATTTCCTAAATATGCAACAATTCATCTTCATCTATATGCCATGTTCCTTCAGGATATAGATGATCATGGCTTTCTACATCTCCCCATCCCTTGTCGCTCTTAATGCCCCTTCTCCTGTTATCTCACTCAATCCCCACTCCACCATCCATCTGCTTAAGTCCATCATGTATGTCACATGTTGCTATCCACTTGTCTCTCTTCTCGCTACCTGTCTTGTGTGCATCAGGTTCTCCAATACCTCCTTCCTCATGACATGTCCCAAAGATTTCAGCCATCTTTTCCTGTTGTTAAGTATCAGTTTCCTCTTTGGGTTCATTCTCTCCAAAATCTTGTCGTTACTTGTGTGGTCTGTCCATGGTATCCTCAGCATCCTTCTGTAAAACTACATTTAAGTTGCTTCAAGTCTTTTCTTCATCTATGATGAAATTTTTCAGCATTAACTGCCATATCGAAGAACGGACATCACATAACAATCCAGTACTCTCTCCTTTGTTTACAGCAAAATTTTCCTGTCTCTTAATACACTACTCAGCTTCTGGAATGTATCATTAGTCATGCCAATGTACCTTTGAATCTTCATATTGCACTTTCCATTCTCTGTTAGAACACTTCCCAGGTATTTAAATTTCTTTATCTGTTTGATTTTGGTATAACCAACTTGTAGTTGGCATTTTGGGCTCCTCTTTTCACTGATTACCATTCATTCAGTTTTCTTGTAGTTGACATGTAGTCCTCTTTTCCCGCATTTCTTAACTACTTCCTGTAGGAGGTCTTGTAGTTTTTTTCCTGTATCAGCTATCAGCACTGTATCTTCTGTGTATCTTATATTGTTCAGATTGTGGCCACCAATGACAAATCCTAGCAGGACTTCTAGAGCTCTAAGAATGGTCAATTATCAAAGAATAATTTACACAAAATGAAAGAGTCTATGAGTGTCATTGAGTGAGAGTATTTGAATTCTGGTACCAAGGAACATGTATCAAAGCAAATTTCAATTCAAATTTCCTCAATACACAAATAATTCCCAAAGAATGATCAACACAAAATGAGAGTGAACCCACAAGTATGATAGAGTGGGATAAACTTAGAATTCTATTTAACAAGTAATTTAAATTTATTTTTATGGCAGCATTTAAAGATGTTTTCATTTTGCTGGTTTAATAGTTAACTAGTTTTTCTGAATTTGTTTATTCTAATTTTTTTATCTAAGCATAAATTACATCTATTTCTGAAGCAATTGGTGGTTTGAGATTTACCATAATTTTCCATTCATTCTGTGGAGAGAGATTTCTGTCTTTTAATTCCCAGAAATATTTAGCAAATATTACTTTTTAAATTAGGAAAATTAATTACAATGTGTTAGAACATTTTACCTGACACATTATGTCCAATGAAGTCATAAAGAATGAAATGCATCACAAAATTTTTTTCCACTTTGTTATTAATTTTCATTGTATTCATTGTACTGGTATATAAAAATTTATATATCATCTTCTCTACAATGTTCACATGAAGCCTCTTGAGCTCATCATTGATAACTGCAGTTTTCCTGGAATCATTGATATCCTGAAGGTCTTCAGATAGGCCAGTCGGCATAGCCTGGACATTCCAACAGCCCGGTTTTAGAGCTGGTTTCCTTTGAGATTTCTTGTTGTTGCCTGGTGCAAATGTTACAGTCTCCTTGTCGAATGTCTCCTAACCTCCATGCAAGCCAGGGTAATGTGATATGATGGATAGGTTGTTACCCGTGTAGTATGTCCCCACTCTGTAAGTCACTGATTGGACCAAAGGAATGACAGGGTTGTTACAATTTGGAACCGGTGCCATCACAGAAGTTGAATACAACAATGAACTGCCTTCAGGACTTTGTCTCCAGATTTTATCTCAAGATTTACTCCTGAAGTTTGAAATGAGGGTTTTCTTTCCGCTAGGTAAACTGTTTACTCAGGTTGATGAGCTTCACCTGCCTGAAGCAACTGGTTATGAGGTGCCAGTGACACGCTTTTCACCCCTTCTCCTGTCTGTAAAAGCAGTTCTCCGATAAGCATGCCAGAAGCTGGACTTAGTTGTTGGTGCTATGGAAGCATTTTATAGATAGTGGGAGCTTATCCCCACTATCACACCCATCTATGGCAACCTTGTATCTTCAGTTATATATTCATTAAACTCATTAAAAATATTTGTCTATATTTTTGAGAGGAGGTAGTATTTATACTATTTACATTATTTGGACTATTGTTCTCATCTTTACTGCCATGTTTACAATGTTTCAGTCATTGTACACTCCAGCCTTCATCAGGTGCTAGGAATTTCAAACTGAACCCTTTATTACAATCATTGGGGTATATTAACTTAATTAAGACCCTTACTCATTGAAGATTTGCTCTAAAACTAGGTTGGATAAAGAATTCAGGTTTATTATAGTATTTACATTATTTAGACTATTGTCTGCATCTTTGTTGCCATTTGTACAACGTTTCGAACAATCCTTCAGCATTTGTCTATATTTCTGAGATGAGGTAGAATCATTAAAAATAGTTATCATTATCAACAACTAATACAAAAAACATAGTCTTTCTAAGAATGAATATCATAGAAATTGTATCAGAGTGTTTTTTATTGTATTGCTTTCTTTTGTTTTTTCAAGAAAAATATTGTAATTTAAAAAAAAAATTCACACATAAGTAACATATATTTCTATACAAATTTAAAAATCATTTGTTTTGATTAATTTAAAATCTTTTCATCTTATAGGTGATTTGTTATATTGAACATAAATTTAAAAGTTATGACCTTCAGACTAATATTGTATCATTGAGCTATATCTGTAACAGGTCTAAGTATTTAACTTTAGACCTGTTGACTTCCAGCCTAACGAATTAACAAATGAGCTAATCTGTGTGCACTGATGTTTTATCAGTTAACTACTGAATAACAAATATGTAAAGATAATTTTTAGTCTTGAAGTTAACATTATTTCAGGACATGTGACTAATGGCCTCTGTACTTATTCTTTATTTAGATTTTTTTAATAATTTCATTTTCAGTCATGAGTAAGGTGATAATGCCACTAAGACACAAAAAGTCAAAAAGAATGGGAAGTAAGAAGAAAAGACAATAAAACAGCAGTTTCAAAACTTTTTCTCCGAAATGCATTTTTCGAAATGAAAATTTGCTCATTCCTCACCAAATTTTATGTAATAAAAAGTACATAAAAAAGAAAACAGAGAGAATGTTAAATGTTAATAGAAGTCAGAATATTATGATTGATAACTCTCTTCTTCAATTTGTGAACTCAAGTTACGATATTCTTAATACTTGATATAATGGCAAAATTATCACAATGATAAAATTGATCAATAATTATTTATAACTGTTTATAATGGATCTCATGCATGCAATTACAAGCAATTTATAATAATATTTGAAATTTTGAAATCATATCTATTTATGGCATGTGATTTTTTGAAACTTTTTCTAAATCTTTGATTGTTTTTCTATCATTCTGCCTCACCTCTTCCACTGTGTGGTGTCCGATTCAGAAACCACTGCAAAAAAAGAATAGGGTTCAAAAAGACACATACTGTTTCACACTGAATTAAAAATTTTGAAGACTGTCAGTCAGTTAAATGTCATACATGATACATGTATGGGCGATCATGTCTCAAAAGTGACATAACTGACTGGGCAGAAGATTATCCTGCAGTAAGTTGTTATTACTATCTGCAGTCAACTGGTTGCCAGCCAAGGCTATAGAACCCAATCCGTCCTGTTATTTAACCTTTAAAAGAGACAGATTAATACCTTTCCCAAGGGTATTTGTGCATAAGTGAATGCAAAGAATTCAACGGGAATTCGAACTTGGCTTCCTGATTTGTCATTCTGAGTCAATATCCACTGCACCACAACGCACATCCGCAATTCACAACGCACATCCACAATGCCACTCGAGTAAAATAGTTAAATTCACACAGTTAAGTTACAAGGAGGAGAGTTCATTAAAAGAACTGTCATGAAAATATTTATAGAAAAGACAGATGGAAGCCACATCATGAGGGAGAGAAAGGGACTGAAGTCAAGAAGCCATATCAGGATTATTGCCGGTTGAAATTTATCAAATATTTTTCTTTAAAATATTTTCCAGAAAATTAGATTCCTCAAATCTGCTGTTATCACTTTTTCTATTATTAATGGAAATTTCTTTCCAAACATTATGTTTGAGGCTAAATCCAACAATTTAATAAAATATAATCAAATAAGATTAAGTTTATAATCTTTATAAGATTTACTCTGTAAATATTATTTACATTATGGTTATCCAGTAGATTTTGCTATGGAGTAAAGAGCCACAGTCTCACCAAACTAGGGCTATAGCTTTACCACACTAGATATTACTAGCTCAATACCCAATCAGTTTTGAATTCATAATTGTATTTCTCCTAGACTGATTGCCAGCCAAGGCTAAAGAGAGCAGTCTGCTCCATTATCAACCCTAACTAAGGAAAGAAGAGATAGATTAATACCTTCTGAAAGGTAAGTGTGCAAAAGTGAATGCAATGACCTCAACTTGAATTTGAATTCAACATCCTTATCCCACTTTCTAAGCTGATAACCACTGCGCTACGTGCCCACCCAAATATTGTTTAATGAAGGAATATTATTTGGATGTATTTCTGCATAAAAGTCAGTCAGTTGCCATATGTGATACATGCCTTGGACGATCATGTCTCTTTCAAGACATGACTGACTGGGCAGAAGATTATTCTGCAGTAGGTTGCCATTGCTTTCTGCGGTAGACTAGTTGCCAGCCAAGGCCTTAGAATCCAATCTGTCCTATTATTTAACCCATAACTAAAAGGATGAGACGGATTAATATCTTTCTTAAGGGTATTTGTGTGTAAGTGAATGCAATGAATTCAACTGGAATTCAAACCCGGCTTCATGATTTCTCGTTCCAAGCCAATATCCACTGCAGCTCAAATCACTTTTGCAATAAATATCAAAGATAAATTTTCTTGGTTAACCCTTTCTTTAAAAGATATTAAACATTTTTAACTAGTTTTGATTATTTAGGATTTAAAACCATTATTTTTGAATAAGGAAAGCCTGCAATGAAATGCTAAAAATATCTTTATAAGAAATGAAAAGTATTAATGCTTTAAGAATTAGTAAATTATTTATGCCAGACACAAGGCTTGAGAACCCAGAATGAATCAAACTCACTACTCAGTAGTAATTACCTGTGAACCAACCTTATTTGCTGTACCCAAACATTGATGCAATATGCTTGGTGGCATACTCTTGGACATATTTCATTATCTTGAATTGATAAGTAGTCAATTTTAAGTGTGAACAAATACTGATAAAAAGGAAGTACTTGTTTGTCAAGAGATAAATGTTGGTTTCTTTATTTTCTCTGTTTTTGTTATGGACTTGGGTAGAAAAGAATAAAACAAAACAACTCTGAATACCAAACTGATGAAGAGAAGGCAGTAAAAGTCAATTGCTCTGATTCTTTGAGGAACCTTTTTGAAAATCAATGAGAAAAATACATAAAAAGAAAATAAAAAGAGAAAGTCTGCAAACAGTTCATTCTTTCGTTTTTTGTTTTTTTTACTCAATTTACTCCAAGGCAATAAACTGTTGATGATCAGAGATTGGCAGCTGATCTCTCATTTGATCTAGCACTAACTTCTCAGTGGGGGGAAAAACTGGCTGGTTACATTCAATGCCTCAAAAATCAAACTAGTTCATTCCATCAATGCTGATTCCTCCTTGTTTCGTCTTAGTGCAAACTGCTAGCAAAGTGGCCATGTTTATACTGTAACAACAGTAAGAAAACTGGTGCATTCAAGCTCAAATTTTGATCATGTCCCCACAATAATACCGACTAAAAGTACACATAAACTGAAGGCAAGATGACAAACCTAAAGATATGTTATGGTGAAAGTTCTGCTACTTTTTTACCTACACTCATACATTAAGAACATTTTCAACCTGTTCTGCAGTCATTTCTGTAACAGAAAAGCAATGTGGTGTTTCAGCAGGATAATGGGTAAAATACAAGAGATTACTGAAAATGAAAGAAAATAAGAACATTACTGAGAGGAAAGGACATTAAAAGAACAGTTATCAGGAAGACAGATAACGGAAATTAATGTATGTATGCATGTGTGTGTGTGTGTGTGTGTGTGTGTGTGTGTGTGTGTGTGTGTGTGTGTGTGTGTGTAACAAACTGACAAAATGTTTTCAAACCAACTGCAGGCTATTTGGATACTGTGACAGACAGACAGACAGACAGACAGACAGATAGATAGATAGATAGATAGATACATACATACATACATACATACATACATACATACATACAGTGACAAATCTGGATAGATAGATAGATAGATAGATAGATAGATAGATAGATAGATAGAAATAGGTTAGATAGGTAGATTACAATGAATAGAAATAGATTAGATAGATAGATAGATAGATAGATAGATAGATAGATAAACAGAATTAGATAGATAGATAGATAGATAGATAGATAGATAGATAGATAGTAGGTAAAACAGAATTTGTGAAATTTCAAATTTCAATGTTCAAACTTTTGCTGCAGTTGCTCATCTTTTTTCATTATCTGAGAATTACCATGATATAAACTATCATGATTTTTAATACAATGCTGTCCTCCTACACTGGTTGTCAAGCAAGGCTAGAGAATCCAGTAAGAGTAGGTTAAAGAGAATTGGTGAAATTTCAGTTTAAAGTTCAAATTTCTGTAGCGCATTTTTTTACTGATGAATCCATTTTTTCTTGCACTCTTTCTCTCTTGCACACACACACACGCTCTCTCTCTCTCTCTCTCTCTCATACACTCTCTCTCATACACACCCTCACTCTCTCTCATACACACCCTCACTCTCTCTCTCTTTCTTACACACACGCTCTCTCAGAAACTCTCTCTCTCTCATGTACACCCTCATTTGCTCTCACACACATCTCTCTCACATGCACACACTCTCTCTCATGCACACACTCTCTCTCTCTCATGCACATCCTCACTCTCTCTCACACACTCTCTCTCATACACCCCTTCTCTCACACACTCTCTCATGCACACCGTCACTCTCTTTCACCCTCTCTCTCACACACTCTCTCACACACTCTCTTTCATGTATTTTTTCTTTCATGCACACCCTCACTCTCTTTCACATATACACTCTCTCACACACATACCCTCTTTCTCACACACACTCTGTCTCATCAGATATCTTACCAAAATGACTTGTCACTGTCACAATGGCTAACAAAAAGAATGAGTGAGTAAACACTCATGTAAACTACAACACTCCCATATCTACCTTTCTTGCCAAGGTAGTAGCAGTAAAAGCTGTTACCCCTATAGCCAACCTTGAAAGGTCAATGTATGATTAAAAAATACAAAAAAAAAAAAAAACAGAAACGAAGAGCAAAACATTATAAATAATTGAAATAGATTTTCAGGGGAAAAGGTTTTCGTTTCTAGAAGAGATTGACTCAAAGAGAAAATTCTCTATCAAATAAAAAGTTAGATCAATGGATTAATTTGCAAGAAAATTCTCTTATGGGAAAAAACGGTTCGCCTGACCTTTAGTAAATACTGCAAAGCTAATCTAATCACAAACCAAATAAAGATATGTCTGTATAAATTCATGAAGATAAACCTTATTTATAATATCTTTTGAGTATAGTTGTGAGATTAGATAAGGATATATATATCAATGAATCAAAACTTTATTACCACCTGACTCATCAAAAAATAAATTTCCAAAACAGAATCTATGGTCTGGAATTACAATGAAAGCAGTGATGGCACATTTTTTTAAATTGGTGCTACCTCATGCAAGGGAATAAAGCCACTAAGACTGTTGGGGTGCTCTCCACCTTTGTCTACAGTAATGGACTGTGCTAAGCACTACATAAAGTAGTGGTGATGATACCACGGGGAAGACCTCGGAAGTCATCCGAGTGAACAAGTCAGTCAGGTATTTCCAGTATTGGACCGGAAGTGTTCTATTGGTCAGACTCTTACGTCTCACGACAATACAGTCTACTAAACCCTTGTTCTGTATTCTACTAACGACCTCTTTATAAATACTACTCTTCCTGGTAATACATGTACTTTATACAATTACGTTGTTTGTATTTATTTCACCATAATTCTTACATGCAACATAACAAAGACATAATGTTTTGCAGGGTGTGGAAGAATATTTTTTCTTTTTTTTATAATCATTTCACCCCAAGCAAGGCAGTACTGCCACTGGTGCACAGGGGGTTGCATAAGAGGAGAGCGATGAGAAAGAGGAACAAGTTGTAGGGGTGTCAGAGAATGGGTAAGAGAAGGATGAGAACACTGGTGTGAATGGGGCTGCATGAGAGTAGAGTAGATGAAGAAAAGAACATGAGGGAAAGGATGCAAGTCAGAGAGATAGGAGATGGCAATTGACCTTACATTTAAATTGTTGGAGATTGTAGCTGTCAGGGAAGCAAGTATACGGAATGGAATTCCACAGGTGGGAAGTGCAAGAAATGAAGCTGCTAGAAGTTGCGGTTACATTTTATTGGTTTCACTGTAAAAGGGTGGGACCTAGTTGCTAGTCTAGTAGCTCAAGTAAATTCATGCAGTGTGGGCACCAGGGAGCTAAGCTCATTGGAGCAGAAGCCGTGAAAGTATTTGTAGAAAAGACAGAGGGAAGCCACATTACATCAGTGAGAAAGTGACTGGAGTTAATCAACCAGGTTGGGATTGATCACATTGCAGATTCTCTGTTGGATTTTGTCAAGAAGTCCAAGACGAATAGTAAGAGCACTCGACCAGATGTGGTAGTAGTATTCAATGCACGGGCGGATGGTAGATTTATATATGCACAGGATGAATTCAGATGTGAAAAACTGAAAACTGGCCCTACACAGTGAACCAATCTTCCTAGCAGCAGATTTAGCTATGGATTTGATGTAGTCATTCCACTTGAGGTCTGCTGAGATAGTTAAGCTGTGGAAGTGAAATGTTTTGCTTTCAGGGAGACTAACCTAGCCCATGCTAATGTGGGATAGGAGCAATTGTCTATTGTCTATGGGGGTTAACAGATCGCAGCTTCAACTGGAACAACTGGATTAGATCAAACATTTGTCTAGTTATTCCATAGACTCATGGCTTGTATAGTATGCCATCATATCAGACTCTGTTAAACACTTTGGTGATATCTAGGGCAACAGCTCGAGCTTCACTGTTCTTATTGAGAGCCTGGTATATATACTCAGTGATGGTCATTAGCATATCCACTGTAGATCTGGTGAAGTGGAAACCATATTTTTTGTCAGATAAGAGACTGTGGGCTGTAAAATGTTGAACCATTTTGGCACTGATAATAGCCACAAACACTTTGCAAAAAATTGCTAGGAGACTGATAGGGCGATAATTAGAGGTGTCCAAGGGTTCTTCAGAATTCTTAAATACAGGAACCACAGAGGAAGACTTCCAGCAAGCAAGAAGGCAAGAAGCAGAGAAGTAGTAGTTGTAGAGCTTAGAGAGGACAAAAGAAAGTTTGGGGGCACATTTCTTCAGGATAATGATTGAAATTCCATCACCTCTGCTCACTTTATGGGGGTCAAGCTTTGAAATTATGTTTTTTCCAGCAAGGGGGTAATGTGAACATCTCTTTGTTGAGCCTCAGTTCTAGGTGGGAAGTGGTGTACAGATATCCCAGACAAATCCACTGTCGAGTTGGTAGAGAATCTGTGAGCAAAGCACTTGGCCTTGTTCACTGAAGATGTGAGGACCTCAAATTCATTGATTAAAGAGGGGATTGAATGCTTACTGTTATTTAGTACACTTTTACAGAGCTACCAATAGTCTTTGGAGCCAAATTTATGGGATACACTGCTTCATTCTGTCAGCAAACATCAGCTTAGCATCATTAAGAGGATCCCCTCTTACACTCATTATGACCAGCAGCAAAAAGGTGCCTATTATGGTCAGACTTGTGGCTCCGATAAAGCTGGAAGAAGTGATTCCTGTGGTTGATAGTGGCCTAGCAAGGAGGGAGAACCAGGGTGATGAATTGAGTTTAAGTTGCAACTTTCTGGCTGAGATGAAAACATTGATGTCAGCTTTAACCAAAGAGGAGACCTCGGATGCACAGTCTTCAATGAGAAGACTAAAAACTTTGTGCAAAGGGACATCACACAGGAAATCGCAAAATGAGTCCCAGTCTGCTCTTTGTTTGCAGTAAGATATTCTGCAGGTCTGAGATTCCTGGGGTGGAGGGGGAGTAGAAGGAGATATTAAGAGGAACCACCGCATAGTCAGAGTTTCCAAGACGGCAAAGCTGCTTGACATTGCAAGAGTCTGGGATGGAAATGAAACAGAGATTTATCAGTGAGTCAGGTCCATTAGGGTTATTAGAGAAACACATGGGGAAACCCACCACTTGGGTAAGGGACTGAGTGATTGAAAAGTTCATATCATGTACTCCAGCAAGATCTGTGACAGATTTTTCCAGCCACTTGGCATGGTGTTTGTTAAAGTCTCCGAAAACAAATATATAGGTGAAGAATATGGGAAGAAATTACCTTATCAATATTGTTCAAAATGCTGTCAAGTACAGAACAGTCAGGAGATGAAGAGGAGCAGTAAAGAAAATCTAACTGAGCTTAGTAGAGAGAGACGGAGACACTTGTAGGAATGATCTGGAGATTCAAGGGAGATCACCCTAGCTAAAGGGAGATAACATAAACTCCAAGTCCATGCATATGGACATTTATTTATTAGATTGTTTATTGAAATGGTTGGCGAAACAGTGGTTAACTACTGATTGATTCAAATTTTATAAAATGGTGAATAATATAGTTGGTTCACATATCTTAATAATTTAGTAAATGTTTATAAATAAAAACTGTTTTTCATATTTCTTCCTTCATAGGCTTACGGCCATATCACGTTGAAGACACCGGTTCTCACTCGATCACTAAAGTTAAGCAACATTGATCCTGGTCAGTACTTAGATGGGTGACCGCTTGGGAATACCAGGTGCTGTAAGCGTATAGTGACGGATGTGTGCTGTGGTGCAGTGGATATCAGCTTGAAAAGAGAAATTGGTGAGCCGAATTCAAATTCCAGTTGAATACCCTGCATTCACTTAAGCACTGGTACCCTTGGGAAAGGTATTAATCCGTCCCTTCCCTCCAGTTATGGGTTAAATAACAGGGTAGGACTTGGGGACCCTGCCCTTATAAACAACTCCCAATGAATCTTGATACTTGAAAAGAAAAAGGTATTACTAGACACAAAACTTATATAAAAAACAACAATAAATTGTTGAAAAAAAAGGTATTACCAGCAATAAATAAATAAAAATTTAGTTGGCAATAAATAACTCGCCGAGGTTGATATGCCATAAAAATAAAACAACCAACCAACCAACCAACCAACCAACCAACCAATCTTCCTTTATAAATTGGTAAATGACAAATACTGCATTCCATTAGTTTTAATCGTATTAGTTTTTAAAATGTTGTAGACAGGGCCGTAGCTGATGCTAAAAAACACCGGGCACAGAGAAAATTGCCCGGATTTATTAGTTGACAATGTGATGACGTCATCAGTGTCATCCGTTTCCAGAAACTATGGTTTTTGCGGATTTTTGTGGCTATTCCAATAGAAATTAGGCTCAGAACATGAACGAAAGCAGGAAATTGGGTTTGGACTTTCTGAGTATAACCAGTCTTTTCTCCCAAAATTAATAAATAAACAAACAGATTTTTACTGCGTTCATTCGAATGTTTTCTTCGTTTTTCTTTCTTTCTTTCTTTCTTTCTTTTTTCATAAATTGTTTAGTTTGATTTCTGACAAAGACTTTTTTCCTTGCCTGGATTTTCAGTATGATTGCATGGATCGGCCCAGACCTGTGCCCGGTGTGCCCAGTAGTCAGATACAGTCATGGTTGTAGATATAAGATTATACTTGTAAATAAACAATATAATAAGTAAATAGGGCTTAATATTTTGTTGTCAATTCTCAAAGGCAAAGAAAATATATAAATTTACTTTCATATGCTCAGGCTTTCTAGTCGATTTTTAAAAAAATAAAAATTGCTGAGGTATGAAGGTAGTTAAAAACAGTCTTTTGGCATGTTTTTTTATAGGAACAAAGA